>CM018032.1:17647750-18247750 GCA_008638375.1 Nyssa sinensis | reverse complement strand
CTCGTTTTACGCGTTGACTGTCTCAGAGTCTTATTTAGCCCTTCAGTGTTCATAATTATCCCTATGATAATTTATCAGATCAGTTTGACCTTTATTCGACCTCTACTTTGCACTTACAGTGCTCAGGGGTATTTTGGTCATTTTACGTTTTGTGTAATTCTGACCCCGATTCGTCATCTAATCAAGTATACAGTCTCACCAGTGTCTGGGCTCCTACCGGTATCAGTTTCGTCCCAATCGGACTTTGTTTAGGTCTCGTACGGTATCAGGGGTAATTTGGTAATTTCATGTGTCGTATTTTTCGACGCGTCAGTTCATAAAATGGATCTCACCATTGGATCCAGAGCGTCCAACATAGTGAAATTGGACTGTCTGTTATGTTTAATCGGCCCTGGGTATCATTAAGGGCAATTCGGTCATTTACACTTTATGTGTCTGTATTTTTCGGGACCTCGGTTCATTAAACGGACCTCACCGTTGAGTTCAGAATGCCCGAGATAGTCAAAATAGGCTATCTGATATTTTTATTTGGGTCTGGGTGCCATCAGGGGCAATACAGTAATTTATCACTTACAGGTCTGTATTTTTCGGTACTATATTTCCCAATTTGGACTGTACCATTGAGTCCAGAATATTTGAAATAGTGAAAATACACTATTTATTTACTTAATTTGGACTTCGTTTGACATATTTAATGTCCAGGGGTAAAATTGTAATTTTACCTATTTAATAAAATAATTAAATAATTATTTTATTATTTAATTAATTTATTCAGGGCTTAAATGTATAAATTTTCAAAAGTCTGGGCCACTGTGTAATTCTTTAAAACAGTTGGGGACAAATCCGTAATTTCAGAAAGTGTTTGGGGTCAAAATACAATTACATAAAATTAGGGTTCAAACCAAACGGTTCTAGGGTTCAAGCAGTGAACCGGTTCACAATTCCTAAAAACCAACCGGTTCTGTGACCTTCAGAAAACCGGAATAGCATAACCCATCTTATTCCCTAATTTCAGTCCCTATACGTGTTTCAGTTGCCCAATTCCCAATTTTAATTTCGTGCATCCGTAACCAAACAGCCAGAATTTGATTTTAAATTTAAAACATCAAACACCAAAACGGTGCCGTTCCACTAAAGCAGTGGCACGCCCGTAGACCGACACGTGTCTGGGTCGACACGCGAGTCGACCGAGTCGACTCTGTCTTCCCCATCGCGCAGGGTATTGTTGCCCTAATACCAGTCCCCATTTTTCTCTATTTCGTGCCATTTCAAGCACGTTTTCCAACTATTTTTGGTTCCAATCAGTCCCTAGGTGTCATGCCAATGTTTTGGCATCCATTTCATGCATCGAATCCACGGATTAAACTCTGTATAGCCGATTATCGCACAGAGTTTCAGTTCGGTCGTGGGGCCTCATTTCTCAATCAAATTGCACGATTCTTGGCTTTCTGTGACCCTTAGGATAGGGGCTTCAATTCCCCATTTATGAATTTCAGTTCAAGAGCCTATTTTCGAGTTTGGGTTCCATGGCCGAGACCTATAGGTTCGGTTTTGAGGGTCTAAACTCAGGCAATGGGGTCGCGGGTCAGTGGTTTTTGAACCCTCTCAGTGTCTAGATTTGGTCTTGACCAACCAAATTTGGTTTAGCTTGGGTCAAATCAGACCCAGTTATCCGAGGTACATCCATGGCTGTTTTGCTACAGGTTTGGGGTTTCAATCCTATTCGACCTTCCCAATTGTTCTATAACAATCTCAGGCCTCTCAGTAGTCTATATGTGTAGTTTATATGGCTCAAAAATCATCAGAGCAGTGCCAATAAATCAAAACAAAAATTTGACAGTTTGTAGTTTAAGGGTGTTTACCTCACAAGCAATGGCTTATTGTTCCTACACGGCTTGGTCCAATCACCTTGGTGGTGCCTCAGTCAGTCACACGGTGCTGCTCAGCTCCTCAGTCCCCTTTGGTGCATCTCCATGAATGTACACACCATGGACACACACTTTGCATGCACATGCAAGCTCACCATGGCAGCCCTCTCTAACCGAGCCCACACATAGGCAGTTCTTAGGTCTCTCATTCACTCTGTTCTGATTTATACACAGAACCTATTTTGTGTCCACAATGAATCACCATATCATGTATATTACCTATACACTTATACATATATATCTCTATATGTATGTGCAGGGTTGAGGTGATTGAAAATCAGAGAGTCAGGTGAGCTGAGGTGGCTGAGGGGAGTAATCATGTGGGGTTTGCATGGGTTGTCATTGGTTGATTTGGGTGGCAGCCTATTCAGAATTGTATGTATATACATTTCATTGTATATATGGTCACAAAGATGCCACCAGCCCAGTTGGTTATTTTTTGAGAAAAATTCATTCCCTCTCAAAGGTCAAGGGTTCAATTCCCTTGGCCTCCCATTTGGCCCCTTTTTCACCATTTTTGGTTAAGGCCACGTTTGGCTGCGCAGTAATTCAGTTTCTGATGTTTGCCTCATAACTTTTATTCCGTAACTCTTTTTTCGGTGCGGTTTCTTCCGGTCAGTTTCTATTTCTGTTATCCTCAGTGTCAGAGGTTCCGTGTCATTTATTAATCATTCGGGATTTTCGGGATTAACTAATTCGAATTCCGTCAGTATTAAATTGACATTATCTCACCTAATTAATGGATAATTAGGTTCGGGTATTATACCCTATTCTCGGACATGTTTTGTCATTCTATTGGTCTAGTGTGACCACCGGGAGATTAAGGTTAATTTCCTTAATTATTCCCTAAGCCGGTACTAATTAATAATTAATTATTTAATTATTAATTATACAGAGTCGGGGTGTTACACTAAGTCAAGCTCTAAGTTTGGAAATTGTACTAATAGTTTCAAACTAATCCTACAATCTAATAGAAAGCGAAAAGAAATGACTAAAGAGAAAATATGGACAAAACTCACCGTTCACTATAGAAAGTACGTCAAACACTAAAACCAATCGGTGAAGATGAAGCCAATAACGATAGTAGTGATCTAATCGGAGTGGAATTGAGGAACTCAAAAAACCCATCAATAATATAGAAGAAAAGAGACAAATGATCTAGAGAGAGAAAAATGAAAAAGATGAAGAAGTTATCAAATCGCGCATTTTGTGATTTTTGAAGAGTTTCATTTGAACGAACGTGGTTTTCATTCCAATTTTCGAACGAGCGCCCTCAATTTGTTTGAACGAATATTCCAAAATGCGAATTTTGACAAGAAAGTTCTATGGAAGAAAAAAAACTAGATATCCCTATGTTTTTTTAAAAAACTAATTTTCTAGTATCAACCATGATGAGTTAATGAAGAGAATGATAAGTGGTCTTAATATATCTATATGCATAGCACAATCAGAAGACACTTAAAAGCATGCAAGCCATCCAACCTTATTCTCCCATAAAAGTGCAAAAAACCCGACTAATCTCATGAAATTGAGTTTTCCTCAAAAACTTTGAAACATTGTTGAATGATTCATTAGATAATAAGCATAAACAACTATAATAAATTGTTTTGGATGACATGATCAAAAGTATGTATGCAAACTTCCCCTTAATTTACTCATGAAGAGCACTTAACTTTGTACAATTGAAATGCTTTGGCATTCATCAAGGTGGCTTTTACACAACTTAGGTAGGCAACTCTTTGCAAAGGTACACCCCTTTTCTAGCATTTACACTGTCCTAAAGGTACCCTTTTCCTTGCCTAATCAAAGAGAGAACTTTGACGCACATTGGTGCAGAGAATAAATGTTTAACCCATAGTCATTGGATAAACATTCTTCTAGCAATGGATTTATTGAAAGATAAACATAAGACTATCATAATCCATTATATAAATAATTTATTTCTCATAAGAAAAATGTGCAAGTGAAAGTGTGAATGATATTAACAAAAATTGAAGAATTTGAATGCATTTAAGTACTCAAGACTATGTATGTATAACTAGAGGTATGAAGAACAAACATCATATTCTCCTTGTCATCATGGAAAAATATTACCTTTTTTTTAAAAAAAACCAAAAACTTAAAGAAAAATAAGGATATCCAAAAAAAGAGAAAGAAAAAATTCCTAGTCTAAAGAATGGGATGAATCCTCAATTGATAGAATAAATACCTATAAACTTCCTAAGGTTCTCAAAATTAAAACAATCTAAGGGTTTTGTGAAAATATCAACAAATTGGCGTACAGTTAGGACATAATGTAAAGATATGACATTATCTTCTACAAACTCTCTTATGAAGTGATGTCTAATGTCAATATGCTTAGTCCCAGAATGTTGAACATGATTTTTGGAGATATTTATTGCACTCGAGTTATCACAATATACTATCATAGTATCAAGAAGTACCCCATAATCCTTTAACATTTGCTTTATCCACAAAAGATGAGCACAACAACTACCTACAACAATATACTCTGCCTCAGTTGTGGAGAAAGAAATTGAATTTTTCTTCTTACAATGCCAAGATACTAAAGAATTTCCCAAATAGAAGCAACCACCGGAAGTACTCTGCCGATCATCAACATTTTCAACCTAATCTGTATTAGAATATGTAGCTAAAGTAGCATTAGTATCAATGGAATACCAAATGCCATAATTTAAAGTTGCATTAACATATCTAACAACCCGTTTTACAGTAATCAAATGAGACTCTTTAGGTTTAGACTAAAAACGTGCACAAACACCAACACTAAAGGCAATATTAGGTATACTAGAAGTGAGATAAAGTAAACTACTTATCATACTCCTATATAGTGTGGGATCTACATCCTTGCGTATTTTATCACTAGTAAGCTTTGTACTAGTGTTCATAGGAGTTCTAGCATGCTTAGTACTTTCCAAACCAAATTTTTTCACTAACTCCTTAGCATATTTTGATTGAGAGATAAAAATCCCATCTCTTATCTGTCTAACTTGGACTCTTAAGAAAAAATTCAGCTCACCAAGCATACTTCTCTCAAAACCTACTTTTATCTCTTTAGTAAACTCATGAGTATGTTTGGCGCTAGTGGAACTAAAAACCATCAACATAGACTTATGCAACTACAAGGTCCTTACCATCCAACCTTACAAACATGGTCTTATCAGCTCCTATTTCTGAAAAACCTTTTTCAAGAAGATATGAAGATCGCCTCTCAGACCAAGCTCTAGGAGCTTGCTTTAAACCATACAAGGCTTTCTTGAGGTGATAAACATGACTCAGACTTTGTGGATCCTCAAACGCATTGGGTGATTCCACACAAACTTTGTCATTAAGAATGCCATGTAAAAAGGCACTCTTAATATCCATTTGATAAAGCTTGAACTTCAAATGACATGTCATAGCTAGACGTAGTCTCACATTTTCTAGCCTAACAATAGGAGCAAAAGTCTCATCAAAGTCTATACCTTCAACGTGGGTATAACATTGAGCAGTTAACCTAGCTTTGTTTCTAACAATGACACCATGCTCATTTAACTTATTCTTAAAAATCCACTTGGTGCTAATAACATTACTATCTCTAGGTCATGTGATTAATTCCCAAACATCAAACTTTTTGAATTGAAATAACTCTTCTTGTAGAGCAAGAATCCAATTATCATGTAGAGCTTCTTTCACATTCTTAGGTTCTATTTGAGAAGTGAAGCAATGAAAACTCAATTCACTCTTAATTTAAGTTATTGTTTTGACCGCACTCTCAGGATTTCCAATTATACTAGAGGGATCATGAGCTCTTTCAACCCAAGTTAGAATATTTGTCTCACAAGTAAATGAAATACCCTCTTCATCTTTTAACCCTTTATCCTTATTATCTAAAATGGGCTCATCAAGAACAATAGGATCATCCATTTCTCCTAAGGATCTACCTTTTTCATGTCATCAATTACAACATTGATTGACTCTATAACGGTAAAATTTCTAAGATTATAAACTCCATAAGCTCTATTATTTGTAGAATAACTGTCACGCCCTGAATTTCCACAAACTCGGAGAGTGAGTGAAATGAAATAAGAAAAGTAAATGAAATGCCATTAAGATGGATTTAGTTGATTATGCATTCATTCCCCTATGTTTTCCCAAAATTAGAAATGAAGACTTTCTATTTGACTTAACCAAAATGGTCTACTAATGTAAATCAAATGTCTCTCCCAATCAATATTCAAAACTTGTCTAAGTCATGTTAAAAAATGGCCTCCAAACAGCCCTAAAATATCTCTAAAAATGTCTTGGAATTATGGCCCAAATGGGCCCCAAATGCCCTAAGGCATGGGCCAAGAATAGGTGAAAAGGTCCACCAAAATTGGTCTAAGGAAGTGGCCAAACATGGCCTATGAGAGTGGCAAAACATAGCACAATGGGGTGGCCAAACATGGCCCAAAAAGGTGACCAAAAATGGCCCAAAAGAATGGCCAAAAATGGCCCAAGGATTGGCCAAACATGGCCCAACAGGGTAGCCAAACATGGCCCAAAAGAGTGCCCAAACATGGCTAAAAAAGTGGCCAAAGGGGCATGTGTCATGGAGATGCAACAGGCTGGTGCGCAGGGGGTGCTGGGCACGCATGCGCGCGCAAGGGAGGGTAGGCTGGCAGGGCGTGCGCAGGGCAGGCACGCCGCGCACGCGCCATGCGGCAGGGGGCTGACCAAGGGCTGTTCTGCAGAAACACCGTAGCAATAGTTATTTATTGAAGCTAAATTTCTCTGTTTGGTGCACTAATTTTCTCTGTTTTGTGATTTTTTTTCCCGAATTTTGAAGGCTATTTTTTTCCCATTTTTAGCCCATTTCGTTAGGATTTTTAACCCCCTCCTTTTTGACACATTTCCCATCTATTTAAAGGGTGTTTTTCACACCTAACAAATCTTTTAATTTCACAAATTTCAACATAGTCCCCTTTGCTTTCTAAGTCTTTTCTCACCTAATATTCATAATACTTCATATAAATAAGGATTTATACATTCCATCATCACTCAATAGCCACAATTTCATAGAAATTAAACATACATCATTTAAATATACAATCCACCATATGTACTTATATACTTGAAATTTAAATGTTACAAACTTCATGTTCATTAAAAATATAAGGTTTTGCCCATTGTTTTCATAATATAAAAAATTTCTACAAGTTCATTTCATATGGCTTAGGGCTTATGCCCTTTATACACTGCAAAATATGCCCCAAGGGCCAAATGTCCTTCATGGTCCATGTCCCCTCCATTCTTCAAGACTTCTTAAAGTCTCAAGTACCGGGAGCCTCATCTATAATATGATATCCCATGAGGGGTCAGCTCAACTGCTAGTATGACATAGAACTAATGCAAGGAACAAGGTTAAGACATGGTATATGCAAAGTGTACATTTATAATCTACATGCCTTCCAATTCATCAATACAATGCAACGAAAATATGCATGACACACCCATGCAAACTCTATGCCACACCCATGTCTCATTTTACGGATCGCTCCCGTTGGGTCAATTGAGTACCAACACCCATTCACAGATCGCTCCCGTTGGATACTGGGCACCAATGCAATGGCCAATTTTGGATTTTTCTGTCACGCCCCGAATTTCTGACCGAAACCCGAGGTGCGACTGACGAACAGAAAATAAATAAAATAAAAGATAATTAAACAGATTTATGAATTTACGACAAATTAAATAGAGTTCTTTAATTTTCTAAAAATTTCGACAGCACCTCCTTTGTTTTTCGAACTTTTTCCCCCTGATAAACACAATACATCATATATATATATACAACAGTCACAATCCATCCTCACTCGATGGCCACAACTCTATCAAAGTTAAATATACATCACCTACTTATACAATCCATCACGTCTACTCCTACACTTAAACTAAAAGATCACAAATTCATTATTTATTACAATATACAATGTCATTTCCATTTTTTTCAGAAACACACCAATCTTTTATAATATCTAAATACGCCCCAAGGGCCCAAATATTCTTCCAAATTCATTTCCTCTCCTTTCTCCAAGATTTCATCAAGTCCCGCGTGCCAGGAGCTTTATCTGAAACCTGTGCCCATGAATGGGTCAGCGACAACATGCTGGTATGATATAATACTAATGCAAGAAACAAAACTAAGGTCGTGACATGTGCAAGTGTACAGTTATTTCTATATGGCATTCGATGTCATGATGACAGTATATGAACAATATACAGTATGTAAGCAGTATGCGTGACACACCCATGCAACTCTATGCCCACCCATGTCTCATGATACGGTCCTTCCCCGCTGGCATGAGTACCGCCACGTATGTCTCGCTTCACTGTCCGGAACCCGTCAGGCATGCGAGTACCTAATGGCCAATTTTGGGTTTTTCACCACAGGATCTGCACCCTCATAATGCACAAGCACCTCGTGCTGACCCACACTATGCTTTCAAGAAATCACACGATGCCAATATGCCATGATTTCATCTTGCAATGATACAGTTCAAATGAAACATCCCTTTCATAAGCATATGCAACATGTTGTAAATAATGCATCACATTTAAGATCAACAATAGCATTTAAATCACAAGACTTCATCCGCAAATCTACGTGTCATACTCGATCAATCCCAACACTTATGCAAATCCACATGTCGCAATATCAGCGATTCTTCTAAAACATAAACCACATATGATGACAACTCAAGAAGTAAATCATAACACCCACAGATTCATAAAGAACACGTAAGCATATAAACAATCAAATTCTAAGTGGTTTCCTAATAGCAATTACGCATAGAGAACATTCGATCATCTTATCAAATACTCCTAAGCTTAACTTCATTTCTTACATTAGTAAAATATCATACCTGATAGGGTTGGTCACAACCCTACTAAGCGGTGTCCACTATGCAATCCAATCAACCCGTAAGTAACTTAGTCCTCCACTGGAATCATATCAAGCTTATGCTTATCTCCACTCAGCCAACCTTTGGAGAATTTGCAGTCAAGCGTGAACCAAACCCTCGTGCATCCCAAGTTTGAGGTTGCTCTCCAGTCCATGGTTTAGCAGTTGAAGAAAACACACCCGCAGGTTGATCGAGTCGGCCAACCATTTTAAATCCAGTTTCATCAGCTTCTTCGGCCTTTTTCCCTCAAGCAGATGATGATCTTGACAGATTCTGTCCCTTTATCATCCCATCCATCAGATATTGAAGAACTTTCCCTTCCTCTCATCAGATTACTGTCTAGTTCTCTGTTGTAGAATCCTCAACTATCGTATTGCCTACTGTCATTCTCAAGTTCCTCCATTTTCTTAAAGAGTACTGAACAACTAATTTGCAGCTCTCTGGGTTCTTTTAAAATCCCTTGTCACTTCACAAACCGCAACATTCACAAAATCCCGAGTTGTATCAAAATCCATCAACCGAACTTAATTTGACCACTGTTGTTCTAAAAGTTCCAGTTCTGCAGCACTCAATGGCAACCTCTCTAACTGGCTAAATCAGTCTTCCCTTACACAACCCCTGTTCTCAACCGAAACAACAGAACAGAGGAACCCATCTCACAACCGTAACCTCAACCTCACAACTGTTCATTAAACCCCAATGATCCTCCCAACAATTTGAGACACAAAATTCCCCATTCATCTCTCCATTTTGAGGAGGCATTGTTCCAACTTTACCATTAAATCAGTAAAAATACCATGAAGAAACTTAATCTTTTCTCCATACCATGGAAGGTTATGACCACTTTTATGAACTGAAATTGGGATGAGACTCCTTAAACCAACCTGCTCAATAATCCCCAAAATGTTTAACCAACAAGATTTGGTGATTTTACTGCTTAAATTATCATTCTCCTGAGATAACAAAGTGACAAGCTGAATCAAATCAGGAAAAACAGTCAACATGCAGTCGTTCTAATGCACCTGTCCATCTCCAGCTTTGCCAACCACAGTAGCAAACTATGAAACACCAGCAGATCTCACATTATCATTATCTAAAATGAACAGAAATCTAAATCACCAATAGACCTGTTGCACCTAAAAGATTGTTGCCCACATTCGAACCGTTACCAGTCACAACACTCTTTGGATTAACAGCCATCAACCGAGCAGATTCCCATAGCATCAAGCCAGTTGATTTCTCTAAAATGCCTATAAAAGAACCCCCACTCAATCGCCCCCTCCCATTGCCAATACAACCATGCCATTATCCTCCATCAACCATCACAAAAAAAAAAAAAATCCACAACACCCACAATTATATCTATATATATATATATAAATATATATATACATATATACTTACCACTTGCCCCACCGTTACATTGCTGCACCGCTACTGCCGTAGCAGGTGGTGCAGTAGCTGCTCCGATCGCTGCTACAACAGCAGCTTCGCTTGCTGCGATTTGATCACTAGCGTCCCTGCTTCGTGAATCAACTTCGGTATAAAGAACCAACAATCAATCGACCACTGTTCTAGATTTGGTGGACGAACAATCAGAATTCCCTTACCTGAAAGCAGAATTTCTGCTATAGTCCGATCACCGAATACAGCCCATCCAACAACAAATCCAACGTGATTCAACAATTGCAGCGGACTTTACTTAATTCCGAGCCATCCCACGAAACCCCAACAATCACACTTCAACAAACCCATTCAATCGTAAAGATCCCAGCCCCGAGATCTAACGAAGTCGCGATCTTCTCTCCCAACAATCTCAGCCACCGTCCGATCAATGACCTCCGATGCCACGCCGTCGACGATCGTCGCTCCTCCGCCGCGAGCTTGGACACGCGAGACGCGATGGCCGTCGACCAGATCTCCCCCCTCGCGACCACCGCCGTCCGCAGCCCCGTCCGTTTTTCTTTCCCTCTTTCTTTCCTTCCTTTTTCTCTCTCTTTTCTTCTCCCTTTCCTCCTCCCCTGTTCTGTCGCTCTCCCTCACCGAGACCTGCACGCCCCTTTTCTTCTTTTCTCCTTTCTCTTTTCTTTTGTTTCTTTCCCTCACGTTTCTCTTTTTTTTTTTTTTTCATATATACTATTATACATATTTTTATTTTATTTTTTCATTATATTATATATATATATATATTTCTTTTTTCTTTTTCAAAATTTAAATTAATTAGGAATTAAGGACATTCGCAGTGTTCAAAAAAAAAATTTTATTCCAAATTTTTAAATCTTTACATTTTCACCATAGGATCTACACCCTCATAATGCATAGTACCAAGTGCTCATCCCACACTATGTTTTCAAGGAATCACAATATGCCAATATGCCTTGATTTTTCTATGCAATTTCAATAAGGCATTTTATCAAATACATGGTATACACCTTAAATCCTGCACCATCCATAAAGTAAATTCTAACTTTGAACCCACACAACTTCTTCCACATGAACATATGCTATATACAATCAATTTAAACACATGCTCATGTTACATGTTCACTATATTACCAATTCTCAAAAAACACATAATTACGCAAAGCATCAATGCATTAAACAACCATATCTTCCAAAACACAAGGTCTATTCACATGAACACAAGCCACAACCTAATGAATCAAATATATATTCAAATCACATGTTCATCATTTTGACAAATTCTCAAAGAACTCAAAGAACACACAAGTACACAAATTACCAACTCTAGGCTTTTCAAAGCAACTACATCCTAAGTGACTTTCCAATAACAAGTAAACATATAAATCACTCAATCAACATATAAAACACTCTTAAACTTAACCCTATTCTTTACTTAGCAAGATATCATACCTAAAAGGATTTTTCTCAACCTTAGGGAGTTGTGTCTGCTGTGCAGCCAAACCAATCAGTGAGAATGTGGCCCTTGACGTGAGAAACAACTTCCTAGAAGGAAGCCTTGTGAGAATCCTAGCCTAGAAATGTGTTTTGGTAGCTTGAAACTTGGAAAATCGTAGGTTTTCTCACCTTTTCTCTCTATGAACGAGCTACAGCTCCTTTCTCAAACCAATTCTATGATTTTTATCTCTAAAGGGCTATATTTATAGTAAAGGGGCAAAGGGGCAAAAAGACTTTTTGGCCCTTAATGAATTTGGGACCCCGTTACACTACAACCCATCCCGAAACATCTCAATTCAAAATTTTGCTTTAACAAAGGTTCTTAAAATTATTTTAAATAAAAATTTTCTAAAAAATTTATTTTTGCCTGTTGGCAGTTTCAGTCGGACCCACCCGGGCCACTTGGGATGCCCTTTTGGTCCAATTTTTCAAATTATCTCCGATTAAGCTCAAATTCTCATAGGAGGTGTATTTTAACATTATAAGCATGTTTTGCTTCTATGGAATACTCAAAATATGCTTCTAAACATGACTTATGTCTAAATGATGCATATATAGTGCCCTATTGGCAAATAGTGCATGAATAGTGCCTTACCGACAAAACAAAAAATTTACCCTCATTTTTCAGGTCTCTACAATAACCTAAGAAGATACCATAATCACTCCTTTGATCAAATTTTTTTAAGTTTTCTTTGTCTTTTAAAATATAACAATGATTACCAAAGACTTTGAAATACTTAATGTTAGGTTTCTTACCGGTCCACAACTCATATGAAGTATGACTTGAACCTGGTCTAAGATAAACTCTATTGATCGTGTGATAAGTTGTACTAACGGCTTCTGTCCAAAACTTCCTTGGTAGAGACTTACCAAAAAAACATGGCTTTTGCCATCTCTTGAATGACTCTATTTATATGTATTGGGAGCTAAAAACTCATGTTTTACGCCTAGGTTATCACAACATTCAATAACAGGGAAATTTTTAAATTCAGTACCATGATCGCTTCTTACTTTCATAATTGTGTAACTTTTCTCATTTTGGATTCGCTGACTAATCCTAATGATGACAATAAAAACATCTGACTTCTCTTTAAGAAAATCTACAAAAGAGTAGCGAGAGAAATTATCTATCATAATTAGGATGTATCTCTTACCACCAAGACTTTCAATTCTAGTAGGACCTATCAAGTCTATATGGATTAGTTCTAATGGTCTTGAGGTTGATAAAGAAGATGACTTTTTATGTGATACTCTAGTTTGTTGAACTTTTTGACACGTACCACATACATATGGAGAAGTCTTATCTAGTTTCGGTAAATCATAGACGAGGTATTTTTTTAACAATATTTTCAAATCTTTAGAGTTCAAATAACCTAATATCGTCTCATGCCATAAGTTACAGCTCTCAACCTTGGCACTATTACATATGATAGTGGGATTTGGAATTATACATAACAATTGTCAATTGTCCTAATCCCTTGCAAGAAACATTTAATTTTTGTGTCAAAAACTCTACACTCCCTTTTAGTGAAATGGACTATAAGACTATCATCATACAACTGGCTTATGGTGATTAAGTTGGCTTTTAGACCATCAACATAAAGAATATTTTCTAGTTTAAGAAGGCCCTAAAAAAAAACTGAACCCTTTCCTAACACACTAGATTTACCATCATCACCAAAAGTGATAGCCTCACCATTGTAATTCTCTAGATGAGAAAATAGGGACTTGTCTTTAGTTATATGCCTAGAACACCCACTGTCAAAGTACCATTAAGTGATATTTTGAGCACTCAAAGTAGTGTGAATAACAAGACAATTCAACCTATCTTTTCTAACACACACTTGCCTGAATTTCCTAGGGTGAATCTTGTTATCATTAGTTCTAATCTTAGAGTTATTTTGAGACCTTGAATAGTTAGTCATGTTGTAGACTTTTTGAACTAAACTCTGAGATTTTTGAACTAAGGTATTAAGTTCTTGCTTTATGATTGACAATTCAAATTTTGGCACACTAGAAATTTGGTGATATTTATCTTTCCTAGCCTCTTTACAATATTTCCTTGTGTGTCCTTTTACCTTACAATAACTACAACACCATGAATTTGGTTAAGGTATAACTAAAGGCTTTTGAGTAGGAGACACAAACTTGACTGGCATTAGTGGAGCCTTTTGAGATTGATTGGTCACAGTGGGTTTTTTATGATCATGAAAGGTATCATAACCCAGACCAACCTTGTTACTTTTGAAAGTGACAGTGTTTAACATTTTTCCTAATTTATTAGACCCGTCTTCAAGAGTAACCTTAACTTCCTTAGCTTTCTTAAGTAAAATTCAAGATTATGAATTCTACTTTAGAGATTAGTTTTTTCAGACTTGTTAGAGACAATTTCCTTATTCAAATTATCGATCTCCAAAACTAAGGAATTTCTCTCAATCTTAACTTCATTCAATCTTTCAAGAAGAGTAGCTCGATGAGCCTTAAGCTGGTTAATAAGAGTTTCACTTTCAATATTAGTATTTTCCTCTTTTTTTAGTTAGTTTCAATTTGGCAACAAGCTTGAGATTAACTTTCTTGAGTTTAAATGATTCTTCATATAATTGATCATATGTTGCATGTATATTATGATCAATTTCACAATCACCTTCACTCTTTGAGGAATTTTTACCATCAAAATCTTTTTCACTAACATCATGGGTAAGTGAAACCTCAGAGATATTTGAGGTGATTGTGAAGACTAAGAACTGTTGTTGTTCTTCTACTTCGTCAATACCTTCACGCTTTCCTCATTCTCTTCATTATCATTATTGGTCAAGGTTGAGGTCATTGCCTTAGAATTACTATTTTTCCCTTATTTTTCTTTTTTTTGGGGTAATTTGCTGCGATGTGGTCATACGTATGACAATCATAGCACTCAATGGGAGAAGGACTAGATGATTATAATGGGTGTTAAAGACACCTGCTCATCACTAGTCAAGCCATGCTTGTGATGAATTTGTCAAAAGTGACCCTGTGAGAATAATTTAAAAAGATCTCTTAATAGTTAGGTTGAAAAGTATAGAAAAAATCTTTTCCTTCTTCTATGAATCACATTAGGAGGAAATTGATGAAAATATTACAAAGAATGCGTAAAAAAGGGCTTGGATGGGGTTCTACAGTCTCTCCAAGGGTTAAAAGTAAACTTGCTAGGCTTAAAAAAGATTTTAGATTGTGCACTATGATATAAGCAAGTCGGATAGAGTATAAGGTGTTGGATGACACTACTACTTATTTGGTGGATTTGGGGGAGAGGACCTAAAATTGTAAAGCTTGAACAATAAGTGGCATACCTAATATGCAAGTAATTACTTGCATTTTTTGCAATAGAGGAGATCCAGAACAATCTTGTCACCCATACTTAGGCACTCAAGCTTATTTGGCCAGTTATAGTGACATGATCCACCCCTTTTCAGATGAATGCATATGGTCTAATGTCTAACATAATCCCATTAAGCCTCCTTATTTGAAGAAAATTCTTGGGAAGTCGAAGAAGTGCAAAAAAAGAGAGCCAGATGAGCCCAATCCTGGGTAGAACAGAGGGTCATTTACTTTAAGGTGTTGTGTGTGCAATGTATTTGGGCATAACAAGAGAGAATATGCAATTTTACCTCAAAATCAGTGAGCCGACAACAATGGATCATTTGCTAGACAAGTTATTTCTAGGGCTATTTTGATTCAAATTTATTAGGTAGTTAGCAATGTAAACTTGTTTTATAATTCACATTTGTTATTATGCAACATGGTGGTAAAGCTAGGTATTCAAGTGAGGGTTGTAGTGTACAAATGCAATAGGGTAGTCATTCAGCTTCTGACTCTCATAGGTCTTTCCAATCTTCCTAATCTTAAATGTCCTCTCAAGTCTAGAGAATATGGTTCGTTTTTAGCTTCATTTGGTGGTTTAGTTTCAGGTTTAGTTAGTGGTTCAAATTCAACTTCAGTTGGTGGTGGTTCAGTTTCAGGTTGTGGTTCAACTTCAATTGTTTCATTAGCTTTAGTTTGTGGCTCAGCTTCAGTTGGTTTAGTTTTTTTTTTTTAAATAAGATTTAGTTATGTAATACAATATGATGTACATTTTTGGTTCAATTGGTACGATATTTGGTTTCAATAATGTACTTTTGTGGTAATTTTTTTTTATCTAATGTTATGTATGACAATTCGGGACAAATTGTGAGGTTGACCCTCACTTTTATGTTATGAATTATGATTTGAATTTTTTTTTACACTGAACCATGGATTTATGTTATGAATCATTCAATTTCCATCTCTATTGGGAGTTTTTGCATATTATGGAATATTGACTTTCATTAGAATTTTAAACTAATACATGTTCATCATCATAACATAACTATATTACTTATGCATAACCTATAACTTGTTAATCTTGAAAAATAATATTTTTATCAGAAATACTGCCATAGAGATACCAAAAAAAATTTATTTTCACTAGCATAATGCATTTCAACCATGGTTAGTAGCTTTCTAAGTTTTGCACTCTAACTTGATGAGCTCTGAATTGAAATTTTAACTTAGCCAAGTCTTCACTTGCATAGGAAGTATTGTATTGTAATCAAATGTTATACGTTGCATATTAATATCTTTAGGTTCAGGTTACCAAAATTCAATAAACTATTTGGATCTTTCATGCTCACAATAATAGTACAATTTTGAAGGACTTTCACTTGATTGAGAAATCTTTATTGATTCCTTGTGTCCACATCTTTTGCAACTGCTATTTTTAAATTTTATCAGGCCACCATTAGCAGTTAATGAAAAAGAAGCCATTACAAACTTGTGGTACTTTTGGCGGAGTAAATTTTGGTAGAGAATGAGTTCATTGAGAAGAAATTGACCAAATAAAACCTTCATTATATATAACCAACTGTATGTCACAATTTTTCTCTAACCCCTCCTAATAGTATATTAACATTTGCATTAATTACCACCAAACGTACCAACATAATGGTTACATTTAAATGGTCAAATGATCTTTAAATACATAAAGTGAAGGGAATTAAAGTCTTTTCATTTTGAAGGGTATTATTGGTATTTAGTCCACTGCAATGACTCAAATGTTACAACATTGAAGATTTCATCTGTCGGGGCTAACGGTAGGGGGTCTGTTATAACATGAAATTTTTTTTTTATTTTTATTGTTTTATTAGTTATTCTTGTAAATATTAATTATTATTATTATCATTATTATTATTATAATTATTATTATTATTGTAATGATAATGTGTGTAGGTGTATATATATATGTGTATATATATATATAATTTAAATCTTTTGTTGTGTATATGAATATACATTTTAATGTGTATAAAAATGTGTAAAGTTATATAAGTGTATATAAATAAATATGTGAATAAAACCGTGTGTGAGGTGTGTGTGTGTGTGTGTAACCGGTTGTGTGTGTGTGTGAGTTTGAGTGTGATACACTCAAACAAGTATGGGTTGGGGTTGTGTGTGTGAGTGGAATTCAGGGAGTGGGAGATGCAGAATTGGCAGAGAGTAGTTGGTCTTGGGGAGAGAGAGAGGGAGAGATATAGAGAGAGGAAGTGAAGAGAAAAAGAAGGATGCATTCTCGGGTGGAAAGAGAAGAAAAGAAAAGAAGCAGAAAGTGAGAGAGAGAAACAGAGCTCTAAGGAAGAGAGTGGAGGCTTGGTTGGGCTCGGAGCAAGAAGGTGGAAGAGGGCACGGCTAGAGAGAGAAACGGCCGAAGGTTTTGGTAAGTGGGTTGCTCCTGTTTCGATTTTTTAAAGCATTTCAATTGATTTAAATTGTAGAATCGTGTAGAGCATAACGTAGGGATTTGTTTGCAAAAAGAATGAGAAGAAATGGTTAAGGGGAGAGGGAGAACTTCCCTGTTGCAGGTCACGGTCATGGGGTGTTGGATTCGACATTTTATGTGTAAACCTTGGTTTAAAAGGGGGGAAAAACATGGGGTGAGGTGCAGAAAGTGAATGGGAGTGATTTGGGTTCAAAACAGTGGGGGAAAGTGAGGGGAAAATGGGTGGCCGGAGAGTTGACCGAGGGTTTGACCCTCTATTTCGTGAAGATTAAAAAGGCTTTGAGGGAAATGGGGGTTGGGGATGTGATCTACGTGAAAAGGGGGAGAGGATGGCATTTTAAAAATGAGGAAAAGTCACCGGAAACCGGTCGCCGGCGCCGGAGAAGGCGCCGGAAACCCACTGTTGCCCTACCGAAAAATCGGGGAAGAAGGTGGGGTGACCGGGTCGGGTCCCGGGTCGGATCCGGGTCCGGTTCGGGCGGGTGCGGGTCGCCCCTGCCACGTGTCAGCCCATTATTTTAAATTAAAATAGAAATTGAACCTTTTGGAATTTGAACCTTTTAAATTTGAACCTTAACCCTGAACTTTCGAAAATTACAAATTTACCCTCCAACTGTTAGAAATTACACTTTGACCCACCTGATTAAATTATTAATAAAATATTAATTAAATTAATTAATTAATTATTTAATTAATTAAATATTCAAAAACATCCCGGAGTCCAAATGGGACAAGTCATTAGTGTATTTTGACTATCTCGACCATTCTGAGACCAATGGTGAGGTCCGTTTTACGAGACGAGGTCCCGAAAAATAAAAGACCCGTAGTAACCCTTAAAATTACCAAAATGCCCCTAACTTGAAACACTGTCAGACAAACTCCGAATTAGGTAAACAAATAGTGAAATTTTATTATCTCGAACATTCCGGACTCAATCGTGGAGTCCGATTTGTGAAAAGAGGTCACGAAATGTAAGGACACGTGTAAAGTGCAAAATGACTGTTTTGCCCTTTTGAACCCCGGTGTCCGAATTGAGTTCTACGAGAACCTAGACTTACTTTCTTAAACGTTCTAGAACCAATGGTAGAGTTTAATTCAGCAGAATGGAAACTTATGAATTAAAGACATAAAATTTGATGAATAGCATAAATTCAAATAACAATAGACTGAGTTGTAATTTCTACTCTTAGGGACACTGACAGGACAGGAGGAGGCGATCTGATCTTCTGCATTTTCATCCGCCGGTTCAGTTACATATAGTGCACGATCTTCTAGGGTTGATACCAACCCATCAGGTATGGTGTTTTGCTAGTGTTAGAAATGAAGTTAAGTTAGGAATATTTGTGAATGACTGGAATGCTGTACGTGTTTATCTGTAATGTGTTTACTTGTTTATTTGGAATTGGTTGTTCACATGTTATGTGTTACTTGCAAGTTAATAAAGCGAAGAACATGAATCATGATGTACGAACATATGAGATATGCATGTATATGAGCCTGACTAGTGATTTATTTCTTATTGTCCGAGCATGTTATGTTATTGAGATCCATGTTCATTGAGATTGCATTGGCATATTGGCATATGATGAATTCTTTGAGAACATGGCGTGGGTAAGCACGTGGTGCTTTGCATTATGAGGGTGTAGATCTTGTGGTGAAAAACCCAAAATTGGCCATTGCATTGGTACTTCGAGCCATCGGGGAGTACCCGTAAATGAGACATGGGTGTGGCATAGAGTTGTGCATGGGTGTGTCATGCATACCATTCATATATATTACTGCGATGCTTGAATGTCATTTAGAAATAAATGTACACTTTGCACATGCCACGCCTTAGGCTTTATTTCTGGCATTAGCATTTCATCATACCAGCAGTTGTGCTGACCCATTCGTGGGCAACATTTTCAGATGAGGATACTCCAGCCACTAGAGACTCGGTGATGCCCTGATAGGGTGAAGCCTGTGATGTATTTGTGATTCGTGAAACTTGTATTTTGTTATGTAAGGGCTTAAGCCCGAATGACTGATGAACAATGTATTCGATGTTATTTTATGTATGGATGATGATGGACGCATATTTAGTGAATCTAATTACTTTTATCCTTTTATTTATTTTACTTTCTGTCTCGTCAGTCGCGCCTCAGGTTCGGTCAGAATTCGAGGCGTGACAACGTGGTATCAGAGCATAGGTTCGAATACCTAGAGACTGTGGGGTGTTGTTTAACACCATGAGACCCTAGAGAAGAGAATGAGACTTAGTATGAACTGTTAGCAGCATGTGATAGGATCTTATGTGCTACGTGATTATGTGTCTTAATGCATGCCTTATTGTGATTACGCGAAGAAGTGATACTAAAATTTTCTCTTGGACTTGTAGATATGCCTCCGAGACGAGCTCCTACGAGAGACAGACCACCCAGAGGGGGTAGGGGTAGGGGTGCGCCTCGAGGTGCCGCCCAGCCTCGTCGTGGCAGACCCAGAGCTGCTTCCCCTATTCCTGACGTGGTTGAGGAGGTAGTTGCCCCAGCTGACGTTCCTGAGCATAGTACAGCTGAGGAGGATGTTGCTCCAGCCCTTGTGGAGGAGGTGGGGCAGACTATTGGCGCCAGAGATTTGGCGACCATTATACAGTAGTGCTTCCATGCCATGCAGGAGGCCAGGACCACTGATGCTGAGGCCAGAGCTACTGAGGCCGAGGCCAGGGCTGCCGGTGCCGCGGCCAGAGCGGCCGGTGGGGAGACCAGAGACACCTTCGTCATGAAGGCGTTTCAGCGTATGAGACCACCGTCATTTGCAGGACAGCCTGATCCTTTGGTGGCCGAGGAGTGGCTGGATCAGATTGTGAGGATCCTGGACTCACTAGGGATTGTTGAGCCACACCTGAGGATCCGATGTGCCACCTTCCAGTTTACAGGACTAGCGAGCCAGTGGTGGAAGGTATCTACCGGCAGGATTAGCAGGTTCGGAGAGGGGTGGGATGCATTTGTGGCCATGTTCAATGACCACTACTTTCCAGCGACTGCTAGGGTCGGGTTCAGGAGAGAGTTTGAGACCTTGCTACAGAGGGACATGACCGTGACACAGTATGAGTCCCAGTTTACCGCATTGGGCAGGTTTGCCCCGCACATTATCGGAGTGGAGGAGCTGAGAGTTTATCATTTTCTAGAGGGGCTGAAGACCTCTATCAGGGATAGACTGGCAGGTCACATCATTGACACTTATGAGGAGGCTGTGATCAGGGCCACGAGGGTAGAGAGGGAGTTAGCAGCACTCAGAGGGATCAGGGAGTCCCGGACTCAGACCAGGCCAGCCACAGCACTAGCACTTACACCAGTTCAGCCTACTGTGACCGTCCCAGCTCATTCTGGTAGGAGACCGCCGAAGAGGTTCCGAGGCAGTACCTCTTCTCCATCTACATCCCAGAGACCTATGCAGCTTTTAGCTCCCCAGCCTACTATGTCTATTACTCCTCGAGGGGGGGCACCACAGCTGACCCTCACATGCTACCAGTGTGGACAGCCTGGCCACAGGATGGCTGATTGCCCACAGAGAGATCCTAGTCAGGGATCAGGGACAGGACCGAGCTAGCTACCACTCCCATCCCAGTCTCAGAGTCAGGCCTGGAGGGCCACACTAGTGTGCTATACTTGTCATCAGCCGGGCCATGTTAAGGCCCACTGTCCTCAAGGGCAGACTTCTCAGAGCGCACCGAGGTCCCACTATTTCCAGCCCACCCAGGTACCTTTACCCCAGACACAGTCAGGCTATAGACCCCCAGCACCTTACTACCAGCCAGCATCTTCGGCATTGAGTGTTAGAGCTCCAGCCCCGAGAGGGGGAGGACAGCAGGGGCAGAGAGGGGGAGGCAGACAGGGTCAGACCGTACAGGGCAGGGTGTACGCAGTTGCTACCCCAGAGGCTTCTACTGCTGGGCCATCAGTAGTGCGAGGTACCTTTCTTATGTTCAGTTCATGGGCTAGCGTGTTGATAGATTCTGGTGCATCGCATTCTTTCATATCCACTGCATTTGCCATGACATTGGGGTTGACTATAGACCGGTTAGATCCACCGCTACGTGTTGATACTCTTGTTAGGGGTAGTGTGACATTGACCAGGATTTGTAGGGGTTGTTCACTTGAGATAGCTGACCGTACTCTCTGCTTTGATTTTATTGTGCTTGATATGACTGGCTTCGATGTTATTCTGGGTATGGATTGGCTGTTTACTTTCCGGGCTAGTATTGATTGTTTCAGGGGGAGAGTTACAGTATGCACCCCTGAGGGGGATTGTTTTTATCTCACGGGAGACCGTGGAGACTTCTTAGTACCACCCTTGTGCGACACTAGGAGTTGGGGAGCCTATGGCTATATGTTGGCTAGTATGATTGCAGGGGATAGTGATGCTACAGGGGTTGTGTTACCACCGGTAGTAGAGGAGTTTCCTGATGTTTTTCCTGACAGCTTGACTAGTTTACCACCGAGACGGGAGGTGGAGTTTACCATTGAGCTTATCCCCGGTACTATACCCATATCTATCCCACCATACCGCATGGCTCCAGCAGAGCTGAGAGAGCTGAGAGAGCAGCTGACTGACCTTCAGGGTAAGGGGTTCATCCGTCCTAGCACTTCTCCTTGGGGTGCCTCAGCACTCTTTGCGAAGAAGAAGGACGGGACGTTGTGGTTATGTGTGGACTACCGGAGGCTGAACCGGGTGACTATTAAGAACAAGTACCCGTTGCCCAGGATCGATGACTTGTTTGATCAGTTGAGAGGTTCGAGATGCTTCTCGAAGATTGATCTTCGATCTGGGTATCATCAGTTGAGAGTGCGAGAGGAGGACATAGCGAAGACAGCCTTCCGCACTCGCTATGGTCACTTTGAGTTCGTGGTGATGCCATTTGGTGTGACGAATGCCCCAGCGGCATTCATGGATTTGATGCATCGTGTCTTTGGCCAGTACATAGATCAGTTCGTGGTGGTGTTTGTGGACGATATTCTGATTTACTCACCTTCTGAGGATGAGCATGCTTTCCACTTACGTACTGTGTTACAGATCTTGAGAGAGCATAGGCTGTTTGCCAAGCTCTCTAAGTGTGAGTTCTGGCTCCAGGAGGTACAGTTCTTGGGTCACGTGGTATCTGGGAGTGGAGTATCTGTTGACCCTTCGAAGGTCGACTCTGTCATGAGCTGGGAGAAGCCGAGGAATGTATTTGAGATACGGAGTTTCTTGGGGTTAGCAGGGTATTACCGCCATTTTGTAGAGGGATTTTCCCGACTTGCCGCACCGATGACCCGACTGACGCGCAAGGGCGTCAGATTTCAGTGGACCGACGACTGTAAGCAGTCATTTCAGGAGCTGAAGAGGAGATTGACTTCAGCTCCCGTCCTGATTATCCCCGAGGGAGGCCTGGGTTATACAGTGTACTGTGATGCTTCCCGAGAAGGGCTGGGATGTGTATTGATGCAGGAAGGCCGGGTAGTAGCTTATGTTTCTCGCCAGTTGAAGAGCCATGAGAAGAACTACCCCACCCACGATCTAGAGTTGGCTGCCGTCATTTTTGCTCTTAAGAGCTGGCGACACTATTTATATAGGGTGAGATTTGAGGTGTTCTCGGACCATAAGAGCCTTAGGTATATCTTTACACAGAAGGATTTGAACCTTCGACAAAGGAGATGGATGGAGTATCTAGAGGATTACGACTTTGACCTTCAGTATCATCCTGGGAAGGCCAACGTCGTAGCTGATGCACTCAGTCGGAGGCCGAGGAGCACCTTAGCCAGCCTAGCCATCAGAGAGTGGGAGATGATGGGAGCTATTGGGGAGTTTGACTTAGAGCTTACCAAGTCTGAGGGACACGCCACCCTATTCAGCTTGTGTGTACAGCCTACTCTTCTGACCAGAGTTATAGAGGCACAGTTGCTGGATACCGAGGCTGAGCAGATCAGGGCACGGATTACTAGCTCCGAGGGATTTGAGGGATGGACAGTCCATTCTGACCTTGGTTTGAGATACAGGGGTAGGGTCTTCGTTCCCGAGTCTCTTAGGACTGATGTCCTTAGGGATTTCCACCATTCACGCTTGGCGGTGCACCCAGGGGGCACCAAGATGTATCATGATCTGCGCCGTCAGTATTGGTGGACTGGGATGAAGGCAGATGTGGCACAGTTTGTGGCTAGGTGTCTCACGTGCCAGCAGGTGAAGGCTGAGCACCAGAGGCCTGGAGGTTTGCTACAGCCGCTACCGGTAGCCGAGTGGAAGTGGGAGCACGTTACCATGGATTTCGTGATGGGTCTTCTGAGGTCACCTAGGGGCCATGATGCGATTTGGGTTATTGTGGACAGACTGACGAAGTCCGCCCATTTCTTACCGATCAGAGTGACTGACTCATCAGACGTCCTTAGTAGGTTGTACATTCGAGAGATAGTACGACTACATGGGGTACCGGTATCCATAGTTTCTGACAGGGACCCACGTTTCACTGCACGGTTCTGGCAGAGTTTCCAGACAGCCTTAGGGACCCAGCTGCAGTTCAGTACTGCCTTCCACCCACAGACAGATGGCCAGTCAGAGCGCACTATTCAGATCTTGGAGGATATGCTCAGGGCCTGCGTCATGGACTTTAGAGGTAGTTGGGAGGACCACCTTGCCTTAGTTGAGTTTGCCTACAACAACAGCTACCAGTCCAGCATTGAGATGGCACCATTTGAGGCATTATATGGTAGGCCATGCCGTTCCCCGGTATGTTGGACCGAGGTGGGAGAGACAGCTGCCTTGGGACCTGATATTGTTCGTGAGACCACGGACAAGATACAGGTGATCAGACAGCAGTTGTTGACAGCTCAGAGCCGCCAGAGGAGTTATGCAGATAGGAGGCGGCGACCCTTAGTATTTGAGGTGGGGGACCATGTGTTCCTCAAGGTATCTCCCAGACGAGGTTTGAGGAGATTTGGGCGCGGTGGGAAGCTATCGCCACGATTTATAGGTCCCTTTAAGATACTTGGGAGAGTTGGTGAGGTGGCTTATAAGCTAGCCTTACCACCACAGCTATCTGGAGTTCATGACGTCTTCCATGTATCTATGCTGAGGAAGTACCATCCCGACCCCTCACATGTACTTGACTGGGTAGATCTTCAATTAGAGGGGGACGCTTCCTATGACCAGAGACCCGTAGAGATATTGGACTCGAGGGACCAGGTTTTGCGAGGCAGGACCATCCCTTTGGTCAAGGTTCGTTGGAACCACCATGGGGTTGAGGAGGCTACTTGGGAGCGTGAGGCCGAGGTTCGAGTTAGGTACCCTGAGTTGTTTGATCAGTGATATATTTTCTTTTATTTTATGTTATTTTAAATTTCGGGACGAAATTTTTGTAAGGAGGGAAGGATGTTATAACATGAAAATTTTTTATTTTTATTTTTATTGTTTTATTAGTTATTCTTGTAAATATTAATTATTATTATTATCATTATTATTATTATTATTATTATTGTAATGATAATATGTGTAGGTGTATATATATATGTGTGTATATATATATATATATAATTTAAATCTTTTGTTGTGTATATGAATATACATTTTAATGTGTATAAAAATGTGTAAAGTTATATAAGTGTATATAAATAAATATGTGAATAAAACCGTGTGTGAGGTGTGTGTGTGTGTGTGTGTAACCGGTTGTGTGTGTGTGTGAGTTTGAGTGTGATACACTCAGACAAGTATGGGTTGGGGTTGTGTGTGTGAGTGGAATTCAGGGAGTGGGAGATGCAGAATTGGCAGAGAGTAGTTGGTCTTGGGGAGAGAGAGAGGGAGAGATATAGAGAGAGAGGAAGTGAAGAGAAAAAGAAGGATGCATTCTCGGGTGGAAAGAGAAGAAAAGAAAAGAAGCAGAAAGTGAGAGAGAGAAACAGAGCTCTGAGGAAGAGAGTGGAGGCTTGGTTGGGCTCGGAGCAAGAAGGTGGAAGAGGGCACGGCTAGAGAGAGAAATGGCCGAAGGTTTTGGTAAGTGGGTTGCCCCTGTTTCGATTTTTTTTAAAGCATTTCAATTGATTTAAATTGTAGAATCGTGTAGAGCATAACGTAGGGATTTGTTTGCAAAAAGAATGAGAAGAAATGGTTAAGGGGAGAGGGAGAACTTCCCTGTTGCAGGTCACGGTCATGGGGTGTTGGATTCGACATTTTATGTGTAAACCTTGGTTTAAAAGGGGGGAAAAACATGGGGTGAGGTGCAGAAAGTGAATGGGAGTGATTTGGGTTCAAAACAGTGGGGGAAAGTGAGGGGAAAATGGGTGGCCGGAGAGTTGACCGAGGGTTTGACCCTCTATTTCGTGAAGATTAAAAAGGCTTTGAGGGAAATGGGGGTTGGGGATGTGATCTACGTGAAAAGGGGGAGAGGATGGCATTTTAAAAATGAGGAAAAGTCACCGGAAACCGGTCGCCGGCGCCGGAGAAGGCGCCGGAAACCCACTGTTGCCCTACCGGAAAATCGGGGAAGAAGGTGGGGTGACCAGGTCTGGTCCCGGGTCGGATCCGGGTCCGATTCGGGCGGGTGCGGGTCGCCCCTGCCACGTGTCAGCCCATTGTTTTAAATTAAAATGGAAATTGAACCTTTTGGAATTTGAACCTTTTAAATTTGAACCTTAACCCTGAACTTTCAAAAATTACAAATTTACCCCCCAACTGTTAGAAATTACACTTTGACCCACCTGATTAAATTATTAATAAAATATTAATTAAATTAATTAATTAATTATTTAATTAAATTAATTTAATTAATTAAATATTC
This sequence comes from Nyssa sinensis, assembly GCA_008638375.1. Classification (NCBI taxonomy): domain Eukaryota; kingdom Viridiplantae; phylum Streptophyta; class Magnoliopsida; order Cornales; family Nyssaceae; genus Nyssa; species Nyssa sinensis. The sequence continues at coordinate 18,221,347 of CM018032.1, read as the reverse complement.
AAAAACATCCCGGAGTCCAAATGAGACAAGTCATTAGTGTATTTTGACTATCTCGACCATTCTGAGACCAATGGTGAGGTCCATTTTACGAGACGGGGTCCCAAAAAATAAAAGACCCGTAGTAACCCTTAAAATTACCAAAATGCCCCTAACTTGAAACACTGTCAGACAAACTCCGAATTAGGTAAACAAATAGTGAAATTTTATTATCTCGAACATTCCGGACTCAACCGTGGAGTCCGATTTATGAAAAGAGGTCACGAAATGTAAGGACACGTGTAAAGTGCAAAATGACTGTTTTGCCCTTTTGAACCCCGGTGTCCGAATTGAGTTCTACGAGAACCTAGACTTACTTTCTTAAACGTTCTAGAACCAATGGTAGAGTTTAATTCAGCAGAATGGAAACTTATGAATTAAAGACATAAAATTTGATGAATAGCATAAATTCAAATAACAATAGACTGAGTTGTAATTTCTACTCTTAGGGACACTGACAGGACAGGAGGAGGCGATCTGATCTTCTGCATTTTCATCCGCCGGTTCAGTTACATATAGTGCACGATCTTCTAGGGTTGATACCAACCCATCAGGTATGGTGTTTTGCTAGTGTTAGAAATGAAGTTAAGTTAGGAATATTTGTGAATGACTGGAATGCTGTACGTGTTTATCTGTAATGTGTTTACTTGTTTATTTGGAATTGGTTGTTCACATGTTATGTGTTACTTGCAAGTTAATAAAGTGAAGAACATGAATCATGATGTACGAACATATGAGACATGCATGTATATGAGCCTGACTAGTGATTTATTTCTTATTGTCCGAGCATGTTATGTTATTGAGATCCATGTTCATTGAGATTGCATTGGCATATTGGCATATGATGAATTCTTTGAGAACATGGCGTGGGTAAGCACGTGGTGCTTTGCATTATGAGGGTGTAGATCCTGTGGTGAAAAACCCAAAATTGGCCATTACATTGGTACTTCGAGCCATCGGGGAGTACCCGTAAATGAGACATGGGTGTGGCATAGAGTTGTGCATGGGTGTGTCATGCATACCATTCATATATATTACTGCGATGCTTGAATGTCATTTAGAAATAAATGTACACTTTGCACATGCCACGCATTGGCTTTATTTCTGGCATTAGCATTTCATCATACCAGCAGTTGTGCTGACCCATTCGTGGGCAACATTTTCAGATGAGGATACTCCAGCCACTAGAGACTCGGTGATGCCCTGATAGGGTGAAGCCTGTGATGTATTTGTGATTCGTGAAACTTGTATTTTGTTATGTAAGGGCTTAAGCCCGAATGACTGATGAACAATGTATTCGATGTTATTTTATGTATGGATGATGATGGACGCATATTTAGTGAATCTAATTACTTTTATCCTTTTATTTATTTTACTTTCTGTCTCGTCAGTCGCGCCTCGGGTTCGGTCAGAATTCGGGGCGTGACAGGGTCTATGCTTATTTTTAAAATAATAAGGGTCCCAATAAAAATAAGCCAAAGCTCAAAGGTTTCTAGTGAAATTAGCTTCTTTTTTTTCATTGAACTTTTTTAAATAGAGATCCATGCCACTTAAACTCCACAAACATAGGAAACTTGTCACGACCCGCAACCCACCCTCTGTGGATCAACAGACCTCGACCATTCGACCCGGCCCTTTTGCCGAACCGGACCTGATCATCCTATTGCACTATTTTTAGTGTAACTAACATGTAACACAGTGGAAGACAATATAATAAAAAGTCTGCTAATATAAAAGTAGGGTCTGTAAAATTTCTAACCATCACCTCCTTCCTAAGACGTGATTACACGGGAGTGCTACAAGACTGTACTACTATTACCTTTACTTGTCAACATGTCCCATTTCTAACCAGAGTCTCCTACCATCTGTCCTCTTTATCTGTCCCTGAAAAATATATATAAATAGGAGTGAGCTACACAAGCTCAGTAAGTAAGTCCCCTACTCTGCATGTGTACAAGATCTGAAAGAAACTGAGTAACAATGGACATGATAGCCAGTCAATATTATGTAACAATCATAGCTCATCAATGGATATCAATGATCAGGGATATAACTGATAATCATGAATATCAAGTCTGAAGGATAATACCATATGCAATAATCAAAGCCGTCGGAAACATGATCATAGAATGTACTCAAGGAAAACTATGCAACTACCTGATCAGACAATGAATCTCAATAAAAAAAAAAAAATAGTGATGTCATAACTGGTGAATCATAACTGGTTCCAGGCAACATAATATAACTATAGCTTTTTATGGCTACGTTACTGGGTTGCCAAGAACAACATCTGGCCCCTTTTGGCCCTTTATACAGGTGTACAGAATTGTCCTTTGCACAAATGTACGGAATCTCATGATCAGTATAATAACATCTGGCCCCTTTTGGCCCTGGTTTATTAGAGCGCGGACGTACCGCCATCCTCCTGAAATTCTTAACAACGTGTGTCATGGATTAGAACTCATGATCGAGATATCGCATCAATAATGAATATGAAACTCAAGAGCAAGATATAACATCATAGCTGAACTAATCCACTGATAGGCAATATCACACGTGTGGAATCATAAGAATCTGATATCATAATAAGAGTACAAGGGTGTACAAAAAAACTGTGACATGGCTAGGAATGCACTACATGCAGAGGTCGCGTATTACTTACCTTGAGATCTTAACATGGCATTCATCTGGCTATCACAATATCTTTTTCCATGGCTCTCTTTCTCATTTCCCGTCACTTGAATGCTCCTTAATTCAGAGAAAATTCAACTTTAATTCTTCTCTCTCTCTCTCTAGAATTTTCTGTTCTTTTGTTAGTATAGTTTCCTTCCCCATTTCATGTCCTCCTAGAGCGGAATCAAAGCAATTGCAGTTGCTTCTTCCATCTTCTCCTGCTGCGCCTCACTTTTTCTCATTCTCTCTCCCACTCTCACGCTCTCTCTCTTTTCCCCCTTCCATTTCTTTCTCTTTATGTTTCTTCTTCCCTTTATATATATATATATATATATATATATATATTCTCCACCGACCTTAAGGTCGGTGGCTGCTGCTACTCTCTTTCTTTTTCTTTTTTCTTTCCTTACACGTGATCCCTTCTTTCTCTCTTCTTCTCCACGCTTCTACAACATTCTGCTCCTTTTTTTTTTTTTCTTTTCCTGCATATAACATATTTTTATATACATCATGTATTTTGGATTCACATGTAAATATTTTATTATTATAAATATATATAGCATGCACTTGTACATATACATGCATATACATGTATTAATATATAAATTTATATATATCTTCTTCTTTTTTTCCTGGTGCTCATTGATATATTTTATCATATGGGATATTTTATTTCATAAAATATTAATTTATAAAATATTGATAAAGTTGGCATAAAGCTGGCTTCGGTATTATTATTATTAATTTTGTGACTATTGGATCTCTAATTATTCTTTATTTTATATTATATTTTATTTTCATAATTCAGTCTCGGTATTGGTCCCATTTATTTATTTCGGCATTCACAATGACTTCGTTTTGGTCATTTCTCGAGTCGCGTGTCTTATTGAACAATTGATTGTCGCTCGTCCATTTTTATATTTTATTCATGACTTACAATAATCGTGTCAATATATTGGACGATGTAATATCTTGATTAAATTTATTTTTTTATTCCCTTCATCCCTTTTTATTCTTTTCTCTTAACCGAGCTTGAGGTCGATGGCTACTGCCACGTACCCACTTTTCCCCTTCCACACACTTCTACAATTTTCTATTTCTATTTCCTTCCACAAGCTTCTGAAAGTTTCTTCCACTTTCTTTACTTCCTTTCATTATTTTATTCCTTTAACTTTATATATATATATATATATACATATGTGTGTGTGTGTGTGTGTGTGGCAAACTTCTACTGCTTCCTTTCTTCCCATTTCTTTTATTTCATCTTTGTTGCATTTCTTTCATTTTATTATTTTATTTTATTATTTTATCGTCACATTATTTTATTATTTTATTTTATTTTATTATAATTACTATCACATTATTTTATTTCACTATCTTATTTTATTTTATTATTATATTATTTTTATTTTCACATGCTCTCCACTTTAATTTCTTTTATTATTTAATTATTTCCTAAATTTATAACATGATAAATCACATGCATTTTTCTCATAATTCTCGAGCTTTTAGTACGGTAGGCCTCGGGTACTCGAGATTGTTTATCATTAAACTGTACATCATATTTTATTTAAATAATAAATTAGTGTTTGATTTGCAGTTACATGTCATGACCTCGCTCAACCCGGGTCGGTTACAGTCCAACTCGGGTCGACACCACCTAACTCGGGTCGGGGTATTACATTCTCCCCCCCTTACAAAAGTTTTGTCCTCAAAACTTAGTTTGCTTTATGATGAAATTACTCATTTATCAATCAGATTTAGTTAGGAAGGAGTCTCATGCTTTTAGTATACATTCTTGACCTTTGCTTTTAGATTAATTTTCTTGGTATTGATGATGTAAAGGTAATGGTACAACTAAAATACACCATTCTTATCATTTAGAATGAGAGTGTACAGTCTCAATAGGTTTAAAAGAAATAGGTTGGTGATTACAACGAAAGTGATGTACAATCATCCTGAGGTCATCAGAAATGTTTCACTAAAAAGAGAGATTCCACTGAAAGTTCACATGGTTGAGGTTTGGAATGGAGAAACAAGAGGAATCGTCCTGTCAAGTCAACTAGAGGGTTAAATGATGATTGCAGTGCCAGAGGAATGTTGACTGCAACCAGACAAAGGTTGGATATATTCATATCTAATAAATAAGATGTTCTTTTGGATATGGGATCAATTATAATGGCCATCAGACAGATTATGCTTAAGATAGACAAGGAATTGCTTGACATATCTGAATATGGTCAAACTATCCGTGAAAGGAGATACGCGTAACGTTCAAATTCAGTTCAACTATTATGGACATCATATTTCCTTTTTTTGTATTTTATTGTTATAGTGCTTCTCATATTCGTACATATTCAATCTTTATGGTGATGATTTACTCCGGTGCTCTTTGTTTGTGACATTTGCTCGTCGAAGAATTTTTTTTTTTTCTGCCATATTCATTTGTAATTCTGGAGCACTTGCCCATCTCAACGGGTTGCTTAAGTTGGAGATTTTTCAATTCCTTTTCGTTTTATTGTGTTTGGCTCATTGTCTTCATTTTTGGATTCTTTTGCATTCATCTTTTAATTTTGGTTTGATAGATTAAGGGAATCAAGTCCTTCATATCTTCAGATTTCCAATGGAGCCTTAATAGACCTTTGGTTTCTCATTTCTTTTTGAGACAAAGGTAATACAATGATACTTAGTTCGTTACTTTCTTAAGTCTTGATAGACTTATTAGTAGACTTATTCAACTTTCTTAGGGTAGTCTTTTACTTCCATCCTCGGGTCAACATAACAATCTATTTTGAAAATATTCTTAACTATGATGTCATATTTAGACATTCTTTTATTTTCTCTTAGCTTTTGCTTAAAAGTTAGTTAGTGTGTCAAATTTTTACATATTTGTTCAATCATATAAGGAGTTCCCCTATACGCTGCATTCTCAAAGTCATATCGTGAGATGATTAAGCTCATCTATAATCAAAGATTTCTTATATGTCACTTTTGATATTTGATATACTACTGATTTAGATTGAGCCATTCACTGTAAAACATTAATGGTTAGCGTCGTATATTTAATAGTTTATCTCTCATGCTAAGTCTACATACTAATTGACTCTACTTGGATATTTGACAATAGTAGTACACCAGTCTTAACTCCCATGTATCACTTGTGACCTAGGTTGCCCTAGTCAGTCTGAACCTATTGCTCTGATACCAAGTCTGTCACGACCCGCAACCCACCCTCTGCAGATCAACGGACCACGACCATCCGACCCGGCCCTTTTGCCGAACTGGACCTGATCATCTTGTTGCACTATTTTTAATGCAACTAACATGTAACACAATGAAAGACAATACAATAAAAAGTCTGCTAATATAAAAGTAGGGTCTGTAAAATTTCTAACCATCACCTCCTTCCCAGGACGTGATTACACGGGAGTGCTACAAGACTGTACTATTATTACCTTTACTTGTTAACATGTCCCATTTCTAACCAAAGTCTCCTACCGTCTGTCCTCTTTATCTGTCCCTGAAAAATATATATAAATAAGTGTGAGCTACACAAGCTCAGTAAGTAAGTCCCCTATTCTGCATGTGTACAAGATCTGAAAGAAACTGAGCAACAATGGACATGATAGCCAGTCAATATCATGTAACAATCATAGCTCATCAATGGATATCAATGATCAGGGAAATAACTGATAATCATGAATATCAAGTCTAAAGGATAATACCATATGCAATAATCAAAGCTGTCGGAAACATGATCATAGAATGTACTCAAAGAAAACTGTACAACTGCCTGATCATACAATGAATCTCAATAAAAAAAAAATAGTGATGTCATAACTGGTGAATCATAACTGGTTCAAGGCAACATAATATAACTATAGCTTTTTACGGCTATGTTACCGGGCTGCCGAGAACAACATCTGGCCCCTTTTGGCCCTTCGTACAAGTGTACAGAATTTTCATTTGCACAAATGTACAGAATCTCATGATCAGTATAATAAAATCTGGCCCCTTTTGGCCCTGGCCCCTTTCGGCCCTGGTTTATTGGAGCGCGGACGTACCGCCATCCTCCTGAAATTCTCAACAACGTGTGTCATGGATTGGAACTCATGATCAAGATATCGCATCAATAATGAATATGAAACTCAAGAGCAAGATATAACATCATAGTTGAACTGATCCACTGATAGGCAATATCACACGTGTGGAATCATAAGAATCTGATATCATAATAAGAGTACAAGGGTGTACAGAAAAACTGTGACATGGCTAGGAATGCACTACATGCAGAGGTCAGGTATTACTTACCTTGAGATCTTAACATGGCATTCATCTGGCTATCATAATATCTTTTTCCATGGCCCTCTTTCTCATTTCCTGTCACTTGAATGCTCCTTAATTCAGAGAAAATTCAACTTTAATTCTTCTCTCTCTCTCTATAGAATTTCCCGTTCTTTTGTTAGTGTAGTTTCCTTCCCCATTTCATGTCCTCCTGGAGCGGAATCAAAGCAATTGCAGTTGCTTCTTCCATCTTCTCCTGCTGCACCTCACTTTCTCTCATTCTCTCTCCCACTCTCACGCTCTCTCTCTTTTTCCCCCTTCCATTTCTTTCTCTTTAGGTTTCTTCTTCCCTATATATATATATATATATATATATATATATATATATATATATTTTTCTCCACCGACCTTAAGGTCGGTGGCTACTGCTACTCTCTTTCTTTCTTTTTTTTTCTTTTCTTTTTTTCTTTCCTTGCACGTGATCCCTCATTTCTCTCTTCTTCTCTACACTTCTACAACATTCTGCTCCTTTTTTTTTTTGTTTTCTTTTCCTGCATATAACATATTTTTATATACATCATGTATTTTGGCTTCACATGTAAATATTTTACTATTATAAATATATATAGCATGCACTTGTACATATACATGCATACACATGTATTAATATATGAATTTATATATATCTTCTTCTTCTTTTTTCTTGGTGCTCATTGATATATTTTATCATATGGGATATTTTATTTCATAAAATATTGATAAAGTTGGCATAAAGCTGGCGTCGGTATTATTATTATTAATTTTGTCACTATCGGATCTCTGATTATTCTTTATTTTATATTATATTTTATTTTCATAATTCAGTCTTGGTATTGGTCCCATTTATTTATTTCGGCATTCACAATTACTTCGTTTTGGTCATTTCTTAAGTCGCGTGTCTTAGTGAACAATTGACTGTCGCTCGTCCATTTTTATATTTTCTTCATGACTTACAATAATCGTGTCAATAGATTGGACAATGTAATATTTTGATTAAATTTATTTTTTTATTCCCTTCATCCCTTTTTATTCTTTTCTCTTAACCGACCTTGAGGTTGGTGGCTACTGCCACGTACCCACTTTTCCCCTTCCACACACTTCTACAATTTTCTATTTCTATTTCCTTCCACAAGCTTCTGAAAGTTTCTTCCACTTTCTTTACTTCCTTTCATTATTTTATTCCTTTAACTTTGTATATATACATATATATATATATGTGTGTGTGTGTGTGTGTCGCAAACTTCTACTACTTCCTTTCTTTCCATTTCTTTTATTTCATCTTTGTTGCATTTCTTTCATTTTATTATTTTATTTTATTTTATTATAATTACTATCACATTATTTTATTTCACTATCTTATTTTATTTTATTATTATATTATTTTTATTTTCACATGCTCTCCACTTTAATTTCTTTTATTATTTAATTATTTCCTAAATTTATAACATGATAAATCACATGCATTTTTCTCAAAATTCTCGGGCTTTTATTACGGTAGGCCTCAGGTACTCGAGATTGTTTATCATTAAACTGTACATCATACTTTATTTAAATAATAAATTAGTATTTGATTTGCAGTTACATGTCATGACCTCGCTCAACCCGGGTCGGTTACAGTCTAACTCGGGTCGACACAACCTAACTCGGGTCGAGGTATTACAAAACTCCTATGAAATAAATAACCACATCTTATAAAATAGGAAAACCCTAACTAATTAGATATGTACTTTGACTTGTCATTTGACTTAATCTTATTCAACTAATTTCATATTCTCACTCAAACGAAGGCAATATGTAAAAGTTCCTCCCTCTAAAAGATGGCTCTTATTCTCAAAGGCAAAATCTAGAAATTAATTCTTCATGAATTTAGAATCTTCCTAGCTTGCGTTTGTTGGTGAAAGTCCCTACCAATGAATCAAAACCTCTTGCTTTCTCTTGTATATTCAATGATCATAAATGGCTTTTAGATTTGGAGTCATGTTCTCATATTCTTTACTTAACATAGGAAATTCAATTTGAACAATGAAGTTGTTCCTAACCTTCAATCTGAGTAAAGAGACATGAAAAACTAGATGAATTCATGCATCTTTAGAAGTTTCAACTTATAAGAAATTGATCCAGTATGTTGCAAAACCTTAAATAAACCATGGTACTTAGAAAGAGCTTCAAATTTCTTCTTATAGGCACTAACAGTTGCCTATGTGGTTTCAACTTTAAATACACCCAATCATTAACTACAAATTCTTTTTCTTTATGCTTGGAGTCATAAACACGTTTCATTCTTACTTGGGCCTCCTTGATTTTCTTCTTAAGTTCTTTAACCATCCTATCTCGAGCCAAAAACTATTGTTCAATAATAGCTACTTTAGCCATTTTATGAATATAAGCCAAAAGATTTAGTGGAACATGACCATACACCACCTCAAATTGTGTCTTTTTAATAGTTGAATTCTAGCTTGTATTATAACTATAGTCTGCCCGTGCAAGCTAATTAGCCCAAGTCTTAGGTTAGGAACATGTAAAGCAACAAAGATACATCTACATTGTTTGATTTACCACTTCTCTTTGACTGCCTATTTGGGATGATTAAAAAAACCAAAATTAAAATTAGTTTTGTTTAATTAGAATAACTGTTGCAAAAAAAAAAAAAATGCTTTTAAAATTCAAATCTTTATCACGCAAATAGATTTAGGCATTCTATGGGCGCCATCAGCGAAAAAAAGGAAGAAAGTAATCCTTTTTTCTATGGATTTAGAGAGATCTCGGCTATCTACTTTCCTTAAGGTGGGAAGGGATGCCTCTTATGGGAGATAGAGAAATTGAGGAGTCACTAGCTTATTTTGGACAATTAAACAAGCAAACTCGTTACATCTTGAACGATACATATAAAAGAAAAGTTATAGAAATAAAATGAAATATACATTGCTTTGTTTCTTAAAAACATACTAAAGGATCCTTTGACAAGGATCAAATAAAAATAAAGCACTAAAATAAAGCAGAAACCAAAGAAATAGGCTCGGGGATTAAGGTATGGAGTGTGAATGTGTTAGGAATCCACCTCGTCTGATCCGAATGGATCGGCCTCAAATATTCACTTAAAAGACTATTTTGTCTTGAGAAAAATAGAAGAGAGAGATACGAGTCTGGAAAAGATAAATAATAAAGAATCTGACATGAAAAAATAAAGTAAAGCAAAAAATACAAAAACAAGATTTAACTCAAGCCCGAAGGCTTCCTACGTATTCGTTTAGAAAATGGAATTAGAGTCACGTAATTCTCTAGTTTACCTTTTTTTTTTTTATCAAGAGTGATAAAAGAGACAAGATTAACCGGATCTAAAGAAAGTTGTTAAGGGTTTGAGAGCATATCTTATTCAGTCGTAGGAGTCGAGCAGATCTGTGGCTTGTTCTTCGGTTTGGAAAGCGTCACTTTTGCTTGATTCGTGAAGGGAGGCTGTCACTTTAGCAAAGCTTCAACCTTAGGAGAGGGAGAGTTCTTGTAGAGAGAACTTTAGAATTAAACTAACAGCGTGAGGCTATGGAAATTGTGTCCTCAAAACTGATGGCCAATAGGCTCTATTTACAAAAATATATGGAGATTTGATCCAAGGGTTAAGATGAAACCCTAGATTAGAGGGCTAAGATCATGTCGTGAGTGATAATCATTTAATTAAATAAATAGAAAATAAATAATTATCCTAAGGAATGATTATCCTAACTAAATAAATTAATAAATAATTATGACAATGCACAAACCAATAGAATTGATGTTTACATGTAAGAGCCAGTGAGATAAAAGAGGAATAGAATTTAATTAAAAAATAAACTCTAAAATGAAAATGTCCAGATTCGATATATCTCCATTTAAGGAAATACTAAGCAACTAGATTTATGGAAACTCTAAAAGTGGGAAGTCCTAATTATGCCTAAATAAACTATTATCATTCAAGATTGCCAAATTGCTCCCAATTCGGTGGAGAATCTCTAGATTGCCACAAAACATGTGAAAAGACCAAGATACCCTTAATTCATCACCAAAGGGCTAAAATTACCAAAATACCCCCATATGGGTAAAATGATATGAAAATTACAAAAATGGCCCTCAAGTGACTAGGAAGTCCTACTAAGGGTAGGATTATGCCAAAATTATCAAAATGCCCTTAGTGGGTAAAAAGTTGTCAAAATTATCGAAACGCCCTCTGATAGGCAGAAGAGTCTTAATAAGAATGGGACTCTATCGGAAAGAGTTCTACTTAGACGAGAATTTTGTTAAGAGAGTCCTAATGGGAATGTGACTCAATCAGAAAGAGTCCTACTTGGACTAAGACTCTGTCAGGAGGAGTCTTAATGGGAGAGGAACTCTATGGGGAAGAGTCCTACTTGGACTAGAACTCTGTTAGAAAGAGTCCTAATGGAAGTGAGACTCTATCGAAAAGAGTCCTACTTGGACTAGGACTTTGTTAGGAGGAGTCCTAATGGGAGTGAGACTCTATCAAGAAGAGTCTTACTTAGATTTGGACTCTGTCAAGGACTCTATTAAGAGGAGTCTTAATGGGAATACGACTCAATCAAGAGCAGTCCTACTTGGACTAGGACTTTGCTAGGAGGAGTCTTAATCGGAATATGACTATGGCAAGAGGGGTCCTACTTGGACTAAGATTATGTTAGGAGGAGTCCTAATGGGAGTGAGATTCTATTGGGAAGAGTCCTACTTGGACTAGAACTTTGTAGGTGGAGTCCAAAATAGGAATAGGACTTTGTGAGGAGGAGTCCCATTTGGACTAGGACTTTGTCAGAAAGAGTCCTAATGGGAATATGACTCTGTCAAGAATAGTCCTACTTAGACTAGGACTCTGTTAAGAGGATTCTTAATGGGAGTGGAACTCTATCGGAAAGAGTCCTAGTTGGACTAGGACTCCACTGAGAGGAGTCCTAATGGGAAGAAGTGTCACGTCTAAAAACCCACCTTACGCGGATCCCGAGGATGTGATGCCAGTTGGCCACTTGCCAGTTTTCTCCACCGACAATACGACCAGCCAAAGGCAACTTTTGAACTTTATAATGAATTGTATTCTAAATATAAGGTCAAAGTAGCGAAGATTAAAACCTTTTTAAATTGAAAATGCAACTCATCCAAACAAATCAGAGCACATCTAGAATCAGTCACTAAATATCTCTAGAGTATCAATATACATGCTCCAATGCACCCATTCTATATCAATGAATTACTTAAGGCGGAAGTTACACCAATACATTTCAGTTGATTAAACTCATCCCCAATGATCAACAATCAAGATATCTCCAAGTACAATTTAATCATAGTGATCCAATATACTAGGCTAACCTCATCACTAATGATGTAACATTATAATACAATTGTGAACTTAACCTTACAGAGTACGTTGTCAACTTGACTTGGAGTTCATCTCGTCGGTGTAAATCATTTGTGTTTCACTAGTTCTACGAGTTATCTCATTGCATCTCATCCGTCATAGGCCATGTCACGCCCCGAATTTTTGACCGAAACCCGAGGTGCGACTGACGAATAGAAAGTAAATAAAATAAAAGATAATTAAATAGATTCACGAATTTACGACAAATTAAATAGAGTTCTTTAATTTTCTTAAAATTTCGGCAGAACCTTCTCTGTTTTTCGGGCTTTTTTCCCCCTGAGAATCACAATACATCATATATATACAAACACATCACAATCCATCCTCACTCGATGGCCACAATTCATGAAAATTAAACACGCGTTCTTTTCCTTTAACATACATATATATATAAGGTACACTCAACAGTTATCTCCTACATACAGTTTGGGCTTAAGCCCCTATATTACAAATGTATACCCCAAGTGCTAAATACTCTTCCAAATTTCATTTCATCTCCTTTCTCCAAGACCTCTTCTAGTCCCACGTACCAAGAGCTTTATCTGAAACCTGTGCCCACGAATGGGTCAGCGCCAACATGCTGGTATGATATAACACTAATGCAAGGAACAAAATCAAGGCGTGGCATGTGCAAGTGTACATTCATTTCTACATGCCTTCCTAATCATTTATACAATATGATGGCAATATAAATGTTGCATCCAAGTAAGGTGTGGCGTGTGCAAGTGTGCATTTATATCTACATACGTCCCAGTCGTCCAGATAATGCAATGGCTATATACAAGATGCATACTAGTGAACTCCATATCACATCCATGATTTCATCAATACAACGTAATGAAAATATCCGTGATGCACTCATGCAGCTCTATGCCACACCCGTGTCAATTCTATGTCACACCCTGATGTAATGGAAGTACGCGTGACTCACCCACGTAACTCAATGCCACATCATGTCAACTCCATGCCACACCCTGATGTAACGAAAATACGCATGACTCACCCACGCAACTCAACGCCACATCATGTCAACTCTATGCCACACCCTGATGTAATGAGAATACGCGTGACTCACTCACGCAACTCAACGCCACATCATGTCAACTCTATGCCACACCCTGAGGTAATGAAAATACGCGTGACTCACCCACGCAACTCAATGCCACATCATGTCAACTCCATGCCACACCCTGAGGTAATGAAAATACGCGTGACTCACCCATGTAACTCAACGCCACACCCATGTCTCAATCACGGAACACATCCGATGGACACTAGGTAACATCCCTTATTTACGGAACACATCCGATGGAAACTGGGTACTAACCCCCGTTTACGAAACACATCCGATGGAAACTGGGTACCAACCCCCGTTTACAGAACACATCCAATGGAAACTGGGTACCAACCCCCATTTACGGAACACATCCGATGGAAACTAGGTACCAATGCTCATTCACGGAACACATCCGATTAATACACAGAACCACGTGCTCAACCCACAACATCTGAATAATAAAAGCCACAACGTCCGAATAATAAAAGCCACAACGTCTGAATAATAAAATCTACAATATCCGAATAATAAAAGCCACAACATCTGAATAATAAAATTCACAACATCCGAATAATAGAAGTCACCACATCGGAATAATAAAAACACTTTCACATGAACATAATACAGTGCCAAATCAACGTAACTAGGTACTCAAATCACATATCCATATCTAAATAACTCACAGAAAAAATATGCAGACCACAAACTGTACTAACATACAGAACAAGTCATATTTCTACGGAATAACAGGAAAACATACATGTGCCAAATCGATCAACTTTAGGTTCTGTTCTAAAGCAAGTATTCCCTATGTGATTTTCTAGTATTAAATGAACACATGCTTCATTCAGTCAACATGGCAATCATTCCTAACTTAATTCTATTCCTTACTTAGCAAAATATCATACCTGACTTGGGTGTGTCTCAACCCTGGAAAGCTGTGTCCACCACTCAGTCAACCAGTCAGTGAACAACTCAACCCTCGTACTGTATCCGTCGAGGATATCGAATCGTCTTCTCCTTTCCCGTCAGTGTTCCTTGTTAGTTCTGCTGTCCGGATCCCATTTTGCCAACTATCACTACAACAAAATGCACTATTAGTGACGCGCGTGTGCGTCGCTAATAGTGCAATTGTGCGTCGCAAAAACCCTTTAGTGACGCCCAAACGTGCGTCGCTAAGGCGTCACAAAAAGTGCCGTCGCTAATACTATTAGCGACGCACAAAACCGTTGGTGTCGTTAAAAGTGCCTATTAGCGACGCCCATAACGCGTCGCTAATAATTGGATACGTCCGTCGCCAATAATACCCAAGGGCGTATTGTGCGTCACTAAAAATCACTTTTAGCGACGCACAGTGAGTATTAGCGACGCCTGATTTGATGCGTCGCCAATACTGACTTTTAGCGACGCTCACTGTGCGTCGCTAAAAATGATTTTTAGCAACGCATAAAATATGGCATCGCTAATACTAAATTTTTAAATTAAATTCTGACTTTTAGCGACACTATGGTGTGCGTCGCTAAAAGTTTTTTTTTTTTTTTTTCAACCATATCTGCTTTGTTTTAGTATTGTTTTGTTCCTGTTTAAACTTATCAATCATCCATCCTGATATATAATAAAATACAAGCATTCTGAAATGAATATTTTAAAGCAGAAAAATACATTCATATATATATATATATATTAAACTAATTATGTACAATTGTAAATGTACCATTCATCACTAAATAGAAAAATTAAAAATTGTCTCCAAAATGTTACTACAAATGTCCATGAAAATAAAAAATAAAAATAACAAGTTCCGATGCAAAACATAAAGACGGCGCCACGGCAATAATCCTCGATCAATCTGAAATAAAGATTAAACGACATATATTAGAACAATTATTAAATATATATGAACATAGAATGTGAATAGTTTTTTGTTTTTTTTTTGCATGCAAAAATAGTAAGAACGACATAAAGTAGCATAAGTCTATTTTATCATTTGTGAGGTGTGTGAGGTGGTTTCGGGGCAGTTAGGCCGATATCCGACATTTTGGTCTATCAAAACCCCAAAATGGGCCTTTCTGAGCTGAAACTTGCATAAGTTTCAAACCGGGCATCGGAACCGAGTGTCGTAAGTTCGTGAAACTCTATTTTATCATTTGTGAGGTGTGTGAGGTGGTTTCGGGGCAGTTAGGCCGATATCCGGCATTTTGGTCTGTCAAAACTCCAAAATGGGCCCTTTTGAGCTGAAACTTGCATAAGTTTCAAACCGGGCATCGGAACCGAGTGTCGTAAGTTCGTGTAACTCTATTCTATCATTTTTGAGGTGTGTGAGGTGGTTTCAGTGTAGTTAGGTCAATATCTGACATTTTGGTCTGTCAAAACCCCAAAATAGGCCT
This sequence comes from Nyssa sinensis, assembly GCA_008638375.1. Taxonomy (NCBI): domain Eukaryota; kingdom Viridiplantae; phylum Streptophyta; class Magnoliopsida; order Cornales; family Nyssaceae; genus Nyssa; species Nyssa sinensis. Next base: position 18,205,479 of record CM018032.1, on the reverse strand, counting down.
TTTCGGAGCTGAAACTTGCATAAGTTTCAAACCGGACATCGGAACCGAGTGTCGTAAGTTCGTGCAACTCTATTTTATCATTTTTGAGGTTTGTGAGGTGGTTTCAGTGTAGTTAGGCCGATATCCGGCATTTTAGTCTGTTAAAACCCCAAAATGGGCCTTTTTGGAGCTGAAACTTGCATAAGTTTCAAACCGGGCATCGGGACCGAGTGTTGTAAGTTCGTGCAAGTCTATTTTATCATTTGTGAGGTGTGTGAGGTGCTTTCGGTGCAGTTAGGCCGATATCCGGCATTTTGGTCTGTCAAAACCCCAAAATGGGCCTTTTTGGAGCTGAAACTTGCATAAGTTTCAAACCGGGCATCGGAACCGAGTGTCGTAAGTTCATGCAAGTCTATTTTATCATTTTTGAGGTGTGTGAGGTGTTTTCGGTGCAGTTAGGCCGATATCCGGCATTTTGGTCTATCAAAACCCTAAAATGGGCCTTTTTGAGCTGAAACTTGCAGAAGTTTCAAACCGGGCATCGGAACCGAGTTTCGTAAGTTTGTGCAACTCTATTTTATCATTTTTGAGGTGTGTGAGGTGGTTTCGGTGCAGTTAGGCCGATATCTGGCATTTTGGTCTGTCAAAACCCCAAAATGAGCCTTTTTGGAGTTGAAACTTGCATAAGTTTCAAACCGGGCATCGGAACCGAGTGTCGTAAGTTCGTGCAATTCTATTTTATCACTTTTGAGGTGTGTGAGGTGGTTTCGGTGCATTTAGGTCGATATCCGGCATTTTGGTCTGTCAAAACCCCAAAATGGGCCTTTTTGAGCTGAAACTTGCATAAGTTTCAAACCAGGCATCGGAATCGAGTGTCGTAAGTTTGTGCAACTCTATTTTATTATTTTCGAGGTGTGTGAGGTGGTTTTGGTACAGTTAGGCCGATATCCGGCATTTTGGTCTGTCAAAACCCAAAATGGACCTTTTTGGAGCTGAAACTTGCATAAGTTTCAAACCGGGCATCGGAACCGAGTGTCGTAAGTTCGTGCAACTCTATTTTATCATTTTTGAGGTGTGTGAGGTGGTTTCGGTGCATTTAGGCTGATATCTAGCATTTTGGTCTGTCAAAACCCCAAAATGGGCCTTTTTGAGCTGAAACTTGCATAAGTTTCAGACCGGGCATCGGAACCGAGTGTCGTAAGTTCGTGCAACTCTATTTTATCATTTTTGAGGTGTGTGAGGTGTTTTCGGTGAAGTTAGGCCGATATCCGGCATTTTGGTCTGTCAAAACCCCAAAATGGGCCTTTTTGGAGCTGAAACTTGCATAAGTTTCAAACCGGGCATCAGAACCGAGTGTCGTAAGTTCGTGCAACTCTATTTTATCATTTTTGAGGTTTTTGAGGTGTTTTCGGTGCAGTTAGGCCGATATCCGGCATTTTGGTCTGTCAGAACCCCAAAATGGGCCTTTTTGAGCTGAAACTTGCATAAGTTTCAAACCGGGCATCGGAACCGAGTGTCGTAAGTTCGTGCAATTCTATTTTATCACTTTTGAGGTGTGTGAGGTGGTTTTGGTGTAGTTAGGTCGATATCCGGCATTTTGGTCTGTCAAAACCCCAAAATGGGCCTTTTTGAGCTGAAACTTGCATAAGTTTCAGACCGGGCATCGGAACCGAGTGTCGTAAGTTCGTGCAACTCTATTTTATCATTTTTGAGGTGTGTGAGGTGGTTTCGGTGCAGTTAGGCCGATATCCGACATTTTGGTCTGTCAAAACCCCAAAATGGGCCTTTTTGGAACTGAAACTTGCGTAAGTTTCAAACCGGGCATCGGAACCGAGTGTCGTAAGTTCGTGCAACTCTATTTTATCATTTTTGAGGTTTTTGAGGTAATTTCGGTGCAGTTAGGCCGATATCCGGCATTTTGGTCCGTCAAAATCCCAAAATGTGCCTTTTTGAGCTGAAACTTGCATAAGTTTCAAACCGGGCATCGGAACCGAGTGTCGTAGGTTCGTGCAACTCTATTTTATCATTTTTGAGGTGTGTGAGGTGTTTTCAGTGCAGTTAGGCTAATATCCGGCATTTTGGTCTGTCAAAACCCAAAATGGGCCTTTTTGAGCTGAAACTTGCATAAGTTTCAAACCGGGCATCGGAACCGAGTGTCGTAGGTTCGTGCAACTCTATTTTATCATTTTTGAGGTGTGTGAGGTGTTTTCGGTGCAGTTAGGCTGATATCCGGAATTTTGGTCTGTCAAAACCCAAAATGGGCCTTTTTGAGCTGAAACTTGCATAAGTTTCAAACCGGGCATCGGAACCGAGTGTCGTATGTTCGTGCAACTCTATTTTATCATTTTTGAGGTGTGTGAGGTGGTTTCGGTACAGTTAGGCTGATATCTGACATTTTGGTTTGTCAAAACCCCAAAATGAGACTTTTTGGAGCTGAAACTTGCATAAGTTTCAAACCGGGCATCGGGACCGAGTGTCGTAAGTTCGTGCAACTCTATTTTATCATTTTTGAGGTGTGTGAGGTGTTTTCGGTGTAGTTAGGCCGATATCCGTTATTTTAGTCTGTTAAAACCCCAAAATGGGCCTTTTTGGAGCTGAAACTTGCATAAGTTTCAAACCGGGCATCGGGACCAAGTGTCGTAAGTTTGTGCAACTCTATTTTATCATTTTTGAGGTGTGTGAGGTGGTTTTGGTGCATTTAGGCTGATATCTAGCATTTTGGTCTGTCAAAACCCCAAAATGGGCCTTTTTGAGCTAAAACTTGCATAAGTTTCAGACCGGGCATCGGAACCGAGTGTCGTAAGTTCGTGCAACTCTATTTTATCATTTTTGAGGTGTGTGAGGTGGTTTTGGTGCAGTTAGGCCGATATCCGGCATTTTGGTCTGTCAAAACCCCAAAATAGGCCTTTTTGGAACTAAAACTTGCGTAAGTTTCAAACCGGGCATCGGAACCGAGTGTCGTAAGTTCGTGCAACTCTATTTTATCATTTTTGAGGTTTTTGAGGTTGTTTCGGTGCAGTTAGGCCGATATCCGGCATTTTGGTCTGTCAAAACCCCAAAATGGGCCCTTTTGAGTTGAAACTTGCATAAGTTTCAAACCGGGCATCGGAACCGAGTGTCGTAGGTTCGTGCAACTCTATTTTATCATTTGTGAGGTGTGTGAGGTGTTTTCGGTGCAGTTAGACTGATATCCGGCATTTTGGTCTGTCAAAACCCAAAATGGGCCTTTTTGAGCTGAAACTTGCATAAGTTTCAAACCGGGCATCGGAACCGAGTGTCGTATGTTCGTGCAACTCTATTTTATCATTTTTGAGGTGTGTGAGGTGGTTTCGGTGCAGTTAGGCTGATATCCGACATTTTGGTCTGTCAAAACCCCAAAATGAGCCTTTTTGGAGCTGAAACTTGCATAAGTTTCAAACCGGGCATCGGGACCGAGTGTCGTAAGTTCGTGCAACTCTATTTTATCATTTTTGAGGTGTGTGAGGTGGTTTCGGTGTAGTTAGGCCGATATCCGGCATTTTAGTCTGTCAAAACCCCAAAATGGGTCTTTTTGGAGCTGAAACTTGCATAAGTTTCAAACCGGGCATCGGGACCGAGTGTCGTAAGTTTGTGCAACTCTATTTCATCATTTTTGAGGTGTGTGAGGTGGTTTCGGTGCAGTTAGGCCGATATCCGGCATTTTGGTCTGTCAAAACCCCAAAATGGGCCTTTTTAGAGCTGAAACTTGCATAAGTTTCACACCGGGCATCGGAACCGAGTGTCGTAATTTCGTGCAACTCTATTTTATCATTTGTGAGGTGTGTGAGGTGGTTTCGGTGCAGTTAGGCTGATATCCAGCATTTTGGTCTGTCAAAACCCCAAAATGGGCCTTTTTGGAGCTGAAACTTGCATAAGTTTCAAACCGGGCATCGGAACCGAGTGTCGTAAGTTCGTGCAACTCTATTTTATCATTTGTGAGGTGTGTGAGGTGGTTTCGGTGCAGTTAGGCCGATATCTAGCATTTTAGTTAAAGTTATGATTTAAAGCTTATAATATGTATTGATTTGATACTGAATAAAACATTACGGCATTTTAATTTGTTGTTGTTTCAAGTTGGAGTGTAATCAATTTTTTGTTACGTTGCTTCAAGAACTCTGTTGAAGTTGTGACTACTGTCTATTGATTTTAAGGCTAAGAGACTGCCCACATACCAGACCATTGCAGCCATATATACCTCAGTTTTTAAACCTATGAATTTTTTGTTTATTATTTTTCTTATTTTCTCGTCATACGTTTTTAAAAAAAATTATAAAGTTACTTTTTAGAGCATAATTGTAGTTTTTTTTAATGAGTATCTCTTGGTTGAATTACTTTAAAATAATTGGTAGCCATTCTAAAGAAGTTCAATAGTTTTTTTTTTAATCAGTAAATAAGTTCAATAGCATTTGTAAATAGTATACATCACTCTAATTTGAAGGGAAACAAACTCTAGCAACTCCATGACAAAGCCATATCAAAACAACAACAAGACCACTTCCGGTAAGAAAGAGCCAAACAATAGACCTGAACAGATAAATTATTATGACCTATTAAAACATGGCTGAATTGGTAGAAAAAAAAATAAATGTAATAGTTTTTTGATTTACAAAACAATGTTGTTGTTGTATGAAAAATGAGTCAAAGGCTTATTTTTCTAGCTTGCAAAATCAATCGTTAGAAAACACTTATATACCAATATTATGACTCCATTAATCATTTCAATAAAATCATAGAAATTGAAATGTTGTAGGTTTTATGTATATTTCTTCAAATATTAAAATCATAGAAATTGTCACACTGCGTGACTGATTGATACAATAATAATTTATCGTGTTATGAGCTCTTGGCTAAAAACAAAAGGGTTATATTAATTTCCCCCTTAGTGCTCTCAATGTCTTCATGTCACACTTGACATCTTCAACATTACACCACTAAATTCCCGTCCCATTTCTTGGTGGTCAGTGACAGTACCATGACGAATCAATGGACAATCCCGATTTTTATTTTTATTTTTTGAGAGTTATTATAAGATATTTATTTTGGAAAGAATTTCTACACAATTATACAAAATTTAATATTAAAATAAAATATTCACATATTTTCAAGGTTGATATTTTTTATTCTTACAAAAAATAGATATTGTATGTTATAAATCTAATGGTTTGATTGGACCTTTTTGCAGTGCTTGTCATGCACGTCAAATATCAGTACATATTATAAATTAGTGTTAGATTCACGAACTCACATTTTTATTAATTAAATATTAAAAATATTAATTTAAATGTGATCCTGATGAGACAGCTGTAAATCTTTGATTAACTTAATTTTTTTTTTAGCTCAATAAGATTTAGATAACTTTTTTACATGCAATGATAAAATGTCGATAGATAAGTTTTAATTTTATCAAAGGTTTGAAATTGGTTATTTTCATACTCGGAGACTAACCCTCACTAACTTATATCTGTTACTTATGTGTGTGTGTGTGTGTATATATATGTATATATATATATTATTATAAATATATGAAGGTTTCATGGTCACCTACTTAATTTCTTATGTTTATTATTTTGTAAAAGAAATGGTTTAGTGAACATTATTTTTTCACTATATAGGGATTAGAGAAGGAGTTCCCTACTCCATTATAAACATTTCATTATGAAGCTCTCCTAACTCCAAAAATTGGAAAAAAAAAATTTAGAGAAGCCAAAGACACAGAATAAATAATAGAAGAAGGTAACAATCCGAAATCGTCAAATAAGGTTAACAATCCGAAATCCGAAAAAAAAATTTTAGACAAGCCAAAGACACAGAATAAACATGCTAGAAGATTAACAACAGTGTTCAGATTTTAACATATTAAACAACAAGCATGCATTCAGATATAAGGTTACAAAGATAATCATCCACTGGTACCCAAAAAAATAATAAAAGAAGGTAACAATTCGAAATCGTCAAACCAAATAAGGGAATCTAAATCCAAAGACAAGGCATACCTACTTGAGAGACAGCACAATTTTGATGTTTTGCCCCTTGTCAATCGGTGTCTGATGCAAGAGATAACCTCCAATGGATCAAAAGCAAAGAGACCGAGAGAGAGAGAGAGAGAAAACAGGGGGCGGCGCGAAGTTTTATAAGACTTATTAGCGACGCCCAAGTGAGCGTCGCTAATAAGTCAATGCCCGTCGCTAATAAGTCAATGCCCGTCGCTAATGCTCCAATGAAACGACAACGTTCCTCATTCACTACTATTCGCGACGCTCGAATGAACGTCGCTAAAAGGTTTTAATTATTAGCGACGAACAGAGGCGTCGCTAATATGTGAATGTGCATCGCCAATAGGTTACCGCCAACTTTTTTTGCGCGGGAAACCATTTTGTTGCCTTTTTTAGCGACACACGCTTTATGCGTCGCAAAAGGACCCTTTTAGCGACGCTTGATAGGAGTCGCTAATACCGTGCGCCGCAAAAACTCCAATTTTTTGTAGTGTATAGCCACAACCCATTGAATAGATTTCCCATGACAAATTGTTACTCGGAGGAGAATCAAGAACTGCCTTATATGCAGGATTCGACATGGCAGTTGCACCCAACACACTAACAAGTTTGCTAGCAGCGAAGAAACTCTAGGGCTTAGTTCCAGCCTTGACCCCATACTCAAATTGGATAATCGAATTACTACATACATTCCTCATTGTGCCATCATAACAGATTACATCATCCCGAAGGATGGCCATTAAGTTTTTGAATAAAGTTCCAGGCTTAGTCAACCCTCTAGATGAACGGACAATAACTTCTCCGCTTGAAATTGAGTGAGCCATCTCCACCTGATCATCGGGACACATTGGTCATTTCTCATTTTATACTCTGATTGTTTTGGAGTCTTATTCAGCCCCTTAATTTACATCATTATACTTATGACAATTAATCATATCAGATTGGCCCTTATTCGACCTTTAATTCGTAGTTTCTATGCTTAGGGGTATTTTGGTCATTTCATATTTGATGATATTTTGACCCCGAATTATTATTTAGTCATTCATACAAGTTTACAATTATTTGGGCCTTCATTGGCATCAATTTTGTCCAATTTGGACTTTATTCAGGCTTTACACTGTATTAGGGGCATTTTGATAATTTTATACTTTCACTCGTCACGTTTTTCGGTACTTCGTTTGTCAACACGGACTCCACCGTTGAGTCCAGAGCATCTGAGATAATTAAAATAGACTATCTTTTATGTTTAATTGGCCCTGTGTATCATTAAGGGTAATACAGTCATTTACTATTTACGTGTCACTCCGTAGGGATGACAATGCAATTCACATGATTAGGAGGACTATCGTATCCTATATGATTTTATTACCTAGACATCAAATGTCAAATAAAATCATAACTTCCAATATCCTTCAGTTTTCAAAAGAAAATGACAAACTCTGTGAGGAGAATACCATTCTCTTTTGATCAAGTGTATACCTTCATCTCGAATTGAAAGACAATCGTTGTGAGTGGTATCTCCATGGGAAGATCACCCACACATTATCTCTTCCAATTCTATCCTAAGAGGTCCATACTTGTAGCCAACAAAAATAAGCACCCTCCATATGGAGGCCACTCAAGGATAACAGAAGGTGCCTACCGTTATCTTACTGTGTACCGATGATGAAAGACTATAGGAACTTTCATAAAGGATCCTTCTCCCACTTGATTTTATAAATTGAGAATCTTATTATACATCTCATATATAATTAAATATTTGATTATTAATAATAATGACGTTACACATCTCATGTATAACTAATAATCTCATTACGTATCTCATGCATAAACAAATATCTCATGTATTAATAATAATTCAAATATGCTTTCTTTTAAATAAAAATAAAATGGATATTATTAACACATGAGGTTTACCTATTCAAGGATCACTAATGATATTTATTAGTAAAAATAAATATCATACATTATTATTTCAAGCATAAAGAGAACACATATACATCAAAAAATAATAACAAATACAATTTCATATCTCTCATGATCAAACCTACAAGGTAATTAAAATTGGTAGCAAACTTGAGCATTTCTTGATCTTCTTGATGTCATCCACTTTATAGTATATTCTTCATTCTTGAAATAGAAAAAAAAAATTATTTATTTACATGAAGAACCTATACTCACATGTGTGAGTTTACATCAAATTTAGAAGAAACTAAAAATAAATAGGCTAGGAAAATCAATGGAACTTGCCCTTTCGTGAAAAAAACTTCAAGTCCATTGCTCTATACAATTGCCTCAAATCCAAATTTATTACATAATTATTAATGATCAACCATGAGAGATAGGATACATCCATTTATATAAATGAACCATTCAAATATGAGAAATAAAATATTAAAGCATTTGAACATTTGAGTTATCATATACATTATACATGTATATCTAAAAGTATACTAAGATTTAATCCTTGTATCTAAGAACTCCTATAAGTCAAGTCTCAATTAACTTATATCTTATATAATTTTAAATCCAACATATTTGAGTATTAAATACCTATGGGTAACATATACTCATAATATAAAGGGATTGATATAGAAAATAACATTTGAGCCCTTAGGTATCATATATCTAAATAATTTAATTAATTTTGGGTATCTAATATCTAATTAAAATAATAATTTATATTACTGTCAAGGTATCATATACTCATAATATAAAAAAAAATGAATATATAAAAAATAAAATTGAACCATTAAGTATCATATACTTAAATAATTTAATTAATTTGGGTATCTAATACCCAATTAAAATAATAATTTATATTACTATTAAGATTGTCTATCCATGGTATCATATATCCATAATATAAAAAGATGGATATATAAAAAATAAAATTGAGCCATTAGGTATCATATACTTAAAAAATTTAATTAATTTAGGTATCTAATATCCAATTAAAATAATAATCTATATTATTGTCAAGATTGTCTATCCATGAGTATAATATACCCGTAATATAAAAAGATGAATATATAAAAAATAAAATTGAGCCATTAGATATTATATACTTAAACAATTTAATTAATTTGAGTATCTAATATCTAATTAAAATAATAATCTATATTGCTATCAAGATTGCTTATCCATGGGTATCACATGCCCCTAATATAAAAAGATGGATATATAAAAAAAATAAAATTATTTAATTAATCCATCCTTATGGGTATCAAACGAGGATTAAACCTTTGTATCAACAGACTGTATCATAAAATCACATTCTAATATATCCAAAAAAATTCTTTATTTTAATTGGGATTTATAAATAAGCCTAAAACAAAGTAAATATAACCTTCAAAATTGATGGATTCATGTAAAATTGCTCTGTTACCAATTGTTAGGTTCGTAACCATAGCAGAAGTAATTTCAAAAATTTATTTAAATCTTTTTCCTTACATGAATCATACAATCTTAAAAGAGGGTTAGAATTACCTTGTTCTTGATAATCTTGATTTTCAAAGAAGCATTCTTGAAGAGATTGATGCAATCTTCCGTATTCTTGATAATTTTAATTGTTCAAAAACCCTTCTTGAAGAGATTTATGCAATCTTTCTTCTTTTACTCTTCTATGTCTTCTCCTCTTTTCCCTCTATGCGAGCCATACATCAGAGAAGAGAGTGGACTCCTTTTTCTCTCTCTCGCAAGAAAATAATCTTTTTGTTGTTGTACGACTATTCCCTTTAAATTACATATTTATAGGGATTCGCAAAATTTGGGCAAAAGGAGAAATCTAGGGTTCCACCAAATTAGCTCTAATTAGTCAGTTAATTTCTAATTAACTTTTAATTAATTAATGACTAATTAATTCTAATTAATTTCACTAAATAATTAGAATTGGATTCTAATTTGGTGAAATAGAGAAAACCCCATAATCACTAAACATCTATAGTAGGCCCTCCTATCTGGATATTAATAATTAGGATTTGAGCTTATATACCGTTAAACCAATTTCTAATTATTTTTACAACTTAATTTACAAATTATTAATCACTATAAAATAGTCAACATCACAATAAAAAATTTATTAAAAAGACCGGATCTGAATTTCAGTGATTAATTAATTGGATTAGTACATTAGTGATATCCTTCTCTCTAATTTAGATAGTGTAGATTCTATTTTGAGAATATGTGTTCCCACAGTCTAAATAATGATTTCCCAAGATACCAAGGTGTTGGTCTAAAAGACCTCACTCATTGGTAACTCAAAGTCACCACCATTAAGAACTTGAGTCCTATAGAGACCTATAAAAATAAGAGTGAATTTTTCGTTTTGCCGGTAGAGTACTATTCATGCACCATTTGCCGGTAGGGTACTATACATGCACATTTAGACATAAGTCATATTTAGAAGTATATTGTGAGTATTCCATAGAAGAGAAATATGCTTATAACGTTAAAATACACCTCCTGTAAAAATTTGAGCCTATTCAGAGACAATTTCAAAAATTAGACCAAAAGAGCATCTGGGTGGATCCAGCCAAACCCGGCCACAGGCGAAAATTTATTTTTTTGAAAAATTTCATTTAAAATAATTTTAAGAACTTTGGATAAAACAAAATATCGAATTGAGGTATTTCGGGACAGGTTGTAGTGTAATGGGGTCCCGGATTCATTAAGGGCAAAAGGGTCATTTTGCACCTTTGTCCCTCCACTATAAATACAGCCCCTTAGTGTATTTTTTTTCATATTTTGGTCTGAGATAGAGCAAAAGTCGTGCATGGGAGAAAAGTGAAGAAAAGCCCCAGGTTCTCCAATCTTCAAGCCATCAAAACACACTCTTAGGCCAAGATTCTTGCAAGGCTTCCTTTTAGGAAGTTGTTCCTCTCATCAAGACCTGTATTCTCATTGATCGGTTTGGCTGCACAGTGAACAAAACTCCCTCGGTTTGAGAAAAATCATTTTAGGTATGATATTTTGCTAAGTAAGGAATATGATTAAGTTTAAGAGTGATTTACATATTGATTGAATGATTCATATGTTTATTTGATGTTAGAAAATCACTTAGGATATAGTTGCTTTGAAAAACCTAGAGTTGATCGTTTATGTACTTGTGTGTTCTTTGTTATTCTTTGGGAATTTGGTAAAGTGATAAACATGAACCATGACTATATGTTTAATTCATTATATTCTAGCTTATGTTCATGTAGAGAAACTGTCATGGTTTGGAAGTTATGATTTATTTAATGTGTTTGGTATTTTGTGTATTTGTGCAATCTTTGAGAATGTGTAAAGTTGTGAATGTGTAGTATGTTTATATGTATAATTGATTGGATTACATGCTAGGTTGTAGACAAAGTTTTATGGTTTTAAGGTTATTGTTGCTTTAAGTATAATGCATTATTTAAAGCATGCTCCATATGTTTGATAAAATGTTTCATTGAAATTGCATTATTGCATAGTGAAATCAAAGCATATTGGCATATGGTGAATCCTTTGAAAACATAGTGTGGGTTCAGCACTTGGTGATATGCATTATGAGGGTGTAGATCATGTGGTGAAAAATTCAAAATTAGCCATTGCATTTGGGACTCGTTGATCCAACGGGAACGATCCGTAAACCGAGACATAGGTGTGGCATAGAGTAGCATGTGTGCATCATGTATATAGCCATTACATTGCTTTAATGAATTGGAAGGGCATATAGTTTATAAATGTACACTTGCACATGCCACTCCTTAATTTTGTTCCTTGCATTAATATTATGTCATACCAGCAGTTGAGCTGACCCCTCGTGGGATATCATATTACAGATGAGGCTTCTGGTACTTGAGACTTAATTAAGTCTTGAAGGAAGGAGGGAAAGGAATCTTGAAGGATATTTGGCCCTTGGGCATATTTTTCATGTATGGGCATAAACCCAAAAGACTAGTATTTCAATGTGGATGAATGGTGAACTATAAACCTTGAATCATTTTGTAATGTAAGGGTTTACAAACCAAATGGTATGTGGTGTATTTTTGTTAAATGTGTATCAAATGTGTGTGTGTGTATATATATATATATATATGCTGAAAGAAATGATATGTAGGATATCTTTATTCAATGAACATCATATGTATATATTGAGACAAATAGATGTGTATGTTGGAAATAAGGGATGTATGTTTAATTTACATGAATTGTGGCCACCGAGTGAGGGTGGGTTGTGACATACTTATACATATGAAGAATTGTAAAATATTAAGTGGAAAAATGCTTAGAAAATAAAGGAGGTTATGTCAAAATTTTAGAAAAATTAAAGGATTGGTTAAGTGTGTAAAACACCTTTTAAATAAGTGGGAAGGATGTCAAAAGGGGGGGTTTAGAAACCTAGGGGAAATAGGCTAAAAATGGAAGAAAAGTGGTTTGAAAAACTTGGAAAGAAAATTTTGAAAATAGGGAAATTTGTTGCAGAAAACAGAGAAACTTGTTGTAGTCATGAACAGTAATTTTGCAGAAAAACAAAAAATCTACTCTCTGTTGCTACAGTGCCCAGCCCCTAGTCGCCCGCAGCCCTACGTGCTCCCGTGCACGCTCGCCCTGTGCCCGTGTTGTTCACCCATGCGAGCCTGGCCACCTGCACCTGCCTTGCCCATGCGTGTAGCTGTTTTGCCTTGCCGCACAGCCGCTGCTTTAGCCACGTCATGACATTTCATGACCTGCCTTTCAAGGCCATTTAATTACATACTTGACCCTATTTTTTTGAGCCCATTTTAAGCTACTTTAGGCCAGTACATCAAGCTATGTTGGGCATTTTTTTTGGGACACTTTTTAGTCATGTTTCAAGGCCATGTTTGGCCACTTACTAGGACCATTTTAGGTAGGATATTTGACTTACTCTTGGCCCATGTCTTAGGACATTTGGGGCCCATTTAGACCATTATCCAAGGGCATATTTAGAGACATTGAGTGAGCTATTTTAGAAGCCATTTTTGAACATGACTTAAACTATTTTAAATATTAGTTGGGAGATATGCTTGAGCAACATTAGGAGACCATGTTGGTTAAGTTAAACGAAAAGTCTTCACTTAAAATTTTGGGAAAATATGGGGGAAGTTATGCAAAATTAATTAAATTTGCCTTAATGACCTTTCTTGTACTTTTCTTATTTCAATTTCACTCACTCCCCAGGTTTGTGAAAATTCGGGGCGTGACAAGTTCACTATTCTCTCAAGATTAAGAGCTTATTGTGAATAGTAAATATAAGAATCACGTCAAAGATGACAGTTTTATATGACATGTTTCTTATAGTGATCCAATTCAATGTATTCTAAATACACTAATATAAAAACCTAGAGTCTACTACTCTAGTGGTTGAGATAAACCATCCTATCATATAGAGGTCAAGTGTATTATAGTCTTACAAACAAGAAACCCAGTCTCATCAATGACTGCGAACAATTCTAGAATTTCTTGATCATAAGTTCATATTTCCTATAGATAGATCTTATTTATATACATGAACTATTTCCAATAACAATTCAAGAACTAACCATCTCATGGTATAAAATAATATCATCAGAAAGTATAATAATATGAAACTCAATAATAATAAATCAAATTTATTAAATAATAACAAAATGTATTGGATGTGAGAGCATATGTCCTAAAAATAATCATATCAAATCATATGATAACGTGAAATAATAATTTCACTGAATATTTTTTTGGGCATCTTAATCATCCTAAACCCTTTTAACAGTTTGCTTAGATTGAAAGAGTTTAAAAAAATGAAAAGGGAAAGAATGAGAGTTTATTTCATGATTTTTTTTGGGTATAGCCATTTGGGCTCCTTACATCTACACTTGCACTCTAGACAGTGTGCTTAGGCCATTAAATAAAGGACAATGCTTGGCTCCACACTAGTAGGAGGAATCTCCTCTTACCCACATGTGTCATAATCTTATTGTGCCATATATGCAATCACATGTATATCATGTAAGTATTTAGTTTTGACTAAAAAATATAAATTAAAAAACACGTGTAATGCATATGTTGCAAATTGTGGTAATGACATGAATATGAGCAAGAGGGGGTTCCTTTTACCTAATGTGAAGCTTGGCATTGTCATTAAATAAAAATACTTTTTTGAGTGCATGTATTTATGGAGGAGTGTAAATAACATTTCCCATTTTTTCTCTTTTCAATTAAGGATAAAAAAGAGGGAGTTTAGAAGCCCGCATCACTCTTCTTTTAAAAATGAAAAAAGATGAAACAAAATTATTAAAGAAATACAAAATTATTGATTTCGCTCATATTTAAAAAAAAAAAACAGTGCTTGGCTCCAAATCATGTAAAAAAAACCTCCTCTTACTCATGTAGGGATGTCAATTTGTATTATCGTGTCGTGTTTGGGTTGTGTCAAGGCATACATATTCAAAAATATGTGTTAATCCTAACCCGATACTATTAACTAATCGTGTCAAGTTTCAAAACCTAAACCCAACTCATTTATTAAATAGATTACACATGTCGATACGCTTAACTAGTTTATTTTTATTTTTTAAATAAAAAATTACTTATCTTTATACATGTATAGATAATTTTCAAATTTAGTAAACTTTGGATATGGGACAGATCAAAGTAAAAACATCTTTTATAACTAAAAATCCTTCCAACTTTGATAAACTTTTCACATGAGACGAATTACCCTAACTCATGTTATTTTTTATAATTAAATGTGTTAAGTCGTATTAAACGGTTTGATACTATTAAAACCCAAACGACATGTTTATTAATCATGTTATACGTGTCAACCCGTTTATAACCCAAACCTATTTATGCTTAACCCAAACCTGTTAACTTTGTATTGTGTTTGAGTAGTGTCGTATAAAAAATTGACACCCCTATACCTTCATACGTGTCATAATCTTAATGTGTCACGTATGTAATTACATGTATACCATGTGACAATTTAGTTTTAACTTTTAACTAAAAAATTAAAATTAAAAAGTACATGTGCATTATATATGTGACAAATTATGATTAAGACACATACTTAATTAGGAGGAAGTTCCTCCTACCGAGTTTGGAGCTAAATATTGTTCTTTTTAAAATAAAAAAAAGTTCTAATTTTATCTTTTCAACATAAAATAAAATGTTCCATTCTTGTATTTTCATATATCTTTTTCAAATAAGGTGATGGTACTGTTATTATTATTTTTTGGCCAACCTATCCCTATTTTGATCATTTAAGTTTTAAAAAATAATTTTTTGGAGTGTAAATCAAGTGAATAACATTCCTGTTGTACATGTATCATTGGTTGGGTGTCATCACTTGACATTGCCATAATAAACAACATGTCATTGCCTTCATTACAAATAAAATGAATGGATTGTGATGCAATCTCAAGGTGGCAACAAAGATGGAAAATCCAGCAAGATGTTAATAAGGATAGTAAGGCGGCAAGATTAAATCTATATGAAAGATAATAAGGCGTAAGTTTAAAGATATATCACTGACAGAGATAGCAGTAATAGTAAGGGTAATTTATTATGAGAGTAATCAGTTGTGAGCATAGTGGGATCATTATTTGTACGCCCTTGTATAATTAATGAAGTTTTTTTCTCCTTTTTCCATGTACGTAGGCCTAAAGTTGAACCACATAAATATTTGTGTACACTTGTGTGATTGGTTTTGTCTATCAACTTTATAATACGTTATTAGCATGAAGCTTTGGTCCACCATGAAGGTATTAAAATAGAGGTAATATTTAGTATTTTGGATTTAAATATTTTATTTATTATATCTTATTTATATCATGTCAAATCTCACTAAGTTAGAGTTTGCAGCATTGGATATCTCTGGAAAAAAATTATTTATCATGGATCCTAGATGCTGAACTTCACCATGATGCTAATAGTCTTGGTGGTACTATTAAAGAAAAAAATACTACATCTCTGAAGGATCGTGCACAGCCACTAATATTTCTTCACCATCATACTCATGAAGGCCTAAAAATGGAATATCTTAAGGTGAAAGATCCATTAACCCTTTAGAGGAATCTAAAACAAAGATATGACCACCAACGTACTATCATTTTCTCAAGGGCTCAATATAATTGGCTACACCTGAAGTTGTAGGATTTTAAATCAGTCAGTGAATACAATTTTGCATTATTCGAAATTACTTTACAATTGAAATTGTGAGAAAAAAATATTACAGATGCAAATATGCTGGAAAAGACAATCTCTACATTTCATGCCTCGAATATTATCCTACAACAACAATATCGAGAGCGTAGGTTTATTAAATATTATGAATTAATCTCATGCCTTCTCCTGCCTGAACAATATAGTGACCTTGTGATGAAAAATTATCAGTTACGTCCCACTAGCTCTGTACCATTCCTTAAAAAGAATGGAACTATATTTCTTGAAGCAAATAAAACTTCAACACATAGGCAAAGACATGGGTGTGGTGTGGGTGTGGGTGTGGACATGGCCATAGACGTTATAACATCCCCATCTGATTATCAAAAATTAAGTCACTAATTTAAATGTTAGAGACTTTAAGGAATAAAATGACAATTGTGAAAATTAGACAAAGAAAAATAAAATCCATAAAATAACAAAGCATAAGTGAAAATACAAGTGCAATAAAGGAAAAATGGAAATAAAGCAAAAAGAGGGAAATAGGATAATGCCAACAAGGCATAAGGAGAAAAAATTTGAAAAGGGGCCAAAAGTATTGGCCGAAGGATTTGATCCCTAAACCAAAATGAGGAAACATTTAAAGCCCAAAAAGAATACCATTTGGTATGTGAACACTTTGTGCTATATATTCCACCAAATATATATATATATATATGATATTTATACGCAACTATATATATATATATAGATATATATGCAACATATCTATATATATAGATATATATACATATATGTAAGACTGTGTGAGAATATATATGTATGTATATATCTATATATGTATATATAGTTTACAGCTCCTTTGGCAATATGTATAAATTTGCATGTTATGTAAACTACATATATATATATATATATAAAGGAAAGGATAGGTGTAAGATATATATGGTATTTGTTGTGTGAGTAGGATATAACCGACCTTACATATGCGTGAAGTAGAGAGAGGAAGTGCAGGAAAAAAAAAGAAGAGAAGAGGGAGAAAGAGAAAACCGAGAAGAGAGAAAACAAGCAAATTTATTTCTCTAAAAATTCTTCTTAACTGTCTTTTTTTACTTAATTTAAACCATTTATATGAGTCTTTAAGTTAATATTCAGTAGTCAAGAGGTCAATACTAGGTCTGAAAGACCCTAGAACACCCAAAACAAGTCGGAACCGACATGGAAGGACCTTGAATATGTGTTTAAATCCAAGGAAATCAAACTAATTTCCATCAGTCGAGACTTAATCTACATCTAACAAGAGTTATAAAACCATTGAACCGCGATCAAAATCATTAAGATAAGGCCATGAAAGGTTGAGTTGCAGGTCAAGGCCTAGAGAGACAAACACTTCAAATTGAACTCCAAGACCTGATTTTAGAATGGGGATTGAATCCCTATAGTATAAAGATTATCACAGACCAAACCTCATTCATTTTTATGGTGAAACGAGCATGTATTAGGAAAACTTCAGAATCCACCATGAACACTTGACCGAGCTTTTAGGCTTAATTCCATACCCCAAATTAACAAGGAAATATGAGTTAGGACCCTAGGAGTTGTTTGGAATTGGAAATAGTAAAAAAGGGGCTTTAAAACTCCACGAAATAGGAAAGACAATTGTTACACTTTAGGGATGCAATAGCCTCACGAGGGAAGAAGATGATGAGCAGGTTAGGGTCGGGTCGGGTCAGATTCAGGTTCAGGTCGGGACCCGCCCTATCGCACAATAAAGGTTAATGGAATTGCACCTTATTGGGTTAGTTCTATTTTAAAACAGAATTGGTTTGTTTGGCAATAGGTATAGTAATCCCCAATTTGATAAACTTGTTCAGACGTGGGGATATCCTATCCCTGGTTTAGCCTTGTCGTCCACTGTTTGGCTTACAATAAATCAAAAAAAAAAATATAAGAAATTACAGTTAGTAAGATTTGTCACGCCCCGAATTTCTACAAACCCGAGGCGCGACTGACGAGACAGAAATGAAATAAATAAAAGGAAAAAGTAATCAAATTCACTAAACATGCGTCCATTCCCATCAATACATAAAATAATATACAATACATCGTTCATCAGTCATTCGGGCTTAAGCCCTTACATAACAAAATACAAATCTCATGGATCACAAATATATCACGTGCTTCACCCTATCAGGGCATCACAGAGTCTCAAGTGGCTGGAGGATCCTCATCTGAAAAATGTTTCCCACGAATGGGTCAGCACAACTGCTGGTATGATGAAATGCTAATGCCAGAAATAAAGCTAAGGCGTGGCATGTGCAAAGTGTACATTTATTCCTAAATGACATTCAAGCATCGCAGTAATATATATGAATAGTATGCGGGACACACCCATGCACAACTCTATGCCACACCCATGTCTCGTTTACGGGTACTCCCCGATGGCTACGGAGTACCAATGCAATGGCCAATTTTGGGTTTTTCACCACAGGATCTACACCCTCATAATGTAAAGCACCACGTGCTTACCCACGCCATGTTCTCAAAGAATTCATCATATGCCAATATGCCAATGCAATCTCAATGAACATGGATCTCAATAATATAACATGCTCTGACAATAATAAATAAATCACCAGTCAGTTTCATATACATGCATATCTCATGTGTTCATACATCCTAATTCATGTTCTTCACTTTATTAAACTTGCAAGTAACACATAACATGTGAACAACCAATTCCAAATAATCAGGTAAACACATTACAAATAAACACACACAGCATCCCAGTCATTCACAAATATTCATAACTTAACTTCATTTCTAACATTAGCAAAACACCATACCTGATGGGTCAGTCACAACCCAAGAAGAACGTGCACGATATGTAACTGAACTGATCAATGAAGATGCAAGAGATCAGATATCCCTCTCTTGTCCTGTAAGTGTCCCTAAAAACATAAATTCCAACTCAGTCTATTTTCATTTGAATTTATGCTATTCATCAAATTTTATGTCTTTAAATTCATAGGTTTCTATTCTGCTAAATTAAACTCTACCATTGGTTCTAGGACGTTGAAGAAAATAAGTTTAGGTTCTCGTAGAACTCAATTCGGACACCGGGGTTCAAAAGGGCAAAACAGTCATTTTGCACTTTACACGTGTCCTTACATTTCGTGACCTCTTTTCACAAATTGGACTCCACGGTTGAGTCCGGAATGTTCGAGATAATAAAGTTTCACTATTTGTTTACCTAATTCGGAGTTCGTTTGACTGTACTTTAATTCAGGGGCATTTTGGTAATTTTAAATGTTTCTACGGGTCTTTTATTTTTCGGGACCCCGTCTCGTAAAATGGACCTCACCATTGGTCTCAGAATGGTCGAGATAGTCAAAATACACTAATGACTTGTCCCATTTGGACTCCGGGATATTTTTGAATATTTAATTAATTTAATTAATAATTTATTAATATTTTATTCATGGGGGGTCAAACATAATTAATCAAAGTTCTGAGGTTCAAAATCAGATTTCTTAAAGTTCTGGGTTAAGGTTCAATTTTCAAAAGGTTCAAGGTCAAAATTGTAATTAATCAAAATTTACTATTCCCAATTCGGTTACCCAAACAGGGACTTATCCAGAACAGGGATAGGATATCCCTGTTCCTATTTCAATTTAAATTTTTGATTTCTTAAGTCTGTAACCAAACAGACCCGATCCCTTTTTAATTTAAAACACCAGCGCGACATGTGGCAAGGGCGGTTCAGCCCCGCCCGAACCGGACCCGACCCGGACCCGGAACCCGACCCGGTCACCCCCTTCTTCCCCAACTTTCCGGTGAAGTAGCAGTAGGGTTGCGGCGCCGGCAACCGATCTCCGGCGAGTTTTTCAAGTTTTAAAAATGTGATTCTCTCCCCCTTTTCATGTAGATCTCATCCCCAACCTCCATTTCCCTCAAAACCTTCCCCATCTTCTCGAAATAGAGGGTCAAACCCTCGGTCAACTCTCCGGCGGACCCTTTCCCCTTCATTTTTGTCACTGTTTGGTCACGGTTTTTCTCCCATTTTCATCCTAATGTATTTCTGCACTCAAGGGGACTATTTTCCCAACAACCAAACAAGGTTTTGCACATAAAATGATAACACCCACATACCATGGCCGTGACCTGCAACCTAAGATTTCTCCCTAGTTTCTCACCCATTTCTTCTCATTCTTTTTGCAAAATAATCCCTACATTATGCTCTCTAAGACCCTATACATTAAATCAATTAGCATGCTTTAAAAAAAATCAAAATAGAAAGAATCACTCACGGTTTTTCCTGTTGTTTCTCTCTCTAGCCGTGCCCTCTTCCACCCTTCTTGTTCCAAGCTTGAATCAGCTTCACAGACCTCTTCTCCTTTCAGAACTCTCTCTCACCCTTGCTCTCAGTTTTCTTTTCTTTCTTTTTCTTTTCTTCCCACCCGAGACCAACCTTATACATCACAAACCCACTCTCACACGTCTCTCTCTCTCTAGCCCCTTTCCCTGACTTCTTCCCCCTCTGTATTCAGCCACTTTCCTTCCCCCAAAATGCAGCTTTGCATTTAATGCAAAGCTGCTCTACACTAGCCTATATATATATATATATATATATATATATTTTTCACTTATCACACACATTAGACACACACCAAACACACACACTCAGCCGACACTACACACCTCACACACTAGGTCTGCTACACTCACACACACTGCCAAATGTATTTATATACATATACATACTCATATACACTTTTATATACATCCATCCAT
The DNA here is from genome assembly GCA_008638375.1 of Nyssa sinensis. Classification (NCBI taxonomy): domain Eukaryota; kingdom Viridiplantae; phylum Streptophyta; class Magnoliopsida; order Cornales; family Nyssaceae; genus Nyssa; species Nyssa sinensis. The sequence goes on along the minus strand of CM018032.1, from coordinate 18,184,567 downwards.
ACATGTACTCATATATATATATATATAATATTCCACACACACATACATACTACACTTACCTATATACATACCCATATACATGCACACAAAATTAAATAATATATATATACATACTTATATCCATGCATACATGATACACATCACATATATTTACACATTCCATTTTAATAACAATAATAATAATAATAATGATAATAATAATAAAAAAAAAATTCAATAACCATTAATAATAAATAAAAAAATTTTCCATGTCATAACAAGATTCGAACCCCCAACCGCGTGTGTGTAAGCCCTAAACTCAATAGTTTGACCACTATGCCAATGTCACACATGTGAATAATATGGGTTGCATATATAAAAATAAATATATATATATATATATATATTATAAAATAAAAGAATTAAAGTAATTAAATTAAGTTAATTTGGTAAAATGACTCTGATGTCCAAATAAAATAAAATGATAGTATAAGCCAATGTTTTTGCGCATTTCGGACTCAATGATGGAGTTCGATTTGTGAAATTTAGTCCCAAAAAATTAAGACACGAAAAAATGTAAAATTACCATGTACCCCTAATGATATCTAGAGCCAATTAAATACAAAGGGTAATTTATCTTGACTATTTTAGATGTTCCGAACTCAATGGTAAGGTCCGTTAAGCCTAAATAAATGCTAAAAAATATAAAACGGCAAATGAGGTAATACTTATTACATCCCGAGCAATTATTTAGTTGTTAAAGGAAAGTAGAAAAAGAAGGCAGGACCTAACTTTAAGTCTAAAGCTACAAAAATAATAAGTAGCCAATAGAAATGCCTCAATTATGTTCTAATGCAAGGTTATATATATTTGACTTATGATTTAGGAACTACAGACAACGGAAAAGGAGTTAGCATAGCTTACTAAAGATTTGAGGTGAGTAAACTTGCACCTTGAAGCAGTGTTATTTGATATTATGTCCTGTTCAAAATGCTGAACTTATTATCTTGCATCTCGAATCTTGAATCTGGGTTTTATCACCTATTTGAAAATGCCTAAGTGTTTTTTAGCTGCTCAAATGTTTATTCGCAATTCGTGAACTATTCAAGAAATATGATTTTCATGTTTAGATTTTGAAATGACATTCATGTGTATACTGATTTGAAAGACACTTGTAAACCATGAAACCCTTTAAATGAGAAAAATAATTTACGTGATCTATTTTTTACTGTGAAACTTGAAATATACGTGTTTTGAATCCGATCATGTGTTTGTTCTGAGGCTTACCCATGTGGTGCTCCGACTCTTTTGAGACTTACCCACATGGTGCTCTAAATCGATTTTCATGTCTACACGAGATTTACCCATGTGACGCTCCGACTCTTTTGAGACCTACTCACATGATGCTTTGACTCGTTATGGATTTCATGTATGAGACTTACCTACGTGGTACTCTGACTCTTATGAGACTTACCCACGTAGTGCTCCAACTCATTATGTGAATCTTCGATGTGTGTAATATGTATCTGTTATCCGTTATTCAAAATCAAATTTTAAAAGCATCTTTTCATGTGTATCTTTCATTTGTTATCATGTTATTTATTCCGTAATTTGAATCATGTTTTAAGTTATCTTGATATATATTCTATTTGTTTGAGAAACTTGGTTCTCATGGTATTTTGTCCAAAACTCTATCTTGCAAAACTTGTGACAGGATGTAGGAATTACTCATGAGCTTAGTGAAGCTCATATGGATTTATCTAATATATTTCAAGTAATTGACTTAGCAAGGAGGTAACAAGTCCATACAGAATAGCCGAAAGTCAGAATGCAATGAATCTTTATACCAAGATCTGGGTTAGATCTGATGTGGAATCTTTTGGGTAATCACATGATGTATTTTTGGGATTGATGATAACCTGGACTTTTGGAAACTATCTTTTTGTACTTTTGGGGATACATATATGATGTGTATATAAATGTTGATGATTCATAATGAACAGTGGTGACGATGATCTTATTTTGAGTACACTTTATAAATAACTGATATGGATATGGTAATCGAATGAATTGCATATGTGTAGCTTTTGTAATTAATATAGAAAAGAAATTATATCACTCTTGTGCAATTCATTTGATTCTGTACGGCCTGTCTAAGTGATAGTGTCGGTTATCGACCCTTAATCCGCGTAGGATGCGTTTTGGTCGTGACAAAGTGGTATCAGAGCAAAGGTTAATGGTCTGTGGGAAAAACCAAATCATTATTGAAGTTGATGGTTCTTGAGTGGTTAAGATGATCGAATGATCAATAATTCTTAGGAGATAATAGTATGCTTATGAGCCAAGTTGATGATCTTAAGAATTTGAGGACATAAGAAGAGTGATTTTAGAGAAACTATGAATTACATGAAGTTGAAGGACATTGACTCTAAATGTTGTGAGAACTAGGAATGATATGTGTTTAAATGACTTGACTTACCTATTTAAGTTTACGTGACTATGAGTACGTAATATTGTAAACTATGTTAGAAACTCAAGGATAGTGACATATTGCTTTCTTGTGAATTCTGTAGGTAAGGATGGCAAGGAATAGGAACAACACATGTGCAATTGGAGCACATATGGACTAATAGAACTAACATTAGAAAGAATGGTGGTAGTGATGAATGACACCAGAATTAATGAGGATCCCCTTCGAGCACCCCCAAATGAAAGAGGGAAAATTGTCACCTACAAACACTTTCAAGAGCTTAAGCCCTATTTGTTTTAAGGCACCACAGATCCGATAGAGGTAGAAGAATGGATATTGGAGATGGAAAAAATATTTATAGTACTGTCTTGTACAGAAGAACAAAATATTGAATCTATAATGTTCGCATTCAAGGGTGCTGCTCATCGATAGTGGTTGCTAGAGCTAAAGAGAGAGCTCAATATGGTTTGGGCACGGTTCCTAAAAGTCTTTTATGAGAAGTATTTCCTTGCATCAGATAAGGACTAGAAGGTTGCCGAATTCTTAGTCTTAAAGCAAGAAAATATGACAATTACAGAGTATGAACTCAAATTTGCTGAGCTGGCTCATTTTGCCCCTCATATGATACGTACAGAGAGTCAAAAGGCCCATAAGTTTGAGGGTGGCCTGCACTAAGAGATAAAGGGGAATGTGGAGGCACTCCGCCTGCCTACCTATGCTAATGTGGTGGATAGAGCAAAAATTTTTAAAAGAGCAATAAAAGAGAAATCCCAATGCAAGGAAAAGTTTACGAAGAGATCGAGTGAAGAATATAACAAAGGGCCAGTCTCAAAGAGAACCAGAACAGTGACAAGTGTTAGCTTAGTCATAAGAAATGGAGGAAATACCGAGATGAGTAGGAACACCCAACCCTGCTCCATATGCCATAGCCTTTATAGAGGCCCATGTCGTCAAGGCACTGGGCATGCTACAAGTGTGGCGAGAAGGGCCATTCCATCAAAGATTGTCTAATGCTCAATTCTAAGGACAACACTCCTATACCTAGCAAGACTGTTAAGAAATTAGGAACAGAAAAGAGTGATCAACAGAGGCCAGGACGAGTGTACTCGTTGATTCTACGAAAGGATTTGCCTAAGACCTTGGCCGTCATTATAAAAAATTATATTTTTTGCGACGCACCTTATTGGTGACGTACAAAAAGCGTCGCAAAAATACATTATTAGCGACGCACATAACGTGCATCGCTAAAAAGCAAGAAAAAGGCCTTTCTTGCGCGACAAAAAATGGGCGCTAACCTTTTGGCGATGGGCATGTCTTTATTAGCGATGCACGTGTACGTCGCCAAACATTAGCGACGCACGCGCGAGCGTCGCTAATAGTTTGATTAAGAGAACAACATTGTATTAGGAGTTTGTTATGACGCACAGGGACTTTTTAGCGACGCTCAGTAAACGTCGTTAAAAAGTTCCCCATTTATAACACAATCGTGACCCCTGGTTTCTTCTTCTTATCTCTGTTTCGATCCCTAATTTTTCTCCCTTTAGATCTGTCACTCTCACTCCCCAAGCACGGTTCTGACGGCGACGGACGGCACGTTTGGCGACGGCGACGGACAGCCCAATCGGCAACGGCGACTTTTCACTCAACACGGTAACTCTATTTCTCTTTGTCTCTTTGTCTCTCTCTTGATTCACAGTATTTAGTTTGAGCAATGATTCATGGTTTACTTTTTTTATTTTTTACAAATCTTGCATGATTGGCTCAATTTTTGCTAACGATTAGGTTTGTAGACTCGTAGTCATTTGGATACTATTTTAGTTCTTAATCCTATATTTTCCATTGGTAGTTATTCCACTGTGTGTTTCATTAGTATCAAAAGTTTTAAACTTCTATTGTATTTAGCAGATTTTTTTATTTGATTTTTCTTCCTATTGCATAAGCATTTTGAGGGTGTTAATAGCCAGGTGTTTTAAGAGTAGCAAAGGAGCAGATTTTTTGTTGTGTTTGTGTGTTTTGAGAGCAGCAATGGGCTGTTATTTGGGGAATTAATTAAGCAAATTTTGGACTGCTACTTGGGACATTTAGGAGCAGATCTTGTGGCGTGTATTTATGTTTTGTGAGCAGCAAGTGGCTGCTATTTGGGGGATTTATTGGGCATGTCTTTTTTAGCCTGTTGTTTGGGGCATTGTGGGAAAAAATTTAGTGTTTTGTGTATGTGTTTTTTGAGTTGCAAGTGGCTGTTGTTTGGTACCATTTTAGAGGGCAATTTGGTAGAGTTTAATGAGATGTTAAATAGTTTTCTAATGGGCAATATTTGGCATTAAAGTCACAATGGTTAGGGGTAATACAAGAATGTAGGACTAGATTAAATTTGTTTGCACGTTTAGGTTTCTTATAAAGTGATATTACAACAACGCATATTATGAAAGACACAAATAGTGTCTTCTTGCGGTTGGGCGATGACTAGGACTAGGATTTTGTCCTGATTGGTGGGCATTATATACTTGTCATTTGATTCTTATGGTGTGACTGTCATTATTACTCGGGTGCTTTCCCATTAGCTATAAATCTAGGAGTAAAATATTAATTATTTAAAATTTTTAGGGGATCATGATCACTCTAGCCTAACCTTAGAGCCGCCTCTGCTTATACATTAAAAAGGCTAAAGTATGCAATTAATTCATGAATTTTTGTAATTTGGACAATGAAAGGACTTCCAATTCTCTTCTTTGTTTTGACTATCATACTTGCCAACTAGGTGAGAATATGTCTTCTTCTCGGATGGAAAGGAAGCTTCCTATTTCCAGGCATTTCTTCAAGATCATGATGCCTGGTTTCCTTACAGAACTTGTATGTCCTCTCTCTATATATATATGTATGTATATCTATGTTTGTGTGTGTGTGTGGTCAGTCAAAGTGTCTTTTCTCTTCTTAATGTAGCAGCATTTCATAGTGACTCAATCATTCTAATATATTTTTCTAAATTTCAAATTTGCACAGTTTATTCCACCTGCTTTCTGTGGACAACTAGGTGAAGTAAAATCGGAAGAAGCAATTCTAACAAGTTGTAAAGGGCCATGGCATGTTAAAATTGGTAAATGTGGCAAAGAATTTATTTACTTCTGAGAAGGTTGGGATAATTTTGTGCAACACCATGGCCTCTGTCTCAGAGATTTTGCAGTATTTGAGCATATAGGAGACATGCATTTTAATGTGTGTGTGTTTGATTCAAGTGCTTGTGAGAAAGAGTTTCCACTGTAGTTAGCTTTTGAGATAAAAAGGGAACCCCATGTAGCGCATAAGATCTAGGAAGCTACATCTTCTATGACAGAAGGTATTCCACATGCAATACTTCACATTATATTCCTCTTTTATATAAATATTATATGTTGCACTATCTATTTCACACACACACACACAAACATAGATATACATACACCTTCCAAATACTTGCAAAATCATTTAATAAATAGAGGGATAACCATGGTTTGTGGTTTTTTAATGAGAAGATCAACAAATGGTTTGGTGAGAGACATTATATAATATATTGATATGTGGATATAGCATGCTCAATGAAAGAATGATTAAAGAGAAAATTAAAGGTTTAAACTTTGGTCGTCCTAGCCTTGATATTATGATTTAGGAGCTTTTATTATTGTCCAAATCCTTGTAAGACCTACTCTCTCTCTTTCTCTCACACACACACACATACACAATCTATATACATATATATAAGCCCTCTTTAGATTTAGGGCACGTTTCTTTTGTGGCCTTCTCTAAAAAAAGTGACTTCGTTGAGTTGAAATTGTGAAATTCATTTTTTGGTACTCTTTTTTGAGAGGAGGGCAAGTGATTAATGATTGGAGTTGTGGACTTGAGAAATGTGAGGAAATTAGTCTTCACTTGATGGGGGTTGACATGGATAATTGACCTATGGCGTGGTGAAATATTCCTTTAGTCTACATAGGGTCCCACTTTTCATTAACATTTTTTTTAAGACATTGAATGAAATATGAGTCATTTTGGGGTTTTGACAGACCAAAATGCCGGATATCGGCCTACCGACTCCTAAACCCTATCACACACCTCACAAATGATACAATAGATTTGCACGAACTTACGACACTCGATTCGGATTAGTGGTTTGCAATTAATGCAAATTTCTGCTCCAAAAAGCCCATTTTGGGATTTTGAAGGACCAAAATTCCGGATATCAACCTACCAACCCCTAAACCCTATCACATACCTCACAAATGATAAAATAGACTTACACGAACTTACGACATTCGGTTCGGATCACCAGTTTGAAACTTATGCAAGTTTTTGCTCAAAAAGGCCCATTTTGGGGTTTTGACGGACCAAAATGCCGGATATCGGCCTACCGACTCCTAAACCCTATCACACCTTGCAAATGATAAAATAGACTTGTACGAACTTACGACACTCGTTTCGGATTAGTGGTTTGCAACTAATGCAAGTTTTTGCTCCAAAAGGCCCATTTGGGGTTTTGACGGACCAAAATTTCGGATATCGGCCTACCGACCCCTAAACCCTATCACACACCTTACAAATGATAAAATAGACTTGCACGAACTTACGACACTCGGTTTGGATCATCGGTTTAAAACTTATGCAAGTTTCTGCTTTAAAAAGGCCCATTTTGGGGTTTTGACGGACCAAAATGCTAGATATTGGCCTACCGACCCCTAAACCCTATCACACACCTCACAAATGATAAAATAGACTTACAGGAACTTATGACACTCATTTCAGATCACCAGTTTGAAACTTATGTAAGTTTTTGCTCCAAAAAGGCCCATTTTGAGGTTTTGACGGACCAAAATGCCGGATATCGGCCTACCGACCCCGAAACCCTATCACACCTCACAAATGATAAAATAGTCTTGCATGAACTTACCACACTTGATTCGGATTAGTAGTTTGCAACTTATGCTACTTTTTGTCGTTCTTACTATTTATGCATGAAAAAAAAAATATTCACTTTCATATATATTTAATAAGTGTTCTAATATATATCATTTGATCTTTATTGCAGATTAATCAGGATTATTGCGTCGTCATCTTTCTGTTTTGTGTCGGGACTTATTATTTTTATTTTTTTCTTCTTTTCATGGACATCTGTAATTACATTTTCTGAGATAATTTTTAATATTTTTGTACTTATTGTTAAATTGAACTTTTATAAATGTAAGTAATTAGTATAATATATATATATATGAATCTATTTTTCTTTTAATATATTGATTTCAAAATACTTGGATTTTATTATATATCAGGATGATTGATACAGGTTTAAACAGGAATAAAACAAAAAATAAAATAAATAATTCAGGTCATAAAAGGGGCCCCAAAAAAAAAAAAACACAACTTTTAGCGACGTACACACAGGCATCGCTAAAAGGGAAGCAACCATTTTTAGCGACACTTTACATTCGTCACTAAACCAAGCCAATCAACTATTAGCGACGCATACTGAGCTTTGTTAAAGGGCCCTACCAGCGACGCCCATTACGTCTATGGCCAATATTAGCGACGCTATTTTATGATTATTAGTGACGCTCAGTGTTCATCACTAATATTTATTTTTAGCGACGCATACATGGGTGAGTGTCGCTAATACTATTAGCAACACCTCTTTTAGCGACGTAGGTGGCGACGCTCATCTTTGCATTGCAAAAACGCATTAGCGACGCTCTTTGTCACTATTATCGACTCTTGTGTGCGTTGCTAATAGCCCTTTTTCCTGTAGTGCCTCCTAGGCATTTCAATTCTTTGAATTAGAATACTGAAAGAATTATGCTTAATGATATATAAGTGCTTAGGCTATGAAACTATGTGTTGACACCATAAGACGTAATGATGTAGAAAATAATGACAAGAAATTGGGACGACCTCCGGGAACGTTATAGAACCCTAAACATGAATATTCGAGTCTTGAGGACAAAACTCTTTGAAGGAAGGGAGAATATAACAACCCAGTCCGATTATCGGGAATTAAGTCTCTAATTTAAATATTAGAGACTTTAAAGAATAAAATGACAATTGTGAAAAATTAGAGCAAGAAAAATGAAAGCCATAAAATAACAAAGCATAAGTGAAAATACAAGTGCAAGAGAGGAAAAAATGAAAATAAAGCAAAAAGAGGAAAATGGGATAATGACAAACAAGGCATAAGGAGAAAAAGTTTGAAAAATGGCCAAAAGTATTGCTCGAAGGATTTGATCCCTAGACCAAAATGGGGAGACATTTAAAGCCCAAAAAGAATACCATTTGGGCTATGAGCACTTTGTGCTATATATTCCACCAAATATATATATAATCTTTATACGCAGCTATATATATATATATATCGATATATGTGCAATCCAGCTATATATATATATATATATATATATATGCAGGATTGCATGAGAATATATATGTATTTATATATCTATATATAGTTTACAACTCCTTTGGCGATATGTATAAATCAACATGTCATGTAAACTATATATATATATATATATATAAAGAAAAGGACAAGGGTAAGATATATATGATATGTGTTGTGTGAGTAGGATATTACCGACCTTGCATATTCGTGAAATAAAGAGAGAGAGAGAAGAAGTGAAGGAAAGAAGAAGAAGTGAAAAAGAGGGAGGAAGAGGAAACTAAGAAGAGAGAAAACAAGTAAATTTCTTTCTCTAGAAATTCTTCTTAACTGTCTCATTTTACTTGATTTAAACCACTTACATGAATCTTTAAGTTAATATTCAATAGTCTAGACGTCGATACAAATCTGAAAAACCCTAGAACACCCAAAACAAGTCAGAATCGCCATGGAAGGACCTTGAAGATGGGTTTGAATTCGAGGAAATCAAACTGATTTCTATCAGTCGAGACTTAATCTACATCTAACAAGAATTATAAAACCACTGAACCGCGATCAAAATCATTAAGATAAGGCCATGAAAAGTTAAGTTACAGGCCAAGGCTTAGAGAGACAAACCCTTCAAATTGCTCCAAGACCTGATTTTAGAATGGGGATTGAATCCCCATAGTATAAGGATTATCACAGACCAAACCTCATCCATTTTTATGGTGAAACGAGTATGCATTAGGAAAATTTCAAAATCCACCATGAACACTTGACTGAGCTTTTGGGCTTGATTCCATACCCCAAATTACCGAGGAAAGATGAGTTAGGACCCTATGAGTTGTTTGGAATTGGAAGCAGTCAAAAATGAGCTTTAAAATTTAAAACTCTATGAAATAGGAAACAAAATTGTTGCACTTTAGGGCTACAGTAGTCTCGTGAGGGAAGAAGATGATGAATAGGTTAAGGTTGGGCCAGTAACCAAACACATTTCGCCAAAATTATTTTATACTTATGAGTTCTAGAAGAATGGTGATATAACCATACAATAGACTCGTTCTAGCGACAATTTAGCAAATTTGTTCACTAAAATATTACCAACAACAATATTCAAGAAGCTCATACATAAATGTGAAACTTGTCAACTCAAAGATTTGAACAAATGATGAAGACGTACTCATATTACTATGAAGGAGAGCATAACACCCAAAGGGGAGTGTTGTACATGTATCATTGGTTGGATGTCGTCACTTGACATTACCATAATAAGTAACACGTCATTGCCTCTATTACAAACAAAATTAATGGATTGTGATGTAATCTCGAGGCGGTAACAAAGGCGGCAAACCTAGCAAGGCAGTGATAAAAATAGTAAGGCGACAAGATTAAATCTATATAAAAAATAATAAGATGGAAGTTTAAAGATATATTACTGATATAGATAACAGTAACAATAAGGATAATTTATTGTGAGAATAATTTGTTGTGAGTATCATAAAATCATTATTTTTATACTCTTATATAATTAGTAAAGTATTATTTTTTTATTCATAAACATAAATTTAAAATCCAACCACATAAATATTTATGTATTGTAATAACCCGAAATTTTTTTTTTTAAATATATAAATTTTCTTGGTTATTATTTTATTTTATTTTATTTATTTTGTTTTTTTATTATTATATGTGAACATGTGGGTGAGGATGTGTGTATTGTGCATGTGTATTATGTATGATGTATGTGCATGTATATGTATATAAGTATATAATTTAAATCTGAATTGGGGTATACATATACATATATATATATATATATTGCAGTCAGTGTGTGCACTGTGTGTCGTGTGTGTGTGTATGTGTTGAGTGTTGCACACTCAAGGAAGCATGGCTTGTGGTTGTGTGTGTGAGTGGATTTCAGGGCATGGGAGAGAGACTGTGAGTGTGTAAGAGATTAGGTGGGTGTGGGTAGTGAAATTTGTGAGTGTATATGAGAGTTGAGAGGGGCAGACAGTCGTGGGTTTTAGAGAGAGAGAGATATATATATATATATAGAGAGAGAAAGTGAAGAGAGAAGGAGAGTGTGATCTGTGTGTGTGCGAATACAGTTGGAAGAGGAAGCAAGGTGGAGAGCGGCGAGGTGAAGAGGTCCAGTAGTTGAACCAAGAGAAGGAGAGAGAAACGGAGGTAAAACAACTAAACCCATTATTTTCTCTCTCTAGAAATATCATGTGTACATAATCTGTTTTAGAGCATGTTGAATTGATTAAAGTCTTGGACATTGTAGTGTATGAAATGCAGATCATTTTGCAAGAAAAATCAGTTAAAATGGGTGAGAGATGAGAGAGAAAAAGCAAGTTGTGGGTCACGGCCATGGGGGAGAAATCCAGGTCTTTCAACACGATTGGGAGGTTCAAAATGGTATTAAAGTGTTCCAAAAATGTTTTAGAATGATTTGGAATTGAAAGAGGTTTCGAAAACACCAAGAAAATCAAGTTTGAAAACTTGATTTTCTGCAAATTCCGGCCACCGGCGCCGGAGAAGGCGACCGGAGCTTCGCCGAAAAAACGGGGGGGAAGACACTGTTCAGGTTCGGGTCTCGAGTCCGGGTCGGGCTTGGGCCGAACCGCCCCTGCCACGTGTCGGCCTGCTGTTTTAAATTAAAAGTGGATAAGGGGCTGTTTGGTTGTAGGCTTAAGAAATTGAAAATTTTGAATTGAATTGGAACAGGGATATCCTATCCCTGTTTTGGATTAGCCACTGTTTGGCTATCCAAATTGAGAATAAGGGTTTTCAAATTACAAAATTGCCCCTGAACTTTTTGGAAATTACAAATCTACCCGTACTTTTTCTAGAAATTGTACTTTGACCCAGAAACTTTAAATAATTACACTTTAACCCCTGAACCTTTAAATAATTACGATTTGACCCACCAGAATTGAATATTAATAAAATAATAATTAAATTAATTAATTAATTAATTAATTAAATTAATTTAATTATTTTAAATACTCGAAAATAACCCGGAGTCCAAATGGGACAAGTCATTAGTGTATTTTGACTATCTCGACCATTCTGAGACCAATGGTGAGGTCCGTTTTACGAGATGGGATCCCAAAAAATAAAAGACACATAGCAACATATAAAATTACCAAAATGCCCCTGAATTGAAGTACAGTCAAACGAACTCCGAATTAGGTAAACAAATAGTGAAACTTTATTATTTCAATCATTCCGGACTCAACCGTGGAGTCCGATTTGTGAAAAAAAGTCTCGAAGTGTAAGGACCCGTGAAAAGTGCAAAATGACTGTTTTGCCCTTTTGAACCCAGATGTCCGAATTCAGTTCTACGAAAACCTAAACTTATTTTCTTCAACGTCCCGGATTCAATAGTAGAGTTTAATTTAGCAAAATAGAAGCTTATAAGATAAAGACATAAAATTTGATGAATAGCATAATTCAAATGACAATTGAACGGAGTCTCATGTTATGATTTTAGGGACACGAAAAGGCAAGAGAAGGTGACTTGACCTTCGGTGTTGTTACAGTGATTTCACTTTACTACGAGTATACTTTCCCTGAGTTGAGGTCGATTATCAGGTACGATATATTGTGCTAAGTAAGAAATAGAACTAAGATTAGGAATACTTGATTTGTTGTCTTGATTGTTCACTTGTTGCTTGAATGTTTACATGCTTATGTGCTTCATGCTATCGTGTTAAAGTTGGGTGACGATGTGGATGATAATTATGTGTATATCGCATGTGCTAGAGTAGTGTGTGAATTACATGTTTTGAGAACTGTTGACATTATGAAATATGTACTTGAAAGCATGCTTTGTGTATAAATGAGATGCATCATTGAGATTACATTAGGACATGGTGAAACCAGAGCATATTGGCATAGTGTGATTCCTTGGACATGGCGTGAGTTAAACACTTGGTGCTTTGCATTATGAGGGTGCAGATCCTGTGGTGAAAAACCCAAAATCGGCCATTAGGTACTTGCAAGCCTGACGGATTCCGGACCGTGAAGCGAGACATAAGTGGCGGTACTCATGCCAGCGGAGACTGACCGTATCATGAGACATGGGTGGCATAGAGTTGCATGGGTGTGTCACGCATACTACTCATATACTGTATACTGTTTATATACTGCCATCATGATATCGAATGCCATATAGAAATAACTGTACACTTGCACATGCCACGACCTGAGTTTTATTTCTTGCATTAGCATTATATTGTACCAGCATGTTGAGCTGACCCCTTTAGTGGGGCAAACATTTCAGATGATGTCCCAGCTGTACGAGACATAGAGACGATCTGATTGGGAATTATGTTGGGCCCAAGGGACGCTTTTGATATTGTGTAAGGGCATAAGCCCGAGACTGTATTTTATTTTGTATGTTATGAACAAATGGACCAGACCTTATGTATGTATCAAAACAGCATGTAGAATGTATGAGATCGTCCTTAATTATCTTTTATTCTTTTATTATTTTATTTTATTTTATCTCGTTACTCGCGCCTCGAGTTCGCTGAAATTCGGGGTGTGACATGTATACTCAGGTGATTAATTTTGTTCATCAATTTTACGTTAATTCTCTGTATATATAATTTTTTCAAAATTAAGCTAGTGTAAATTTCGGAGTAGAGTTCAGTGAACTTTGACGAACCGTAGAAAAAGAACCTGACTAACCAAAAGCAAAACCCTGGAGCAAAAAGTGGGGAGACAAGGCCCCACGTGTCAGCAAGGCGCCCCCGCCAATCAAAGCACGTTCTTTTCTCCGACACGTAAACACGTGGGACCACTAACGTGGCGCCTTCTCGTATGTACACACTCTAAACACTCCCTCAATCAACTCAATTAAAGCTAATCATCGTCTGTCGCTCGCCCCTCCTCGTCACCATAATCCAATTAATTAATTAAATTAAATTAAATTAAATTAATTACTCTTCTTAGGTCCGCATCACAATGCGCATTGTGCGTAATGCGCACAACGCCTGATCTCCACGCTCCACACTTCAACACTCCGTCTTCCTCCCTCTCCTGCAACGACCCCTTTACCTTTCGACTGTGCGCAGTGTTCCCCCGTGCCTTAGCCATTACCGTTATCAGTCCGACCAATATTCGAATCTGAGAAAAACCAGTAGCTCTCTATCTCTCTATGAACATACATACATAATAGTACACACATATATATGCTCATATATTCATAATTTCATATACATTTCCATCTTTCTCTCCATTTTTTGTCTTTCTCCACTCTCTCTGTATCTATCTACATATATAGTAATTTCTTTCTGGTGCTCTTTTCCTTCTCTCTTTCTTCCCTATCCCAACTATCTACTATCTACTCCCTCGTTTTCAGAGAGTAGGTGAACTGAAAACCCTAGATCTCGTTATCAGTACTTCTCTGCAGCTCGAAGAAGCATATATTTTCCTAACTTAGAGTTTTGATTTTCGTATTTTCGATTCGAGTCGCAATGGCGACTCGATCTCTGGTTTCTCTCTCTGTGGCGTTTCTGTTCGTTGAATGTGTTTTGGCGGCGACGTACTCTTCGAGGCTTATCCATCGATTCTCCGAAGACGTGAAGGCGCTTAGGGTTTCGAGAAATGGAGAGGTGTTTGGTTCGTGGCCGGAGCGGAGGAGCTTGGGTTACTACCAGATGCTTGTGAACAGTGATGTACAGAGGCAGAAGATGAAGCTCGGTCCTCAGTATCAGTTTCTCTTCCCGTCTGAAGGAAGCAAAACGATGTCGTTTGGTAACGACTTTGGTTGGTGAGTTAACTAGGTTTTTTGTTTTCAGTTTTATATGTACTCTTCTCTGTTGGATTGCGTTCATCGACAATGTTTAGGATGCTCTGTGTGAGTGTGCGGGCACGCAAGCAAGAGATAGAAAAGGAGGAAAGTGTAGTATAAAATGGAAGCATTATTGCTTGAAATTATAATTTTTCTGGATAGCTCTTTGTAAAATTTTAGATGTTAATATTTACATTAAAAATATATCAAAATTTGTTTTGGTCAGCAAACATGTATATTAATCAACATAATAAATCCAGCGGGGGACCTTATTTCGCGACTGCTGAGTTTTTTAAATAACATTGTAGATTGTGTAGATTAGATATGAGAAGTATCTGTGGGCTTCAATGAGAAAGCTCAAACCTCAGGTATTGTATTTTTGTTTATTTTAGTACAAAGTCAGTGACTTGGTAAATGGCGAAATGCGTTGGAAGACGGCGTAATCTTTAGCTGGCTCAACTTATTGAGCACATAATAAACACAAATCTTTATACGAACATGGGTTAGAAAACTTCAGTGGATAAAGTTATTTCCATCTTTAATTATTGTGCCTTAAGGAAGCTATAGTCATGACTCACAAGGGCAACTTTCAATAATCTATCACAATGTCAAGTCCGCCACAAACAAAATGTGGTATATGTATAGTTTCTTATTTCAAAAAGGGCTAGCCAGTGTCAGGGGAGGGTTAGGGTTAGCAGCCTCACCCTTGTGAGTAGAGAGATTGTTTTCGTGCCTTAAACCGGTGACTTCTATGTCACAATAGAGCAACTTTCCGTTGGAGTTAACCTTCTTTTGCCATTCCGTTTGTCCAGACTCTAGGACCATTGTATCTTTTAAGCTGCACTCTACTGTGTCTTTTCTTATCTCATTCCAAGACAATCTGCTGTCCCCCCTGTCCTAGCAATTCTGGAAGCTTAATATCTACGGCAAGTACTACATTTTGTGTCTTAATATGGTGCTAACTATGACTCAGAAATTCTTTCAATAATATTGGGAGGCTGAACAAATTCCCCGGTGGTTTTGTGGTCAACATACGTGAATTAAGTTTATTAATTTTAGAGCTAGTTTGGGATAAAGGTTTGTAGAAAATTGTGAAAATTCAAAGCTGATTTATCATTTCTTGTTTCCTTATATGTTTGCCATAAATTACCATGGAAATCATGCTTGTTATCAATTTGATTGCCTTTCTTTATACAGGTTACATTACACCTGGGTTGATATAGGGACCCCAAATATTTCTTTTCTTGTTGCATTGGATGCTGGGAGTGATCTGCTCTGGGTTCCATGTGATTGTATACAATGTGCTCCCTTGTCTGCCAGTAACTATAATAGTCTGGTATGCTAGTCTTTGCTAACTTTGCTACATTCTTATTGCTAGCTTATATCTTCATTCTCTCTTCTTGCTTCACTAACTTCATCAGATTCTCATATTGGTAACTTGGATGAATTATCTTATTTAGCTTATCTCATGATGTTTTGATTTTTCACTCCTTTCTGGTCCTTATTGTTATATTTTGATTGATTCAATGGTTTCTATTAAGGGAATGGTTCTTTTTTTTTTTTTTCCAGGAATTATTGGGAAACTAATATATAAAATATTAATTTTCAATTATTGTTGCATGTCTTTCATCCTTAATCAAAAAATATTTTGCATCTGCCACATTTGTAATCTATGAAGCTCAGACACTCTATTTTGGCTTACGTGTTGGACACTGACATTCTTGGACACTTCCTTGACACATGTCGTACACACGAAAAAAGAGTGTCCAAATTTTTTTTTTTTTTTTTGAATTTAGGACACATTTGGGACACATTTTCCGTTTTTTCCCCCTTATTTTTTTGGTTTTTTTTCCTCTTCTCCTTGTTTTTTTTTTATTTATACACACACACATATATGTTTTATGATTTATGTAATAGTTAGCAAATTTGTCTTGGAACTTGAATCATGAATGTTGATGATTAAATGAAGTTATTTAATTTTTATTTAATAATATTATTATTTTAATATATTAATTATATTATTGTGATTTGTGTGTTTTATGCGAATTTTAATGGAAATAACCTTATGTTTTTATTATATGGTCTTATGAAAAATACAAAAAATTTAAATATATTCAACATTTCCTTAACGTGTCCGTGTCCTACTTTTTTGAAAAAATGACGTGTTTGTGTGTTCGTGTCCATGTCGTGTCATATCTGTGTCTCGTGTCTGTATCCATGCTTCTTAGTTTGTAATTATAGTAATGAACTCTCAAGACTTTTAATTAAGGGAATTACATTTAACTGCCATGTTTCTGAGCACTAAATTTTGAGCTATGCCTATAAGTTCAAAGATAATCATTGCTGCTTTGGTTTGAATGATTATTTATAATCATCTGCCAAATATACCATATATTCATACCCTGAATTCTTTGATATGTAAGGAAATAGTTTTGTTCATATAATGAATTCTTTTTGCCAGTTGAATTTCTACGACTTTTCTAAGTCCAAGATATATAGATTTTTTATGTGCATAAGCAACCATGGTTAAATTTCATGCTCGTTCCCAAACACTTTGGAGTTCATCTGTGCATAAGCAACCATAAGTACAAATTTTTGGTTAGCAGAGAGAGAAACAAAATGGATAGCTTAGTGGGAGAGTCACAAGCGTATAGGGTTTTAAAGATGAGTTTCTGTTTCTCATAATGCATGTTTCTACCTCTGCATGGATCTTTGTGGGAATTAGGTCCTACAAGAAATCATGGATGTGGGGTTAGTTTTGTGCTTTTGGCTTACGCATTTCTTGACTAGTCACCTAAAAAGCACAAAAATGTCCTTGAAGCTAGGGTGTCTGTGTTGGACACATACCGGACACGCTCAGATACGTGTCCAATACGTTAAAATTGAGTATCTAATTTATTTTTATTTTTCAAAATTTTGGACATGCCGGGACGTGATGGTGAAGAAGATGAGTATTCAAAAACAAAATTTGATGTAGGACTGAAGAATCAAATAGAGAAGAGAAGAGACACAACCTACCTTTGATTGTGCGAGATTGATGACCGCCGGCCAAGTACGTCTTCCTTCTTCTTCTTTTTCTCCTCTTCCCCCTCTTGATCGATTCCTTTCTCCATTTGCAATCTCTCTCGCTCTTTTCTCTTTCTCTCTCTCGCGTGCGTGCCTTCCCTCTAGAGAAAGTTCCCGACGACTCTTTGAACCCTCGCCCCTCCTCCCTCCTCCCTCCCTCAATCTCGAAAGGCCCCGATGACTCTTCCACCCCACTTTTGTTTTGTCTTTTGAATAATGAATACTTTGTTGACCTATTAAAACCCCAACCCCCACCCCTCTTTACCACGCGTCATGCCCTCTCTCATAACTTTTGTTAACATTAGTTTTATTTTATTGATGTTAATAATTCTATAATATCATTTATTAAATTCATTAATTAATTTAAATTTTAAAATTTTTATTACTAAAAAATCTAAAAATAATAAATTCCAATTTTCTTGATACCTCGTCTTTCTTTATTATTTTTTAGATCAAATAATAATAATAATAATAATAATAATAATAATTCATATATTTTAATTTTTAATTTGTGTACTTAACAAATATACTTATTTTATATCAAAAATAATTTATATTATTAAAACATGTCATAAAATAATTTTTTATTATGGACCTGGAGGTCATGGGTTCGAGTCGTGGGAATAGCTTTTCTGCTTGGGGGGGTAAGGCTGCGTACATCCAATCCTCTCAGACCTCATAGTGGCGGGAGTTTCATGCATTGGGTTTTGCCCTTTTTTTAACATGTCCGTGTCCTACTTTTTTGAAAAATTTCATGCGATGTGTCTATGTAATATTGTATCTTATCCGTGTCTTGTGTCCGCGTCCATGCTTCTTAGCTATTCATTGGGTTAGTTTGTCAGTCGTGTTAGTGTCTAATGTATATGGTGGATCCTTGGTGTTTCTGTTTAGCTATTTCTTAGTGAGTTACTTGTTGAGTCTTCTGGGTAGTGTTTACTTTTAGAGTTATTATGAAGAGTGGTTGATTTGGGAGTTGAGCCAAATGGTCTGTTTGAACAGAACTTCAGTATGTATAAGCATGATGGCTGTTTTTAATGATGTCTAGGAGGATTGCTTGTCCTTGAAGTATGCAAGTGTTTCAACTATATTTATATAATAGAAGCGATAAATCTCTCTATCTCTCTGCTTAGAAATTGAGTGGTGTAGCTGAGTTCTGATTGTAAGCTGCATGAAGGAGCCACAAATTGTTAGGGTTCAAAGAAATCAATTTTGACAAGTAAAAGACAGCACTAAAGAAGCCAAAGGGATAACAGCCCAATTACATGTGGAGTATACAAGAGCAAAACAAGGCTGCATCTGCTACCCATTACTTATTGTCTGGTAAAGGCCCCAAGAAATGAACACTGAAAGCCAATAAAATATTGAGCTCAATACATTTGCTTGTAAAACCCAATTATTAGTGTTAGTAATTAATGGCATGAAATTTTTAAGATTACTCCTGTCAATATCCCAGTCCACAATAGTAGTAGTGCAATGGGAAACCTGTTGCCACAAAAGTTTTTAAGATTTTACCTCCACTTTGAACCGGAGTGGAGGTAAAATCACTCACCAAAGTTTTGTTCTTGTTGTTTGGGTCAGTTACATGAATTATGTTTTGCTTTGTGCTTTTTAAGAATGTCTTAAGATGCTTTCATTAGGTTTTCTTCTGTTGGTGCAGTTGTCGTTGTCATTGAACACTGCTAGACCATTCAGTATCTGTTTGTATTCTTGTTAATTATACAACTTACAGTTTGTTATTTTTTGGGCTTCTGTTTATAATGGGCACTCTAGGTTCAATTTTGAACATTGAGCAAACACTTCCTTTTTTATTTTTTATTTATTTTTTTGGTTGACAAGTGGTGAAACACTTTCATATGGGGCACTCCACCAGCCAGCAGGGTGTAACTGTGCCCCCACCCCCAAAACCACTACTATAAGAACGGTAGACCTCGTCATCAATTCAGAGTACGACTCCGGATTATACCAGCTATGGCAGTGAAACCTAAATTGTGGGCTTGAGGCTCCAAATTCCATCAGTGTGTGTCCACTTGTAATAATATGAAACAAAGGTTAGTAGCATATTTGGAGCTTTCAGTGTGGTGAATATAATGAATGTGGTGTTAGTGAAAGTGAGTTAAACAATAAGTTGAGTTTCAAATTGTGATGGGAGCCCTATTGTGTTGGTTATTAAATCTGGCATGTAAGTTGAGCTTCAAGGCATTGTTTTACATGCCTCAGGAGTGATCCACATCTTGGGACATGAACTTGAGGTAAATTTAACCTTCTAACTGCCTTGTGTCTCAAGGCAATCATGGAGTGGCACTTCAATTTTTTCATGGACAATTGTGCTATTAATTTTTTTAAAAAAATGGTATCGAGTCTCATATATTTCATATTTACTTAATCCTTGCATTTGAAAATTGACTTGTGGAGTGCATCTTATTGTTATGAGTATTAATGAAAGATGTTTTTTGCAAACAACTCATTTGTTACATGTCTTTCCTCTTCTTGTTTCCTAACTCTTCTAACCGAACTCTTGATGCATTTGTTTCATTGGCGCTGTGGAGTCTTGTATGCAATAATTGATCTCCCTGGTATATGGAGCATTTTTATCCACATTTATATAAAAACAGTTTTGATGAATTTGATGCGAACGAGCTGTGGAATATCCACTAAGATTTGATAACAGTTTTAGCACTTATTTCCAATGATTGATTGGCAGGTGCTCCCTCGTATTTGGGGCATCTATTATGCAGGATAGGGATCTAAATGAGTACAGTCCATCTGGTTCAAGCACCAGCAAACACCTATCTTGCAGTCATCAGTTATGTGAATTGGGTCCAAATTGCAAAAGTGCTAAGCAACCATGCCCTTACACTGTTAATTACTTCTCTGAAGATACGTCAAGTTCTGGATTGCTGGTTGAGGACACGTTGCATCTTGCATCAGGCAGTGACGACGCATCCAACAATTCTGTGCAGGCTCCAGTCATTATAGGGTGTGTTCTATTATTCTGTTACTTCCATATTAGATTTACAAAACTTTGTGCTAATGACTCCATTATAAAGGATTTTCCTATATAGTAACTAATGACCATATTAAGACTTTATTTTTCTGGCAATTTTTGGAATTCAGATGTGGTAGGAAGCAAAGTGGTGGTTACTTGGATGGAGTTGCTCCTGATGGTCTAATGGGTCTTGGACTTGGTGAAATTTCAGTTCCAAGTTTTCTTGCAAAGGCGGGATTGGTTCGAAACTCTTTCTCTTTGTGTTTTGACGAGGATGGTTCTGGGAGAATATTTTTTGGGGACCAGGGAGTACCTACCCAACAAACTACTCCGTTCTTGCCTTCAGATGGAAAATAGTACGAACCATCTATGTACAATTTAAATACTTCCTTTGTTGTTTAGTAAATGTCCTAATTCTTATTAGGCCTTGTTTTCATATCTGTGGCAATGTCCTCTATAATTTGTGATAACTCATATTTTGGCCTACTCTTGGTCAGTACAACCTACATCGTTGGAGTGGAGGCATGTTGTATTGGGAATTCCTCTATTGAGAAAACAGGCTTTAAAGCACTGGTTGATAGTGGGACATCATTTACATTTCTCCCTAGTGAAGTATATGAAACTGTAGTCAAAGAGGTACTTTCTCAACAACATTCTTTTGCCATTGAACTCTGTAATCTGAATATATTAGCAGTTTGTCTTACATCACTTCTTTTGGTGATAGTTTGATAGACGTGTGAATGCCACGAGTACTAGCTATGAAGGATATCCTTGGAAGTATTGTTATAAGTCCAGGTAAATCTGCACGAGATGAAGAGAATATCTGAAGTTTCTTCTCCCTCTTCCATGCTTTCATTGTATGCTAACATTGATAATTTTATCTTCAACAGTTCTGAGAAGTCGCCCAAGGTTCCCTCCATGACACTTGCTTTTGCGTTGAACAACAGCTTTGTGGTTCATAATCCTGTTTTCCTGATATATGGCAATCAGGTTGGTGTGTTAGTATTTAGATTTTATCTGGTTCATTTAACAATTTTTGGTTCATATAATGGGGGGTATTTTTTTTGGGGTGTTCCCTCTGCCCCTTTTAATCAAGTAGCCCCCATATACATATTCTTGTCTGGCTGGCCTTGTACATACAATGATTCCGAATATGAACTCATGGATTTGATACCAAATTTTGAATTAGATATCTCAAACTGTCTGTGAATCATGTGCTTTCCAAGTAACCACCAACTCTTGTGGTGTGTGATCCCTTCCAGTTCTTGTCTTCAAACATTGTTTTCTTTGCCTTTATAAGTCTTTTTATTAATGAACTTCTGAACTTTTGAAAGATTTAGATATATACCCAATGAGTAATAGCCAATAACTGATTGTTTATAGTGCTTACACTAGCATGACAATGTGGAGAATCCATCAAAGATGTCTTCAAGGCTGGGTGTGGTGGTTTGTGTATGGGGCTTAGTATCTGCTGTGCAATGCTTTGAGGAGTAAAACTACGATCAATTTATAACAAAATAAGAAAAAATGAAATACTTTTATTTTTTGACTTTTATTTTCGTTTTGTTTTTAATATACAATATGATGATACCTTCTAGCCTAGATTAGAACTGTCTCGATGAACACTTTTGGTTTATCTGCCTTGATTTTGTTCTTGCCTTTTTCCAAATTTTCTATTCCAATTTTTATAATACCAGTTTATCAAGGCCTGAATTGAAACATTTGGCTTATTATGGTCACTCAAATACTCAATGGTATAAAAGGTGATAGCTCTCAAATAGGCCTGATGTGTGAGATAGTTGTGTTTTTTTTTTTTATCTTTTACCCCCCCCCCTCCCCCTCCCCCTCCCCCCTAGTTGTTACAGGCGACCTTGGGTGCCCAATACAAGAAAACTGCCTAGGCAATACCCGCCTAAATCCAAATAGTTGGACTGCCTAGGCGCCAAATTCACCCAGGTAACAAACATTTGTCATTAGCCAAACTTCATATTTTAATATATAACTATTTCATTATTATATTGCTTTTGTTTTTTGTTTTTTAGGGGTTGAATATATCTACAAAACCTTGAATCTATGAATAAGTGAGGTAAAATTAATAGACAGATTGAAAATATCTCAAATATTGACAATTTGTGCTTGAAGCTTTTATATATAAAGAAATGACTTATTTTATTTACATGCAATAGATAAAATCAATCTCTCTAGAAAGTTATGCTCAAGGATCAAAATTTCGTTTCTTTTCCATCGAAACGGCCGAAACGTTTCCGTTTCTCATAGAACCGAAATGAAACACTAGTGGAATATCGAAATTCACATGTTACCATGGAAACAAAATTGTTTCTGTGGAAACACACCGGAACTAGTGGAAACATACTAAATCAGAGGAAACATTTCTTTTGTATCAACAATAATTCTAGAAGTTAGTAAAAAATAATATCCATTTATTTTTCAAGGATTAAGACTCAAAATTGCAAGAAGATATTTTTATTATTTTTTCAAAAATAATAGAAAAGTAGTAGGGAAAATAAAGTGTAGAGAAACAACTATTTTAATACTAAGTTACTAATTATAATAGGTTTAAATTACTATTTGTTTTACTTTTTATTTTATATGTAACTTGTGTCAAATTATCTGATTCGTGGATATTACACAGTATATATTTATTATGTCATTTATCACGAATTAGTGTCATTTATCATAAATATGATGTATATGCCTTAAACATGCACAAATATTCAATAAATAGGCTTATTTGTATAAATAAATAAATTTGAAGTCATGTTTTCACATGTTTCCAATTTTTTCTCCTTTTCCATTATGTTTCTGAAATGTTTTCGTTTTCGGACAGACCGAAACTATATATCGAAACGATATTTTAATCCTTGGTTATGCTAATGTTATCTGATCTGCTTAACTGTTTATCTCATGCTGCTAAAGTAAAACAAATTGCATTTATAACCCGTTTAATAGTAGTCATTACTTCAAATTTTGTCACGTCTGTTTAATATTACTTTTTGAATTATCATCAAATTATATTATCTGAATGGGTTAACTTCCATTCAAGTGTTTTCTATTGCATTGTCCATTTTATTTGATTTATTTGCATCAACTACCATTTCAAACTGCACTTCTGTTCGCCGGCACAAGATAATATTAGTAATATACATAGTTTTGTGTTTTTATTCATATTTTTTTTTGTAGGAATAAGAAAGTTTCTTTATTGATTTAATTTCTTAAAAATACAATGGATTGTATGAAATTTTGAATTAAAACAATGATTAGATCATTTTTGTATCTTGCTTTTTTTTTTTGGTCTGGGTGAATATTTGGCCGACTTAGCGGTCTCCTAGGTAGTAAGCTAGGTCAATCACCTAGGGTCACTTGGGCAATTTGATAATTATGCTAATTAGAAAATTCATTTTAGAACTTAAATCATGAATATTGATGATTAAACGAATAAGTTTTTGAATTTTGATTTAATAGTTTTGTTATTTTGATATCTTAATAATTTTGTTATGATTTGTGTTTTTTATGGCAATTTTAATTTAGATAGTGTTAGTTTTTTTATTATATGGTTATATAAAAGATATAAAAAAAAATATTCAATGTGTCCCTGATTTATTATGTTTTTATTTTTTGAGAAATTTTATGTTTGCATATTTGTGTTGTCATATCCATAAATTTAAATTACAGTCGCGGGATACGATATGATCGCTGTGTAACATGATCGGGAGTATCTGGTTATTCGTAACGGGAACTAGAAATTGTGATGGTGAATTTTTTTCAAATACTAGCAAACTTTTTAAAAGTCACCGAAACATATATTTTGACAATGATTTATTACATTTTAATTATTTTATTATTGGTTTTCAATTTTCAAATACCTAGAATATATTTTTCTTTTTATAAATAACACCTATAAGGACATTTTACTATTTCTATATGAATGTTTTTTAAAATTAAACTAATAAGAAAATGCCTTTTCTGAGGTCGTATCGGTAGGAAAATTTTAGAAACTTATTTTAATTTTTTGAATTATTTTGTTTGGTATATCTCTTGTATTTAAATCTCATAAAAATAGAAATTATAAAAATTATACAAAAAAAAAAAAACTCAAAACAGCCATATCAATCGTGTAATGGCCGTAACAATTGTATCAACCGATATGCAATGGTGTTGGTCGATATGGTCGTGAATTTTGATCTCATCGATTCATCTACATGTATCGGGGGGTCATATCGACCGATACCATACGTCATTATCTAAATCCATGGTTGTATCCTTGTTTTCAGGGGTGACTCATGCATTAAGCCAACAAAGCATTCGCATTTGGCCCCACCTATAAAAAGGCTCCGAATTTTATGTTTTATAATGTAATCCGAAGTAAAAGTCTAAGTTTAATATAAGTCTAATTCTACCAATAAGGCCCCATATAGACTCTAATTTTTTTTTTTTAATTCTATTAGTAGAGCTTTATTCCGTATTTTTTTGTATTGCCTAATTTGTATTTTATAGATTCTATTAGAATTGCTTAATTGTTGGATTATATAAGAACTCTATTATTAGAATTTTATTCAACATATACATCTCTCCTATTTAAACACTATTATAAATTTATATTACAAAAATATGTGTATATATGAAACAAAGCATTAAAATATTTATATATATTATATATTTATTAGAGTTTTATTATATAAATTAATATTAAATAAATTTTTTTTATATTATTATTAAAATTTTAAAAATATATCTCATTCGGAATAGTCGCTTTAGGCCTCCAATTATCTTGAGCTGGCCCTGCTTGTCTTGTGTTTGGGTCCGTACTGCTTAGCTTATAGTCTTCCAAAAGTAAGAGGACAATTAAAACATATTTAAAAAGTTGGAAAAATTGATGGTTGGAGCAGTTGAACCTGTTTTTCTAGCCCAAAGCAGTCACAGTAATCTTGGAACAAGGTTTAGTAATGCCACTCAATTGAAATATGAGTTTCTTGTAGATTAAGCTAACTTGAGAATAAATTTTATTGTTAAATCTTAAGGTTGTGGACTTCTGCCTTGATTTAAGGAGTATTAGAGTTCAAGCTTAGAAGAATGTTTTCAGTTGAATTTCAAGTTTGACATAGAACTTACATAATAGTACAAGATCTCTTTGGGAACTTTAAAAGGAGAAAAAAAAGAAGAAATGTATCTGAACAAGCAAATGAATCTTGAAACCTTCTGAAAAATTCCAGAGAAAGGCACTGCAATGGATCAAAGTGAGCATATGTAGTAATAGGACAATCTCAACCATAAACTGACTTGCCTGACCCAACCATAAACTGACTTGCCTGACCCTTTTTTTTCTGCTATCTTTATAATTCCCAAATTCTAATTGTGATACGATTAATTTATACAAATTGATAATATAATGAATAGTTAAAATTATTGAATAAATAAATGAATCCTATCAAGAAGTTATTAGTATTTTTCTCCAATTACGACAATTGTCAAAGTGGCTTTTTCATCTACTCCGTCGCAGTCATGTCATCTGCTTGGCTGCTCCAAGATGATTATGGTTTGAAATGAATGTAATGAGGACAATTATTAAGAGTTAGACATGGGAGAATTAAATCACCCTTGCCCTTTTGAATGGGCTGAGAAGGGTTACTTGTACAAAAACAGCTAATATGAATGGTATAAGAACCCTTTAGGTAAGTTGACAAGTGGGTCAACATTAGCCCCATGTTTTGTTGACCTTGTTCAAAGCTGATGCATATTTAGTGATTTCTCATACTTTCTAGGGTAAGTTCATGCTGAAGGGAGATGCATGGTTATCAAAACTGAATTGTATAATGACTCGGTCAGGGAGGCAGTTCACTAGTTCAACTTGTGGTTCAATTGGTTGCACCTTTAGTTTATTAACCTAAGTGTATGTTAGATAGTTTCTGGTTTATTTGAATATATATTAAATTTGGTATGAAAATTAATACAACAGAGCAATTGCCAAGTGGCTAAGAAAGCTACTTTCCGCCCAATGAATGTGGGTTTGATTCTCCAGCCCATTGTTTTTATATATAGTGATATTAATGCATCGATGCTCGTTCATTGGTCAAGCTATCGAGACAATAAATGCACTGATTCTACAAAAATGCACAGATGCTATATAATCCGAATTCTCGCAGCTTCATCGGTTTCATGCCGGTTCATATGGTTTAGGTGAAAATTGGCCGGTCTAGGCCAGTTCACACTGGTTTGATCCGGTTTCATAACAAAAATGATCTAAATAAAATACCAAACCGGCCGAAGGTTCAGTTCCTATAATAAGGGGAGATGCATTTTCTTCTTAAATTGTGTTTATTCTGAGTGCTGCTTCTTGATCCTCACTTCTAGAAGTGTTGTTTTAACTTAGTGAAGTTGTACTTTCTATTACAGTTGTGGAAAGCTAACCGAATTTTGTTTTTGACTAATAAGACCTGTAAAGCCAAGTAAAACTTAGGTACCATTTGATAGCATTTTTTTCAAGTATATATATATATATTTTTTTTAGTTTTTTGCTTAAGTAACAAATTAGAAGTAGTGTTTGGTTTATGCCAAAAAAAGTACTCTTTTTTTTTGTGACAAGTAACACCTACCTATAATTATATACCTAATAAGTAAAATTTTGTTTTTTATTTTTATTTTTATTTGCTTTATAACAAATTAAAAGTAGTGCTTGGTTTATGCCAAAAAAGTACTTAATAATTTTTGGATAAGTAACACCTACCTATAATTATATATTTATATATCTAATCAATACGTTCCTACATGATATTTACATTTCTAAATTTCTCTATATGCATGTGTGTGTGTGTGTGTGTGTGTGTACACATTTATATTTCTGTATACACTTATACATGCTTATGTATGTGAATATTCACAAATACATACATAATTGCATATATGTATGCGTATACATTTATAAATATTTATATCTATTCAATTAACATCTATTTTATCTTTAAAAAATGATTCTAGTAGACTTAAAAAAAAAATAAATCAATTATAATAACTTATAAGTGATAGTTGTCAAATATATTTTTGGGGCAATGTCTTATGGCCCAAATTTCAATGCCTAAATGAAAGCACGGTCATTGATTGCTATCACATCAGTTGTTTTTTAAAAATTTATCTCATCAATAAATGACTTTCATCATTTGGGCACAGATTTGGGCAGAAGGGTTTGGGCAACAAAACATTATCCATTTTTTGTTATTTACTTTTTGCTCTCAAGCAAAAATGAAAAATTCAAAAAGTTAACTTTAAAAAAAAAAGAACTTATTGAGTATTTTTTATAAAAAAAATTATCAAATGGTTTAAGAATCAGATTGTTACGTCTATTATATTTGCTTATTATTGCAGTTTTACCATTAATGGTGTTTGCATATGGAGTTTCATAATTTCCTTTAATTTAACTCAACTAGGATAATTTATTGTAAAATGATATTTGTCATTAATTTAGAATAACTAGCTGCTGTAGCCATGCTGAAGTTTTTTATATTCTAATATTTATTTTTCCTAGGACTTAATAACATCTGATGGATTTTGTGCTTACCCATTGAGTTTTTATTTTTTGTTTTATGTGAACTTGACTTTAATTTCTCTTTATGATGAGCCATGTTGTATGGGACAATGTTTTAAAAATCGGACTGGCCAATCGGACCGGAAAAACCGCGAACTGGCTCACAGTCTGGTCGGTTTGATAAGCAAAACCCGTTTGGAATGTAAAACTGCTTTTAATAGTGAAAACTGCTAAAACGGTTCAACAAAACCGTCAACAGTCAGAGAAAATGACCTGGTTCAATCATACGGCTGCAGCAGTTTAAGAAAGTTTTCAACTTTTTTGTAATTTACATTGACTGCACCATGTGTGTTCAACAAAAGAGGAGTTACTCCTCTTGCAGACTATATCTTCCTGAAGCCTCTCACTCTCTATTCGGTATGAGACAAAAGAGAGAATGACTTTCTTGTAAACAATTTTTTATTTTATTTTATAAGGTCACAAGTCCTGCATTGCTTGTCTCCTACCCGATGTGGGTGATATAAAAAGAAACACAAGTCAGGCAACTTGCATTAAATGAAAACTTGGATTCAATAGTTTCAGAACCTGATCCTTTGAAAGCATACTTGAGTTGTTACTTGGAATTTTTATTATTGATCATCTATTATGAGTTTGGGATTATGCACCCTAGAATTTGAAGAATGCAAATTTTATATTTGAACAAGTAAAACTTTGTATTTGAACAAGTTAATACAATTTTTATAACATTGTTGTGTTGTTTTAACATTGTTTTGTTGTATTTCATATTAATTTATTCTTTTATTCTAAATATCTATTATATTCAGTAAGGTGATAATAAATTTTAATGATCTTTTAATTTTTTAATAATCTTATATATTATTAAAATTAATAATAAATATATTTATAACATAATTATGATGTAACGGTTCGATTCTAGTTGGCCCGGCGGTTAAACTAGTGACTCGTGACCTGTTCTTTTTTTTGGTTCGCAGAGTAATCTGGGTTTTAAAACATTGGTATGGAACAAAATGTTAGACAGTTAGGAAACATCATGTTAATAAGACGAGTGTAGTCAATATGAGGATGTTAAGATAGATGTGCGGTAAGACAAGAAAGGATAGAATTAGGAATGAACGTATTCGTGAGATGGTAGGAGTAGCACTTATAGGAGACAAGATGAGAGAGCATCAGCTAAGGTGGTATGGTCATATATAACGAAGACCAATAAGTGCATAATATTGAGGGTCATGTTAGGAGGCGAGGGCAACCAAAACTAACTTGAGTAGAAGTCGTTAAAAAGATATGGTAATGGGTGTTTTAACGGAAGGAATGACCTTAAATAAAAAAGAATGATGAGGTATGATTCATGTAGCCGATCCCAAGTAATTGGGATAAGGCTTTGTTGAGTTGATGATGAAGATGACAAAGGAAAATATGGTAAATTAAAGAATGTCCCAGTTTCAAATGGTGAAGTCTTAATGTTTATGGTGGCTCTTTGAACAATTTGATTTTGATGTTGACTTGAATATTCATTGTGATCAATGTTATAAAAGGTGAAATCGTAAGGTAAGATGCTTGACTCTTTATAAGGTGAAGCGCAAGTCTCAAGGCACTGAGGCTTAAAACTTTTTGGAACTTAAATTTTTTAATTAAAAATTATAAATAATTATTATTAAAAAAAAGTAGTTCACACTCCAAGGGCCACTTAGTATTTTGAAATTGTTAGCCTTCATTATAATTTCAATTTTTTTGAGCGTTATAATTTCAATATTATGAGGGACGATTGGATATTTTGACTGATCTTCCTTTTAAAAATACTAATTGAAAGTATTTCTATATCCAAAAATACAAGGTACAATACCTTTTTGTTTCTTCACTCCTTGCCCTATTTTTTGTGCTTGTTGGAGAAAAAAAATCCAATATTATATGGAAGCCATAGGAGCATAACTCTTTATGTAAAAGCTTCTTTTAGTTTAGTGCTAGGGTTTTTAAGATTCCAAAAAAGTGGTCAAGCATCATTGTTGGTTACAAATTCCTCTTAACTGAGTGGTTTTAGAATTAAACAACTTATTAAGAAAGAAACTAAAATAGTTTTGAGGTCTTTCATATTCTTTGAAACCCGTCAATCACGAGAAGTATTTTGGACACACCAAGGGTTTGAAGCATTGCTTGTATATGCCTTTGAGTTCAAATCATATGCTTCTCAAAATTACTACTTTTCTTTCAAAACTTCAAGGCATTATGCCTTACTTCAATGTGAGCCTTGAGGCAAGCCTCGACAAAGCTTCTTAAAGCACTAATTTTGATCCCTACTATAACCATTAATAATTATATATTCAATAAATATTCAAAGAAACTTTACAATTGGACCAAGTGCATCATTTATTCTATATATAAAATGAGAATGAATGCATCATTTATTCAATTGGAACAAGCTTCGTTGGTACCTCCTATACCTCCCCATATGGGAGGTTGAGCCATTGAGGGTTCTAAGTCCCCTTAAGGGGCAAAGTGTGTCTGTGTGTGTGATTTACCTATCAAATATATATATATATATATATATATATATATATATATAAAATGAGAATGAAGACTAGAACCAGCCTGACTCCTAATATATTGTTATGTATTATGTGTAGAAAGACTGCTTTGTCATGTCTAATTGTCAACTAGATTCCTAAACAGAAATTGGGCAAGTAATATATTTCTGTTTGGATGACATCTAAATGTGGTGACCTTCGTGATGCAGGGAGTCGTTGGATTTTGTTTAGCCATACAGCCAACAGATGGAGATATTGGAACAATTGGACGTAAGTGTTCCCGCTGTTCTCTTTTTTGTAATGGAGTCTTGCTTAAATCAAATTTGAGTTTACTCGAAGCATTTTTAAAAAACATTTGTGGTTAAGTAACTCGAAGCAACTTTTATGCAGAGAACTTCATGACAGGTTATCGGATGGTGTTTGATAGGGAAAATTTGAAGCTGGGCTGGTCAAGTTCCAATTGTGAGTATATAAGCTCTTCTCATTCTTACATATTTAGTAACACACTCCAGCTAGAGCGTTCTGTTGTTGATTCTAACCACTATTTATGTGTTTCAACTCTTGTCTTACAAATTTGAAGAGTTGTTGAATCAACTTACTTTGCCACTATATTCAACAGACGCAAATAGAATTTAAACATGCATAGCACTAAAACTTGACTGTCTCTTTTGGTAGCGGGTAATTACTGCAGCACCTATATTCAGCTGTGTTCTAAAGTGGTTAACACCCTCTTCTTTATGCCTGTTCACTTTTGGCATGTGTGCATCCTGTTGCTGATTTTAATGCCATGACACAAGCTGTCCTATATAGATATACATATATATATATATATCAGTCATTAAGTCCATCATATTGTTTCCTTAATCCTCATATATGATAAGTCAGTTGAATGTGCTTTCACTGTCTTGCTGGGAATACATCAGTAAGCTGTAATACTCTGAGAGAAACTTCCATGTTAGTATATAAAAGGGCGTAATATGAAATTTGCTACTGTTTTGTGTGTTGGTTTGTTTTATGTTATGGACTTAGAATTTGATTATGCTGATATGATTTCAGGTCAAGATCTCAGTGATGGTAAGAGAATGCCACTGACTCCACCCAATGGTGGGCCCCCCAATCCATTGCCAACAACCGCACAGCAGAGCACCCATGGTGGGCATGCAGTGGCTCCTGCTGTTGCTGGAAGGACTCCCTCAAAACCCTCCGCTGCCTCAACCGAGCAAATTTTGTCCCAGTTATGTTTGGTGAAGTTGTTGCTTCTGCTGCTGTTGTTGCATCCACTTTTCTCACCCGTCTAAGATGGATGTTTGGCACTCTCCAATAGTTCTATCTTATGTAGTCTTGCATGTAAATCCTGTTCTCCTAGTCATCGATGCTGTCTTTATTTCCTGCTCTTTTATTCTTTTCATTTTCCCGTTTCTTCTTTTGGGTCATTTATTTGGTTGGGGCTGCTAGAAACAGATAGTATTTATGTTACATCTTCCATCTTCTTTTTCCTTTCCCCCCTCTTCTATATGTAATTTTCACCTTTCATTATATCAATAGGCAAAAGGGCTTTATTTTGGCCATTAGCATGCGTTGTTGCTCATTGTTGTCATTTCCCTGGTTTTGTTGTTTAATTTAAAACAATGTACTTGTGGTTTTTTTTATTTTTAAGAGGCCCTTCACTTAAACTAGATGGAAATGGGCGAGTTCATATTAAATATGGTTGAAATTGGCTGGCTTCCTTTCTGTTACCTTTGGTGGGAAATGGTTTGGTGGTGTTGGTGGGGCTAATGGTGAGATGATACTGTTGTTCACTTGTTCCTGCTGTTCTGTTGGTGGGCCCTCTATTATTCCCTGCAACATGGCTACAGGTTCTTGCATGGACAGCATGTTTGACTTTTAGGTGACATAAAAGTAACTTTTTGTTTATGTGGCAACATGTGATTGGTAGGATTCATGAAATGCAAGAATATCACATGTGCCAATCCCAGTATTAATGTCCACAAGGGCCTGAGAAAATCCAAGGTAGATTCCATTACCAAACATTCGTAATTGATACAGGTGCTTGCAAAAATAAACGAAAGCAGCACATGTAGTCCAAAAGACAGCCTGGGCTCCGGGAATCTGTTGAAACAAACGACCTGCAAAATTATAATATTATCAGGTAATGTCTAACCAGTCTTTATTCACAAGACTTACTGGTCGTTTGATATTATCTACGGAATACCAAAGTTTGAGCAATGTTTGTGATGGGCTTGATCACCGAATACCTTTTTATTATTATTCTCCAGACGTTTGGACCCTTCCTCGTTTTTTATTCTCTACTTTTTGATAACTAATATTGTATTGTTGGTACATTATAACTAGTGAACTATCACAACTAAGTTTATGGTAGCTCGACTTTTCTGCTCTTGTAATAATATATGGTCGGTTTTAAGTGGTTTTGAAAGTTTTGCACTCCTGTGAATGGTCGATTTCTCTTAAGACTACTGAAAACTCTTGCTACTGTGTCAGTGTAACCCGCTCTCCTCACCTCTCTTCCTCAAATTATTAGTGTAGTCATGTAAAATGATACTAGTTTAATCCAGTTATCTTACTTGAAGAGAGAGAGAAAACTAAAAAAATCTAGAAAATAGAAAAATCTCATAATAAATAAAAATTGAATTCTTTTGAAAAATTAGAAACTTAATAGAATAAGAAAAAGATAGCTCTGCAAATGCTTTATTCTGAATTTCTTACACAAACTAATTGTATATCTAAGGTTTATTATAAATAATATAAATAAAAGAAAAAGAATTCCAATTAAAGACCTAAATAAAAGAATTTAGCTGAAATCTGGCTTTGATCATGACGGAGCAATGAGTTTTGTCCATCTCGTTATTTTGGATCAGGTCAGGTTCAGGTCTTGGTTCTCTACTAGTACCTTTACTTAAAGTGGAAAAACTTGAAAATTATCAACAACTAGTTATCTATCAACCTGCAACCACAACAGAACTCTCTGTCTCTCTCTTACATACACACACAGGTTGAGGCAACTGGGTGGGGATCAGAAATGTGTTCAAGCTTGTAATTTGAAGAATCGAACCAAAAAAATGTGTTTTGTGCTGACAAACACTAGCAATTAAGTTGACATCATCTTAAATTCAGTTTCTTGATGGCTGACATTCTCTTCTGCTGTGGGAAGAAACAGTTCAGTAATTAATTTCTTTCTCCATTATGTTTGTAAAATTTGGTTGATTAACAGTGTCACCTCACCTCCAGTAAAACAGCTTGACTTGTAATTAACAGTGTAGGGCATGCAATAAACAAGATGGTCCTAACTCGTGGGTAAATAACAGTCACCATCATCATCTTCTCTTCGATCTCTAACCTCTTCTCAAATTTTCATTCTACACATTCAATACAAAATGGTAAAATCATGGGTCTGAAATCATCTCACCCTAATAATTCATTTGAACACTTTTGTGTATATATATTTATATATGCTCGGTGCCAAACTTTTCTTAGAGGTCTAAATGGCTAGCTTTATATTTCCAAACAAAAGCGCCCCCACCTTAATAGCCCACCAATCATCCTATATATATAGACACACACACACACACACACACACACCACTATGCATACAGTGTTTTTACACCTTTGTACTAGTGCTAACGTACACGTGTGCGTGTTGTTTTCTGCATGTATATACGTAATTTCCGCCGCAGGCAAATCTAGCAGCTCTACTAATGATAGGGTTTTAGTTAATAATAATTTTAGAGTGGGCTATTTGGAAGGTTTTGGGTTTACGTGCATTGAGTGAACTTGAAGACAAAGGAAAAAGGTGGGGGAAGGTTTAACAATTATTGGGATAATAAGAGAGTGAGAGTGCGTTATTGATTATTTTGGCCTTGGTGTGGGACCACCTTCTTTCCATTCAATCCCCCTTGCTTTTATTATCTAAAGTTGGATGGAGATCGTGCTTTGCTTCTCTCTTTTCACAACTTAATTATTGTAGAAATGAGGTTCAATAAAATTCACAAAAATATCACTTCTTCTACGAATTTGTTAGGTTCATACTTAGCTTTAAATTTGATAGGAGAAATTTTTTTTTATTTATGTACCTTAATTATAATTTGTTACATAAATAATATATATACATATTTTGTAGTTTAAATAAAATAGTCGAATGATATATATATATATATGTGATTAAATACATGACACGTATGTGAGTAAGAGAAAGTTCATTCTGTCTAGTTTGGAGCCAAGCATGATTCAATTTGTTATATGCGTTTAACAACGATCTTTATGACATTAGTAATATAAAAAAACTTACGTGAATTTTATAAAATGCTAAAATCATAAAAATCATCGTACTATATATATATATATATATATGACGGATTTATGGAATAATTTTTTCAAAAAATGACTCATTTTCCTCCCTTCATTATAAATCTCAATATCAGTTTTCTCCCAAGCCATCATGTAGATTTTTGAACAAAATGTCACTTTGTAATCCCTACATTGTGGAATTAGATTAATCCATGTTTAATAAAACATGTCAAAATGTCCTAATTAATTAGTTTACGGCTTTACTAAGACATTACGTACCTCTCCCAACACAAGAAAAAAAATTTTAAAAAGAAAGAAAAAGAAGAGAGAAACAGTGGTAAATTCCACCATAAAGTTCCATTTGTTTCACAAATTTAATGAGAGAAATAAATTAAAGAAAAGAAGAACAAAAAGGAAAGCGACTATATTTCTTCAAGTTTTCTTTCTTGCTTAAATACAAATAGAAACTTAGAAATTCTAAAAATAGTCAAGAATTTTTAAAAAAAGGAGAAAAAATGATATATAAAATAGATGAGTGGTCCATAATAGGGATCTATTTGTTTCTCGAATTTGATGAGAGAAAAAATAAAATAAAAGCGACTTTTTTTCTTCAAATTTTGGTTCTTACTCAAACACAATTAAAAACTTAAAAATACCAAGAAATAGTATAAAAAAAAAAAAGAGAATAAAATGACATATAAAATAAAAAGTTCATTGCATCCCTCATAATTTTTTTTGCCTTTTCACTTTTCTTGGTAATCAAATAATTATTTTCTTCCATCTAATTATTTGCATTTTATTGTCGTTTCCTTTCCTTCACAAGATCGACAAACGAACATAACGTACGTATGCAGTTCATATGGTGAAAGTGTCAGGATATATATTAGAATGACTTAAATAATATGTTTTTATAGTAGAATAGACACGCTTAGTTGTTATTCTCTTTCAGTTCTGGACAATTTTTCAAAGATGCAAAACCCTTCCACACACACACACACACATATATATATATATATATATTTTATAGATATCAGAACCTACCCATGTCCCATCATTGCTTGGAAACTGGAAAGTCCATTCCTCATAAAAATATTGAATGATTTCGTCCTAATAATTTCGATTGTCAAATATTATATGTACAGTAATAGTTTACCAAGGTAACTGTTCATT
Organism: Nyssa sinensis; assembly: GCA_008638375.1. Taxonomy (NCBI): domain Eukaryota; kingdom Viridiplantae; phylum Streptophyta; class Magnoliopsida; order Cornales; family Nyssaceae; genus Nyssa; species Nyssa sinensis. Next base: position 18,148,335 of record CM018032.1, on the reverse strand, counting down.
CAACCTTTGAGACAATAATTGCAAGAGATAACTGAATATTTGCTCTGGATACTGGCGATCTTATTATATATATATATATATATATATGTATGATGTAATTAAATGCATGAAGAGAGGGGTGGGGGTCAAGCCAAGAAATGTACGTGACAGCAACATTCATATTATTTTTTTGTGGGTTCATGGGAAAAAAGCATTCATTTCTTTCCCATAAATTTAATGGCATATAGAAACAAAGTCTGTTACATTACATATAAATCCATGAACCCTTGTTCTTGTACTTTTGTGGCTTTGTTTAAGAAATGAAAATACATGGTCCAGGGTGAAGGAGTAAAGATCAACACAAGTGAAAGGCACCAGTACCTAACCTATATGATATGTATAACGTGTGTGTGGTCTATCTATCTATCTATCTATATATATATATATATCTATATCACACACACACACACACAAACACATATATATTAAATTGGTGAAAGGTGAAACAGGTAGCACATATAAAATTACTTATGAATATCTTTATCTGAAAAAAAAATATATCTTTGAGTATCTTCACATGCATCCTTCTGACACTCTCACTAATTAGAAATTATTCAATAGAAAGATGAGTTCACATCATTATTTAATGTAGAGATATGTTTTTCACAAAATTTCATAATTTTTAGGAAATCACTTTTTCATAATAGTAAGAAAGTGTTAGACAAACTATATATCAGATGATAATGTAATTTTTTTTTTATTATGTTGTTTAAAGAAATTATAAGACCTTGAATGAATAGGAATATTTTTGTTTAAACATTATGTGATTAATATTGTAGCTAGATAAAATTAAGCCAATATTGACATGATCATGCCTATCAAAACCCTTTAAGAAAGATATATAATACGGTTTATCTCTGCTTTATAGAATTTAAAATATAAAATCAAACAGAATTAGATCAGTCCAATACCCATAGCTTTCATCAAAATAGAGGTCTTTTTCATGGTTTTAAGTATAATTAACTTTTTCATTAAGATCATATTTGAACGGTGAGATAAAAGGGATGAGATAGGATAAATGTTATTTAATTCCATTTTTAATGTCTTCAATTAGATTAAATATTTATATCCCGTAAATTATTTATATTCCACTCGCATAAGATATAACTTATATCAAGAAATGGTGATATCTAAGTTATCCTACCCCATTTAGATTAAAAATTGCAACGCTGCATCAAGAGAGAGACGACCCAATGGCTCAAAACTTTCTTTCACCTATTAGGTTTGTTCTTCATTGGTCAGAATTTGTCTTCTTTTCTTTAATATTTTCCAGATTTTTAATACTTTTTTCAGATTTATACATGGTCCATATATATATATATATATAATTCGTGAATTTTTTTATAATATATGTGAATCCATGAATTTTTCATATATATATATATATATATAAGTTTAAATTTAATTACTGTGTTTGCATATATCTAAAAAAAAGTTTTATAACTAGTTTTTAGAAAAATAATTTTTGAAGACTTGAGAAAAATAATACAAAAAAAAACTTATAATTATATCCGAATCTTATATCCGGTAGGTATCCAAACACAGAATTGTTATATAACAACATATCCGGACCTTTTATTTGGATGAGTTTCAATACTAGATTAGAATATATACTCAATATCCCACAAGATTTTATATCCTATCCTATCTAGTTATATTCAATCCAATCTCACATTCTTATCTGACCGTCCAAATAAAGCCTAAGAAAGTATGAGTATTATTTTACTTAGCCATTAATAATGCATAATGGAAATGCGAGCAATGAATACGACAAACGTCAATATCCATAAATAGATAATCCTCAACTTAACGGGAAACAATCAATCCAAACAAAAGAATAAATTCTTTTGTATTTGAGACTCCAAACGAGTAATGAATGATTTTCTATGAACGTCGTCAATAGGATACAAAATTTCATCTACACAAATTGCTATCTAGTCAAGTAAATCTTCACTTTGATATCAATTAATGTGGAACAGAAACGTAAAGAAAAATCGAACATGTCGAATTCTTTAGAAACCAAATAACATCAGGACCCATCTGCCAAACAAGATAATAAACTCTTTGAATATTTTATTAATAAAAAAGTTAATCATAAAGACCTATTGATAGAATTAGAATACTACTATTTTAACTAAAAAAACCTATAAAACTTATTTTAATCCTAATTTTAATAAAATAAAGATTACGAATTCGAATAGAAAAATACTAATTCTTATATTTCTTATACTAATATTAATAAAATTAGGAAACTAGATAAATTATGAATAAATGAAAACTAAAAATTAAACAATCATAACACACACTCTAAAATAAATATCTTTATTTTTAGGATACAAGTTTGTCCTACATCAATCATGGACCAGGCTATATTGTCTGTTCGGAAACTTAATAGAAAAGAATGTCAGTATTTTATTTTCACTTAGTCATTAAACTAAATTGAGTTATTTTTTCAGAATCTATATTCAAAAGGTCTCTAGTTGTGTTTTCATTTTGTTATATTTGCAAGACTCGTGATTGTGTCTTGATTCTATTGCTATGTAATGCTGATCTATAATTTTAAAAAAAGAAAATTGAAAATATGAAAGCTGGCTTGTGTTTTTCACTCCAAAGACGGTGCTGGGGCAAGGGAGGGAGCTTGGAAGTTTCAAATTTGAATTCATTAGAAAGGTGGTTGGTTTAACATACACTACAATTCTACAATATATACCAGCTTAATTCCAGCTGTGTCTGCTGCCAAACGCGCCTGTAGTTTTGTTCGGAAAGCTGCTAATCATATACTCTCTCTTTTAAGGCCATGTTTGTTTTATGACCGGATAATAATAGATTAACTATTCATTTTACTAATAATTGTAACATTAGTAATTTCACCTTCTTCACTTATTATTTTATTCATACTATACATCATTATTTATTCTCACTACTATTAATGAGACTTTTTCTTTCTTTTTTTTTACAAACACCGATTTTACAGGAAGCATAAAGACTAATTTATCTAATCCCTCTTTCTAAGTCAGCAAACAAACATAGAGAGAGTCGGCATTACAATACAAACTGATTTTTCTTAAGTTTTAATATATTTCAATAATTTAAAAAATGACACTCATCTTCTTTAATAGAATTTATTTCTTGACGATGTTAATAACTAAACTTAAATTACCTTATTATCTTTGTATTTTATATTGTTAAAATCAAATAAATTAACTCATTAAAAATCTCCACAAACTATTAACATTAAATTTATAAAAATTCTACAGGATGAAGATTTTTCATCTCACTTCTAAAAACAAACTGAAGAACAATTCATTACTATAAATATAATATGCATATATATTTTGACAATACAAATGTATGAAATCATCTGTTTGAAAATAGTTGATTCTTTGGATTTCAAAACCCATTTCAAGGACTTTCATCATGTGACGGTTACACTCACTGTAATATTTGTTATAATTTAAATAATGTTGGCCAATTAAACCAAGCCCTATAAATTTTAGGAAATTTCTTAATTTGATTTATTGAGTCCTAATAATATTTGGAGTCTTTTTAAGTAGTCCTAATTGTAGTTGGACTAATATTCTAATGAGAGTTAGTTTTCTGATTATAATTAAATAAGATATAGTAGTTCGTATGAGATTAAATATCCTAATTAGTATAGGAACTCAGAATCAGTATAATTATAAATATGCGGATCTCTGTCATATGGATTTGTGTATCACAAAAATAATAGAGTGGTAGCCAAGAGAATTAGAAGGGTCGTGTGATGGCCGTGAGAGATTGCCAGGAATAACAATAGTATGTGAGTTTTCTTCAATAAAATATATTAGTTTGTTCACTTTACTTCTTCTCTTATTTTTTTTGTCAAACAATTTGGTATCAGAATAATTTTTGGGTCCTACATTTGGTATCAGAGCCAATTACGATCGTGTGATAACTTATCAGAGCTAGTTACGATCTTGGGGTAACTTATTAAAGCCAATTACGATCTTCGGATTATTGGAAGAGCCAGTTACGATCTTGGGGTAACTTATCAGAGCCAAGTTCGATCTTGGGAAGCTGAGCAAAAAATTAAAGTTTGGTCTCATTCTTGGATTATTGCAAAGAACTGTAGTTCTCATTTTATTTAAGATTGCGATCTTAAGTGGTCTATTGAAGGGCTGTTCGATTGAAATTTGACGGCTGTTTGGATCATAAAAAAAGATCTTGCGGTGGTACAAATACCTGTGAAGCAAAAAAAAAAAATTTATGATTTAATCGATAAGGAGGCTAGCTTGATCAGATTGAAGAAAAAAAAGGGGACGTCGAAATAAATTTTTGGACAAAGTCAGGTACGTGATTTAAATAAATTGTTGATTTAAAATTATAGAGAAAGTTTTGGTTAAAGGACAAAAGTTTGAAAATTTAAGAGTATGTGGCCAGAATATTGATGAGTGGTTACATCGTATTATACTTTATCTTAATGCTTGCAATATATTTAATGTATTAGATATTGCATTGAAGCGTTTATCAAGAGGAACTTTATGAGAAGAAAGTTAAATGGTTCTATTATATAATAAGGAAGACAATACATTGGACACATTAGAATAATTTTGTTTGCACACAAAATTATTCACTACCACATAAGTTTTGATTTTATCTTATTTCGGCATATAAAAATAAACTACGGAACGGTTATGAACCTCCTATAGACATATATTGAGTGGTTGATTTTGAAAGAGATAAGTTTGACGAAAATAAAGAGATTGATGACTTAAAATTGTTTTCAGAATTCATTCCAATTTGAGATGATTCATATAATGTGTTGAATTTAGATTCATATGCTATTGACTGCTTCGTCAATATTTCTGAGGAAGAAAATATTAGTTGTGAGGAAAGAAATATTTTAGAAGTTGAAGAAGATGAAAATAATTGTATGGTTAAAAGTTTGACTTTGGCTCATAGTGATAAAAATTTGAATTTGTTAGAAATTGCTTTTGGTGAATTCAGAGATGTTGAAGAATTATTTCAACCCACTCAGTTTGAGAATTTAATTGTTGAGAAAGAAGAAAAATTTGCATGTTGTGGTATTGATGCAATTGAAGATTTTGAAAATTTTAGCCTTGTTACTTTGTTTGATTTGCCTAAACACTTTGGAATCAAAACATAGTGAGATTGAAGAACCTTCCAATCTAGAGTTTGTTGATTTTGTTGCTATTGAGAATTTTATTATTCGAGGCCATGTTGATTTTGTGAAGACGGAATTTTTAGAGTTTCAAGAATTTTTGAGAATTGAGAAGTCCTAAGTTGTCTGAAATTTGTGATTTCATCAGCGTTGATAAATTCTTGTCGTACTACAATATTGGTTTGGATCTTAATATTTTATTAGTGTAGAATTTTGTTCGAAAGGAAGTTTTTGGTATTCTAAAATATTGGCAGGCTTTGCATCATTATGATGATGAAATTATTGGCACTAATAATTGTTTTACTGATTTTGATTTTGAATGGATGAGCATTGATTTATTCTTTGATCGTGCTGAATAAGCTGAGAAGTTGTATGCCAAGTACAAGATTCAACCACATCCGCATGTGAAGATGAAAACAAATGATTGTTCCAGATTGCTTGCAACAACAGAAATTGCTTTGAAGATTCTTGCTCATGAAGGTGTTGGTGAAGCTACTTTGGAGAACTTGGTTTAAGGGAGGCATTATTAGGCCAATTAAATCAAACTCATAAATTTTAGGAAGTTTCTTAATTTGGTTTATTGAGTCCTAATAATATTTGAAAGTCTTTTTATGTAGTCCTAATTGTAGTTGGACTAATATTCTAATGAGAGTTAGTTTTCTGATTATAATTGAATAAGATATACTAGTTCGTATGTGATTAAATATCCTAATTAGTATAGGACTTAGAGTCAATGTAATTATAAATAAGTGGGTTTCTGTCATATGAAGTTGTGTACCACAAAAATAATAGAGTGGTGGCCAAAAGAATTAGAGGACTGTGTGATGGCCGTAAGAGATTGCCGGAATAACAATAGTGTGTAATTTTTATTTAATAAAATATATTAGTTTGTTCACTTTACTTCTTCTCTTATTTTTTTTGGTCCAACAATTTGGTATCAGAGTAATTTTTGGATCATACAAATACTAATAAATATTATTAAAACTCATTATAAATAATATATGAGATAATTACATTGACTTCTTTAATAATATTTTATAATTATAAGAATTTGTTCTATAATTTTTAATTTTATATTGACCTCTCATGTTTCATCTTTAAGAATAATAAAACTTATATTGCCTATGATATTTAATTAGTTAAAATGATACCGCCTCTGATTTTTGAAAAGAAATGAGAAATCAGTATAATATATATATATATAAAAAATATAGTTGAAATCTTAACACCTGTAATTAATAAATTTTATATATAAATATATATATATATATATATATTATGAACATAATAGGAAAGTGAAAAAAAGTTTTGTACTTGAGAAGTAAGTGGGGAATTTAAGTAAAATTATAGTAAGGGTCACATATCAATTAAAACAAGTTGCAAGTTTGGAGTGTAAATTCACCATTCCCCTATATGTGACGGCATTTTGAAGGAGCGTAGCACCGATCCGTTGCTTTTCTTCCACCGTTTTCTATAAACAACGCTCCAATGGGCCACTCCAGCCTAAAAACAACTCAAACCATCATCACTCCATATTTAGAATTTTAGAGGGAGCCAGCTCTTCCTCCTTCCATCTTCACCGGCAGATGATTGCCAACTCCAATGATCAATCTTTTCCTTTTCACCCTTTCACATCGAAACGTGACAGCCACTCTCTCTATTATTGGTAGTTTCATTTATATAACGAAGTGGTCCATTCTTGTTTCAGCTTTCAACGAGTCCCTTTCTATCTATGTCCATTTCTCCGATAATTTTACTGTTTCACCCTTCACATTTTCCTCTCTTGCACCCAAGTAGTCAAGTTTCCCCTGAAAAATAAATTCAATTGAAATATTTAAGGCTTAAAAGACAAGAGGTCCAAGCCACAAAAATCTGGTTTCCTAAAGCTTTTGTTTATTGCTGTTTTTTGGGGGGGGGGGGGGGGGACCATCTTTCTTTTCCTTCTGTTTGAACCTGATGAAGGAGGCCTATATAAGACGTAGGCCTGTGTAAAAGAAAGATCTCAGAGGAAGTAAAAGGAAGTTTGGGGGAGCAGCCTTTGTAACCTTCTTTTTTTCCCTTTGTTTGTTTGTTTGTTGGAAGGCAAGCAAGGAATCCATTTCTTGGAGGGAAATTTCTTGCAAATTCTTGGACTGCTCATTCCAATCTTTTGCTGTATAAATTCACATACCCATATATTAGTTTTTGAGGTTCTCTCATCTGCCATCTATATTCTCTTCTCACTTTCAAACTTTGTTCCCTCAAAAAAATTCCCCTTTTGGATCTGAAAGCATATATTGGAGCTTTTGCTTTCATGTTCTAAAAGTTCTTTCTTGGACCCATTGGCATTAAGAAATTTTTAAGAAACACAGAATGGGAGTTGGAGGAACTTTGGAGTACCTCTCTGAGTTGATGAGCAGTGGTCATAAACACAATAAGAGGAAGCAATTACAGACTGTTGATCTCAAAGTCAGGATGGATTGTGATGGCTGTGAGCTTAAAGTCAAGAAAGTTTTATCTTCATTAAGTGGTACTTGATCTGTTCCCAACTACTTCAAGAAATGTTTATATATATATATATATATATATATAGTTATGAATTAGTGATATATGGTTGTTGTCTTGTACAGGAGTTAAATCTGTGGAGATAAACAGGAAACAACAGAAGGTGAGTGTAACTGGGTATGTTGATCAAAACAAGGTATTGAAGAAGGCCAAGTCAACAGGGAAAAAGGCAGAGATTTGGCCCTATGTTCCGTACAACCTAGTTTCTCAGCCAGTATGCTGCTCAAGCTTATGATAAGAAGGCACCTCCTGGCTATGTCAGAAAGGTTGAGAACCCAACAAGTGGCACTGTGACCAGATATGAGGACCCCTACATCACCATGTTCAGTGATGACAACCCAAATGCTTGCTCTATCATGTAGCTCATGACGATAGTACTACATGCTCTGTTTTCCCTCTCTACTCTCTCTCTCTCTGCTTCTCTTTTCTTTCCTTCTGTTTCTTTCTCTTGGTCAGGGTATTTTGGATGTCTTTGTAGTGTTGGTATGAGTGGTTTTGGTGGACAAAGAGCTGTAAATAAGAAAGAATGGTTTTAGCTGCTTGATGAAAGTAGAAAGAGCTGTTATAAGGCACCTATTAATAGCTTACTTTATTTGAGTTTTCTCATGCATGGTGTTTTGGTTTTACCTACCAAAAAAATGATTCGATCTTATGTTTTACCTATTTGTGTCTGGAATGGCTTTGGCTTGTATCAGGCTACAGCTGTTCTTTCCCCATAAAAAAGAAAACATGCTGGCTTAGATATTTAGGTGAGAAGGAAAAGATCTACTTCCTTATTTAGAAGCAGTGGTTGCATGTAGTTCCTTTAGCAAAAGAGATTAATTAATCTGCATAATGAGATGTACATAAAGGTACACATTAAACATGTATGCTTTTGTGCTCCAGGGTGCTCTTGGGGAAGTTATGATCTGGCCACGCAATTGAAAATTATGGTTCATGGATCAGTTTCAGGTAATTAAAAATAGAGCTATGCTTTGTTCAATCACAAAGTTCGAATTTGGCAATTTACGCATGCAATACACAGTTCAATTAGATTACGAAATTCGAGACTTTGCGAGTTATACTATCATTCTTCCTACTTTTTTTAATCAAAATGTTCGGTACTCTTAGATTTACTCTCATTTATTTGAGCAAAATAGTTATGAAAGAGAATTTAATTTATGATTTAGTAACGCAAAAATTGTGGTTGATGGATCGATTCTGGCCTATAAAAGTAACATATATGCTTTTGTAATTGGAAAGAAAAATTAAAGAAAGAGACAGTATAATGAAATTCAAGGGACAAGGTATAATGGTCAATATAACTAGTTTAGGAGCTTCCCTAGGCATGATATATCATGCTTCAAGGGTCTGTAAGCTTTTTTTTTTTTTTATTATTCCCTTGACTATTGTAAACCAAACTATAATGTTTTTTCCTTTTTAAAATCATATTTTAGAATATATTATTGATGGTAGAAATTGACTACCTGTGTCTAGTTTTTGTATGATTCCTTGGCATTAGTATTCAACATTTAAATATATATATATATATGTATATATATATATATATATAAAACTTCAATATTATTGTGTCCATTTGGTTCCAAGAAAGTTAAGCGTAAAGAAAAGAAGATACAGATGGAAGCATCGCTTTTGTTTGATTGTCTGTGAAAAGATCCATAAAAGAAAATCTGAGGCAAAGTAGGAGTTAAGGAACATTCTGTCGGGGCCCCTCCATTTTCCATTCAAAAAGAATATTGTTCCTGGAAGCAAGAAGGTTTGGTATATTCAAAGTCTGCATTTGATCTATAGGGTTTTTTGGGTCAGAAGTTATTCAAATTCAACTTATTAATATTAATAAGTTCAAAACTCGTAAGAGAATAGTTGAGTTGTAGTGAGTCAAGTGATAAATATTTTTTAAAAGGTACCAATCATGACTCATGAGTTCAAGATTTCATAAAAGTAATGACATTCTTTAGTCTCTTCGATTCCCATAAACTTACTTGGTGTGTGTGGATACGTAAAAAGGGTTTGTACGTATTCCTAAATTTATACCCGATCAAGCGACTCTAGATTGTGGTTGGTAGAAGACTAGTTCATAGAAAAATATTAATAAATTTTAACTTGTGATTAAGATTAGTTTATAAATGTTTTGAACCGATTTAAACGAGTCATTTATTAAGGTGAGTTCAAGTGTTTTGATTTTTTTATATAATATTAATAAAAACTGAATTAAAATTAAAATTAATAAATTTTAAAATATATTTAAACTGAACTTTATTTATTTCAACTAGTGGATTTAAATTTTTTTCTCTCTCCCTTAATCTTTCAAGTTTCAACCAAATGCTGCCTAATATCAACGAAATCAATAAAGTGACTATGTGCAGCGCCTGGAGTTTAAGAAAGTATAAGCAGCCTCAACCCCACTTTATAGATGTGCAATTAATAAAATAAAGTCTAGGAAAAGACAACAACAATCTCCATTTTGTGCAATCCGACTCTGAAGCCATTCTCTATTTCTCACCAATGATGAACCAATAGTTATCGATACATAACACATGTCTGTTTAATAATAAGTGGTCGTTTGGGATTACTTAACTTAATATAAAATTAATTAGTTAATAAAAATATAATTAATGAAGCATCAGTTTGGTATTCGGGTAGGATATGTGTTAGAATTGAATATATGACAGAAGTGATTAATTGAGTATTTGGAAAAGCTTATTTAGAAGTAATTTTTATATAAAATATATATTTTATATGTATATTAGAAGAATATATATTTTTACTATATTATATGTATGTATAGAATATTATTAAAAATATATAGTATAGAAATTTAATAAATAATATATATAAGTACACAAATTAAATATAAAAATATATTTGATCATATAAATTACAAATAAATAATTTATATATTTAATTTCTTATAAAGTTATGTATCGCTATTGATGCAACTATAATATGTATTTGAATTGTAAAGTGATATGCTAGCATGTTAGCAAATATACGTCATCTAGCTTTCTGCACTCTAAACGATCTTTCAATTATCGATCGTAAGGAGGGCTGTGCTTGATTAAAAATCTCGTGCACATTTTTTGGTGTTGCTTCATGCCAAAATTAAGTTGGTGATACCTCTCCCCTTTATATGGAGAAAGAAACCCTTATTGTTTGGGTAATTAGCATTTACCAAATAAAACTTATCTACATAGTATATAATAAATGAATCAATTAAAAGAATATATAAAAATATATAAGTTGTTCCATTTGATTATATGCAAATTAAATACAAATCTCCAATTGGATGCAGAAAGTTCAGTGTAGGATGTTGGAGTGCATTACTTAAAATCCGACTGTCATGCGCACTTCTTTCCTATCATGCCCGGACAAATGTGAAACACATATCTCAACCACATGCAGTCATAACATTCTGAGTGGCATGACATTTTCTACCAATAAAAGAGACATGTATATGAGATGAGGCAATTACTCTCGCAGTGTGTGCTACCAATTTCTCAAATACAATTTTTAAAATGAGGCCAAACTTGGACTTGACCCACGGCAAGAATTAAGGACTTTAGCGATGCATGAAAGCGTTGGTCATAACTTTCAAAGAGTTGGTAATATTTATTACCGATACACAAATTTACATGCATTGCTAAAATGTCACGAGTGTTATTGTTGATGTATAATTGTTAACGTTGGTTATAATAACACAATTAGGGATGCAAATACGCGTCACTATTAAGAAGAAAGCATCGCTAGTATTGTTTCAAGATAACAATGTTCATCACCTGAAAATTATTTTTTAGCGATGTTCAATGTGCATGATGGACATGGCAAAAAGTTGATTTGGCTAACTAACATCGACGATTGTCGTGCATCATTGATAACTCAATCTAGTCGCCAAAAAGGTTTCTTGTGACCTTGTTTTAGCGACACATATACATGCCGCTAAATATTTACAAATATTAGCTACAGACAATAAGCCTCCCTAATATGTGTTGGTGGAACACAATTAGCAACACTCAGGCCGACATTGCTAACAATATATATATATATATATATATGTTAAATAACCTGTTTATTTAAGCATTTTTTGGGTTTAAAACCTATTGTACTCCAATTTCAATAATCATGTTATATAAACAATCCCATAAATTCAAAAAATCTAATGCAAAATAAGACATTTTCGTTTATATGAAAAAAAATAATTACAATAAAAGCTAAAATTATTCAATTTAAATTAAATTTAAAATATGCATTACAACAAATTAATATTGTAAAAAAAAATCCAAATACAAATACAGAAAAAAAAAAACTAGAAGAACTTCTCCTGATGCTTTAGCAGAAGTGATGTAAAAATCTGAAATATATAAAGATAAATTAATATATTAGAAAACTTATTAGATATAAACATATAAAAATATGAATTGACATACATTGTAGCATAAATTGAAAACTCGGAATTCTAGACTAAAAGCTTGGAATCTAATCCTAAATGACCTCTGCCCTCTATATGAAATAGATTCTGGATCTATAGAGCACCAATTTTTCATTTGTTGTTTCTCCTCAGTTATTTGGCGAGAGCTTTTACAAATGTGCAATATCCAAAGAAATCCCGAAGCCTGGAAACTGAACTTCAGGGGACCTTATCCAACACGATAGGCAGTTCCTTTCAGTCTTCCACTATGAGAATATTCTTATCTGCAACTGTCTATTAGCTATGGCTTGAAAGAAATCAAAGAGTTACGAAAGAAAGGAACAAAAAGATGCTAGTTTGATCACAAGGGAGATTACTAGAGGCATTGGTGAATCTGTGACTTCTTGGAGAAGGATTCTTTGCTCTCTGATGAATTGGGATATAAGTTTTAATTTTGATTTCCACAATGTTATTTTGTCCTGACTAAGAGTCCTCCCTAATTGTCTTCCCTGTTGTATAGTGAGGTTTTTTTGTAGGAGTGTTAATTTTTAACACGATATGATAATACGACTCGAACACGACACGAAGTTAACGGATTTAATTTAGCATAAATGGTTTGGGTCATAAACGGGTTGACACTAGTAAAATTCAAACATGACATGTTTATTAATCGTGTTATACGTTTAGGGCACGAGGACTCAGAAAGGTTTAGAACAGAATGGTGGCTACGTAACGCGAGAAAGAATGGAAGATAAAAGATTTCAAATCCCAAACTTTTCAAGGTTCAACCATGGATAAACAGGACGACCAGAGAATTTTCAACCTTCTTTGTTTGATTCTTGACGAGTAAAAAAGTTGAAGAATATTTAAAATTCATTATGAGTTAAGGTAATTCGTTTCATATCAAATATTTATCAAGGTTTTAAGATTTTTTATTTATAAAAAGGGTTTATACTTTGATTTTATCCATATCCAAAGTTACTAAACTTAAAAATTATTTATACATATTAAAAAATAAGTAAATTTTTTTATTTAAAAAAAAAATTAAAATAAACGAGTTAAGTATGTTGACACGTATAACCTATTTAATAAATGGGTTGGGTTTGAGTTTTGAAACTTGATACGATTAGTTAATAGTGTCGGGTTAAGGTTCACACATATTTTCGAATATGCATGCCTTGGCACGACATGATCCGAACACGACACAATAACACAAATTGACACCCCTAATTTTTTGCCCCTGTTTTTTTTTTTTTCTTTTGTTTTTGAATAAATTCTACCCCACCCCCCAAAAAAAAAAAAAACACAGTTGACCCAGAACGTTGTCAGCATTTAGCAGCCCATTCTTGCTTATATTATAACGCTCATTTGAACATTATGATACAAATCAAGTCGGCCTACAAACTTGGTCAAATGGTTTTCTTAGTTCCTCCTTTGGCTTTGTGGCACAAAAACACAAATCGTCGGCAAAAATAAATACTTAGTGCATATTTGAAATAAAAATAAGAAAAAAAATATTAAAAATAAAATTTTCAATTCAAAAAACTCAGGATATATATCTTTTATATCCAAAAGAAACTTTTAATACAAAAACAAAATCTAATTGTTAATTTATATCTTTAAAACATTTACTGATTAAACTAAAAAAGTCTTCAAAATATATTTTAGAAAAAAAATACTAAAAAATATTAAAATAACTTCTTAAATTCAAAAAAATCATAACATTCTATGAAATGAGAATTTATCTTTTAGGCCTTTTAGATAAATAAAAAAAGTTATATTTTTTTTTGCATTGAAAAATTTATTTTATAAAGTATTTAGTATTTTTTAAAATGTGTCTTGAAGGTTAGTTTAGTCTAATAAATAATATTTTTAACAGTATTAAGATGTAAATTAACAATTGAACTATTTTATATTAATTTTTTTTGAGTCTTTTGGATATAAAAAAATATATCTCAAATTTTTTGAATTGAGAATTTTATTTTAAAAATTTTTTAATATTTTTTTCATAAAAATATTTATCTTAGACACTATTTTGAAGTAGTTTTTGTCCTAAGAAAAATGTTAGAGATAATTACACTTACCTCTCCTGAGGCTTTTGACAATTGCAGAAACCTCCCCTATAGTTTCTGAAATAAGACTGTCCTCCTTATCAGTCTTGTCGGTTAAACAGTTCGTTACGGAAAAGGTAAAGTTACAAAATTGCCCTTGTCATTAAATATTATATAATATTAAAAAGTCAACAGTTTTTACCTACAGAGAATTATTAGAATTTATCTCTGTAACTTCTCTCTACAGTAACCTCTCCTGATCCCTTTTTCTACCAGCCAACGTCCGGCCTCCACTGCCCTCTGCAACTCTATTTCTTAAATCTCTCTACACTTCTTCTTTTCTCTCAACTCTACCGACACAGAGACAAAACCCACACTGAAAATTCCCCCTTGCCTGTAATCCACATAGAGACAAAACCTACCACCGAATTTCTCAAATTTAAGAACTCATCCAATCTGACGCAAGGCTCGGAGAGCCTTTTAATTCCCATCCAAAATTAGCTTTGGTGTTCTGTTACTGGTTTTGATTTCAGGGCGAAGGCCACTGGAAGTAACGGCCTCGCCAATGTCAGAGTTTGAGAGGGCAAATCTTATTTCATGGGCTCGGCAGCTTGCCCTCAATGGGAAGCTTCTGGATCTCGTCGACCCATCCATACTGTCTTTGGACGGAGAACGGGCGCTGCTTTGCATCACAATTGCACTCCTCTGTTTGCAAAGATCGCCCACCAAGCGGCCTACCCTGAAATAAATTGTGGGGATGCTCTCTGGTGGGGCTGAGCCACCCCACCTGCTGTTTGAATTTTCCTCGTCATCGCCATCCAATTTCTCCTTCAAGTACCAGAAAAAGGCTTGGTGAGTTTCTCAGTTGTTTGGCTCCATTTTCATTAACAGTTTCTCAGTTGTTTTGGCTCCATTTTCATTAACAACAAGACTGCAGAGTTCACTGTTGTAGCAGAGCCACCATTGATAAAAATCAACACCACCGCCAAAGGCGTCATCACCATCAGCGCCTATAGACATCGCCGCCGCTCCATGAACCCATCACCGTAGTGTGTCACCAATCATCGCACCCCTCCGATCATCGCCCCCCATCGCTAACACCAGACTAACGCCACAACCATCGCAAAGCTATAGCCCGTTGTAAGGTTCGTAGCCTCTATAGCGAGCACCTGGTCTAGTGGCATACCTTGAAGTCTGTGGTTGGGATTTTTCGAGGATGGGTCTACGATCCATGGTGGTGGATTTGTGTATTTGTGATTTGTTTATGGGTATGTAAAATATGGATGTGGGGGTTTGTGATTTGTTTATGGGTTTGTAATAAGATGATGTGGGTTTCATTGAGTTCTTGATTTCTTCTCACACGATGAATCTAAAGTATCGTGATGCCGCCATTACTGGGATGGCTCGATTTGAACACAGCGGTTGAATAAATGGATTTTTTTCTCAAAATCGTTGAAGATCTCATCTGGAAGGAAAATTTTTATCCTTTTTTAATTTAAAAAATTATTATTAAAGTGAGGGTAGTTTTGTAATTTAATCATGACTTGTAAGGGTAGTTTTGTCTTTTACATTATTATTTAAGGACAAAGTTGGTATTTGAATAAAATTTGAAGCTGACATCATCAATTCCGTTAAGTCAACTAACGGTGGAGGGAATCTGTTACAGATCAGTAAACCAGAAGGGGAAACAATATTATTTCAGAAACTATAAAAAAAGTTTCTGTAATTGTCAAAAACCTCAAGGAAAATAAATGTAATTTACTCAAAATGTTAACACATTATTATTATATTAAAAATATACAATCGAAAATATAAATTAACCTAACACTGGTCTCGGCCTAAATCCTATTTTGACAAGGTGTAACTAGTGATGGAACACTCGTTCAACTTGCATGGTAAACACGAAAACCGGTCAAACCAACCGAACGATACGGCATAATGTTTAAAGTACCAAGAGACACCATTCCCAAAACGAATTTGTCCACTCTTCAAGGCGATATCATCAATTTACACCATTATCCATTGCCTAATCTACGACCTCTTCCTCTCTCCAATGATACGCCCACCCACTAATTTCTTACTAATTTCGGCACCCCATTTTTCGACTTTCAGCTTTATCATGTTGGTTGGTTCCTTTTATCAAGTGTTTTCTGGGTTCCCAATAATCAATTCCCTTTTTCTACGTAAATCCTTAATACATTTTCTCTCTGCTACATTTGCTTAAATTCTATAATTTTGTTTCTGAAAACTGTTTTGTTTTTTTCTATTGTTTTCTATATCCTCTTATTGAAAGATTAAAAGGAAAAATGGGTCGTGTTAAACTTCAAATCAAGAGAATAGAAAACAATACAAATCGACAAGTTACCTTCTCCAAACGTAGAAATGGACTCATTAAAAAGGCTTATGAGTTATCTGTTCTTTGTGATATTGACATCGCTCTCATCATGTTCTCTCCCTCTGGCCGTCTCAGTCAATTTTCGGGCAAGAAAAGGTACCTACAAACCTTGTTTTTATTTTTTCCAGCACATAAACATAAGCCGGTGCTTAATGTGATCGAGTGACATTCGGTGTTTTTTCTTATGAAAGACGTCACGGTTATGAATCTCTTTAAAGTGAAGAGTTGAAAACCTGAGATATTATGCTAATTTTCTAAGATTCTCTTTCGTTAATTCTAAACATTTGTGATGTCATAATTTACAATTTTGTATGTGGATTCATCTTTTTTTATTAATTATTTCTTTTTTGTGTAGAATTGAAGATGTGCTTTCCCGTTACATAAACCTCCAGGATCATGATACAGGAGGGTATGAATTTTACTTTTATTTTTTAGATGTTAATTTTGGTTCTTTAATTCTCTTTCTAGCTTCCATATTTTTATAAGAATTTAACACGAACATATATTTTTTGTTTTTGTAGCATTGCTCAGAATAGAGAGGTAAGATCATAAATGACTTGATACTATTTATGAGTTGAAGGATTCTAAAAGAGGAAAAATGGTATAAAAAACACTAGAATTTTGCTCTTTCTAATTCTCATAACCATGCCTGCAGTACTTGATTAGCACCCTCAAACAATTGAAAACTGAAAATGAGATAGCCCTCGAACTTGCCAGGTTTCTCTCTCTCTCTCTCTCACACACACACACACACACACACAGAGGCCTATTTTGATTTATTTTTCTAACTACATTATTGTGTTGTGAATCAGTCCCGTGGCTAGTAACTCAAATGCGGAGGTAAAAAACAAATTCTCTCTCTCTCTCTCTCTCTCTCTCTCTCTCTCTATATATATATATATATATATATATATCAAAACTTCAACACCATTGCATAACACCACATCTTTAGTTTATTTATAAAGTTATTCTCCTTCTATATATAGGAAATTCAACAAGAAATCAGTAATTTGCAAGATCAGCTTCAGATGGCCGAGGAACAATTGAGGTTAGAAATAGCTCAAGTTTTAATTGATTATAGAATAAAATGTAGAAAATTGTGATCAGCTGGTTTTCTGAAATCTTTGACATATGAATGGATTCAAAGGATATTTGAGCCAGAACCACAAAGGTTTACATCTATAGATGAAGTTGAATCATGCGAAAAGAACCTCTTGGAGGCCTTGAACCGAGTCACAGACAGAAAGGTAGTGTGTCAAACCCGAATTTTGCTACCGTAGACCTTCATCTTAATCAGTATCCTCAATAGTAATTCATTTTCTTTAAATCCTTTTCTTTCTGTTGCAGAAATACCTAATGAGTAACCATTTATCTGCATTTGTTCACAATTCAGGTCTGCAGGTAACCAAATGAAAATTATTACTGTCCTCTAAAATTATAGAAATAATTTTCTTGCTTTTTAGATACTAAACCACACTAAGAAAATACAACTTTGTTTTTTTACTTTTTGACAATAAAAATGCTAACGGTCCTACCTTGGAATCCACTCCCTCGTATGAGTGGACCCACTCAATTGTCCCAAGTAACTCAACATCTCACAAGTAATGAAACTTATTGATTGACCCCATACACGATGAATCCCGCTCTTCTAAAAGAAATATTCTTAATTGTTCTTCATTGTTTTCGGTACAGGATACCCGAGTTAATGAACACTCGTTATACATTTAAAATATGTAAATTATATACTGATGTGATAAATATTCATTAGCTCGAGTACACTGTATTGGAGACTATAAATATTCATTAACTCAAATACACTGCATCGGAGACTAATAAATAACAACTCCTTGGGAAGAAGTGGGCAAAAAAGTTAGACAATTGACGTTTTAATTTATTTTTGCTCCCCAAGATTAGTGATCTGGATCAGCCACTGATCAAGGAAGTAGCTAAAACTTTAAACCACAGAAACAAATTAAATAAGATCTATCACTGAGTAAGAAAATTTGTTATAAATAGCATTACTTTTTTGAGATTTAATATTGGGAAAGTTGAATGAGGAATTTAAATATTTCATAGTTTGGTTCAATTAAAAATGTATTTCTTACTATTTAAAAACAGACATGTTCGTGGATGCAGATATTCATGGATGCACAAAGGGGGGAGGCATCCTCATTCAACAACGAGGTTATTGGCTGGTTGCCAGAGAACGAACAACACAGCCAAGATCATATTTTTGTTGGATCCGACCACTCTGCTATTCATATCAGGTTCGCACTTTTTCCTTCTTAATATATTAAGTGATTATGCCTCACCAAAATAAGCAAGAAAATCAAATTTTGAGCTCAAAATAGCCAAAAAATGATCATATTTCCCTTGTCCCATTAGTTATATATATATATATATATATATGTAATAGATTATTTTTCATATCATCAATGATTCACCCTGAATTGCATATCTCCTTCCCTCATCATTATGTGTTTATGGAACAAGGTTCTTTAATTTCTATTTATTTAACTCACAATATTTTGCAAGATAACTTGAATGAATGTTATATTATTTACTATTTAATTATTTAATAACAAATGCAAGATGTGACATCTACGATCATATTGAGAAAAATTAAGAAAAAGAATAATAGAGAGGATCATAGTCTGTGTTTATGGGGATTGATAAATGACACATAAGGTAAAGTCGTATGAGACACACATTTAGGAGTGTATTGAGGAAATTAAGAGAATATTTCACTCGGAAGGCGCCAAGTTGATGTTTATGGTATTGGGGAGTAACTTCAGAATTAATGTGTTAAACTAAGTTTTTCTACACCCACCCTTTTGGACCTAAGAGCATATCCATTTCTAAATGCTATTTGAGTCATGCCAAAGTAATATTGGCATTGCTACCATGCTAAAATGCAAAAAGCAATATTTTGAAATTCTTGTTCTAATGCTAAAATGTTATTTCTTAACATAACTACTATTCTTTTTAACTAGTCATTGAAACCGTTCAATCGAATAGCCAAAGTGAATCCAAAAGAAAAGAAAAAAATGATGTGGAATGAATAGTATATGCTATTCTTAATGTTATATGTAACATTTGATATGATATTATCATATTTTGACACGTGAAACGACAGTCCATTCCACTGGAGCATCCAATTTTGCAGCTTAGATAAATTTTGAAATTGGCAGCTCCTTCAGCACATGCATTGAAGAAGCTCTAAAAAGTTGGATTACAAGCAGCACGAATATTTATTCTACAAGTCATGTTAGGGCATTAAAGGAGAAATATAATTTCGTGATTTTGTCATATCATGTGATGGGCTCTATCATTTTAATATTTTTTTAAAAGAGATATACGCTAAGTTCTAATTCTATCTACTTCCAATACACTGTTTTTTTGGAAAAATATGCTAGTTCTAATCTACCAATACACTTAAGTTGCTTACTTGGAATAATATAAAACTAAAGAAGATTAATTAATTTATTGTTGAAGTGTTGGGTACATCATTTATATAATATACATGGTAATGGCTTCTGTTATATATATTTGCAGGAACCATTCACCCACAACAATTTATGATACATTAGCCCATGCAACGGCTATAAATTCGGGGCCACAAAGCGTGAGAGGGTGCCAGATGAATAACCCAAGTCACCAGGAGAGTCTTTCAATGTGGGACCACTCTTGCACTTCCGCTGAGCTATTCTCCGCCCTCATGCCGCCGACCTCCTTCACTTTAGCAAAGGTACTCTCCTCTCTAAACATTCAATAATTAGTAATTTAACATCAACCTAGTTTGGCCAGGTCTAATCCACAGTCTTGGCCACCACAACAATAACCATTTTGGGTCCATAAGGAAGTTATTGTTTTTGAAAACATTAAGTTTTAGGGATCAAACTTATGATGATTAAAATTTTGAGTCATCGTTCAGTTGGAGACGTCAGAGAAATAAATACTTGAGAATGTAACATTCCTAATTCAATACTCTATGAATTTAGGAGTGTCAATTCGTTTTATCGTGTCGTGTTCGAGTCGTGTCAAGATATACATATTCAAAAATATGTGTAAACCCTAACCCGATACTATTAACTAATTGTGTCAAGTTTCAAAACCAAAACCCAACCCATTTATTAAACAGGTTACACGTGTCGACACACTTAATCGGTTTATTTTAATTTTTTTATTTTTTAAATAAAAAATTTACCTATCTTTTAATATGTATAGATAATTTTCAAGTTTAGTAGCTTTGGATATGGGTCAAATCAATATAGAAACTTCTTTTATAAATAAAAAATCTCAAAACCTTGATAAATATTTGATGTGAAATGAATTACCTTAACTCATAATATATTTTATAATTAAACGGGTTAAGTTGTGTTAAACGGATTGACACTAATAAAACCCAAATACGACCTGTTTATTAATCGTGGTATACGTGTCAACCCGTTTATGATCCAAACTCATTTATGCTAAACCTAAACCTATTAATTTCGTGTTGTGTTCAAGTCATGTTAAAAATTGACACCCCTATATGAATATTCTTGGAGCTATCTTTCCTGTAAGCACACACTTATGCAAAATGATTATGGTAAGAGATTAGTAAGATTTAGTCATTTAAGACGCAATCCACCTGCGAGATTTCTTATTACCTAAAACAAAATTATGACCATTAGAAATATTTTAATAGGTTAAGATATTGATTGGAATCTTAGTAATAATAAGATAATGCTATTGCAAGTTTGAACTTACATAAAACATGATGTTTCAATCATTAAATAAAACTTCAACAACTAAATACAAAATGATTTAGATATCATTTAATGGGTAAAACTTAAAATACACCATGTCCCATTGCAAATAATAATAATGATTTACACTGTAAAGCTCAGGTTGAGAGAAGAAAAGGAAAATGAAAGAATAGAGATCGACCACCACATCAACGTTGATGATGAGAGATTTTGATAATCTCCATATAATAGAAGGCCCTAAAGCAATCCATGTGGATTCAAGTAGCAAAAAAATTCAAAGGAAAAATGCTATATACACAATAAATATGAACTGAAAAATGAGAAAATGCATTAGATGACAAAACTGCTTAAGGTGGCTCCTCATTTTTCTGGTTTAATCATTGTGAAATTGTTTATTTGTAATGCCAGAGTGAAATTGTTGGAGCATCGCAAATTGCACCACATCAGCAGGTAGATTGCCGTAATGTACCATCGAGTGAAGATGCAGCAAATTTTGAGACGAAGCTGCCCCATCTTACCATGGAATGAAATTGAAGCTCTTCTAACCAAGCTCCACCATTTTCCCCCCACATTTTATATATATCCAAATATATTTATTTATTATGTTAAAAAAACATGTTCATAAAAGATATTCAATTGCATATAAATTTGGTATTTTTTGTGCTGATCGATAACTATAATCATAAATTTGAAATGATAAAGGGGCTGTTGGCAAATTCAATACACATACCTTGATATTTGAATGACCTTTATATTTCATTAATGTCCAATTCTTTTACTTTTTTTTAACACTTTAATGTTAAAATATATCACCATCGACTTTTTAATATAATTCGTTAAGTGTTCGTTTGGAGAGTCTTAAATTATTGAGAAATACTGATGAAAAGAAATTGTGTTGATGAGAAGAAGTGCTGATAGAGATGAAAGAAATAGTCAAGTGTTTAATAAAAATTAATTAAAAATAATTATTAGGTATAAATTTTTCTTTTTACCCTTTTAATTTTTTTTTAAAGCAAGATAATTAATATTTTAAATTTATATAAAATAATATTTATAGTATTAAAATATTTAATATGTCTCACTCCCGTGTGCCAAAATTCGATTTCTACTGAGTCTTTCCAAACTCTCTCTGATAATGTTTATTGCACCTCTCAGTAACATTTTTATTTCTTTATTATACATATATACAACATGAGCAAATAAGAAAAACAAGAATAGCTGTTGGCAAAAGCTTCAACCTCCGTCAAAACGCCGCAAAGAGCGTCACGGACTGGGCCCACAGCCAAACACTTTCATGAAAAGTTTTCCCAAACAACATTCTTTGTGAGCAAAAAGTGCTTTCTTGACAAAACGCGAAAGTAGGGGAGCAAAACGCTCGCCCAAACAGGACCTAAGCCAAACATTTGATAAATGATTTTGCCACACCAAATGTTAAATGCACTCCACCTTACATTACAATGTTAAAAGGAGAATATTTTATTTTTTAAATCTTACATTTTACGATTTCTAAAATTATATTAATTTTTTTTTATTTTACTTGACAATATACAGATACTAACATTCAGTAATTTTTTTCTCTAAAATGACAAAATTGTCTATTTTATTTATTTATTTTTACATTTTTGCAATTTTGAATAATTTTTTCTAACTTTTTTTTTAAATATTTTTTTATTATTTTATATAAAAATAAATTTAAGATTTTTATCAATATTTATTTGAAAAATAAAAAGAATTGGTCAAGATTTAAAAAATTAAAAAAATATGAAAGGGATAGTTGTGTCATTCTGAAGAAAAATTGACTGAAGAGAGTATTTGTATATTGCCAGATAAAGTAGCGGGGTCGGTGTAATTTCAGAAATTTCAGAGAAAGTCAGTGTAATTGTCAGAAATCTCATGGAAGGTAATTGTTAGTGTAATTGTCAGAGACTTTTTTTTAACCTTTTTTCAAACTGTTTTTTTAGAAAGAGATCAATATGTAATTTTAGATAATTTAAAGAAATTTAAATAAGAGGAGATTAAACTTTGCTTAGTTTGGATTTTTAAATGTTATGAGAAAGGGTTTAGATAAATTTAGAGAGATACATGATAAAATTCTAGAGTGAGAATATTTTAAAGTGGAATATTTAGAGAGAGAGAGAGAGAGAGAGAGAGAGAGACCTAGACATAATTTTAGAGAAAAAAATTTAAAATTTCTTTTAAGAGAGTAAAATTAATTTAAGAAAAATTTTACATAAGGATTTTAAGGGATAAAATTTAGAGGGAGAGTATTTTAGAGAGATGAATTTTTAGAGAGACTATATAATTTTTGTGAAAAATAATTTCAGAAAGAGAAAATAATTTATGAAATATTTTAGAGAGATAGTATATAATTTTAGAATAAATATTTTAGATTTTTAGAGGGTAAAATTAATTTCAGAAATATTTTGTTAAATTTTAGTGTGATTCATTTGAAGAGATCCATGAATTTAAGAAATATTTAAGATAAGATTTTAAAAAGATAAATTTTATCACTTGTTTTATTGAGATTATGTGTGAAATTTTGGAAACGGAAGAAAAAAAAAAAAGAATTTGGAGAGATAAAAGGGTTTTATGAATAGAAAAATTTTAAAGATATTATTTCTTATTATAGAAAAAAAAAGGGAATTTGTTTTTGTTTACATGTGTATAATCAGGGAAGGTTGTTTTGAATAAAGGACATTATTGTAAGTTTACAAGAGTGTTTAAGGATAATTTTCTCCTTCTAGTACTTTTAAGGATAAAACTGGCATTTAAAAAAAATTTATTACTACATCATTTAATTCCGTTAAGTTGATTAATGGTCATGGATGACAAGGAATAATTTGCTACCGATATTGAAAGCAGCCGGGCGATATTTTTTTTAGAAATTATAATGGTATTGTCTGTAATTATCAAAAACTTTAGGAGAGATAAGTGTAATTATTTTTTAAAAAAATTATTAAAAATTTAAAAATTAAAACTTATTTAGTGAATCTAATTTTCACAAAATTGGTCAAGAATTTATAGTTCTCCATATGGTGTATTCTAATTGTTTTTTATTAATGACGGGGTGTTTAAAATTAAATATTAATGGACCACACCAACTTTTTGTTCTTGGTCGGTGAAGAAATTTATAAGAAAAAGAAAACAACAATAAATGTATGCAGCAGAAACCAAGTTTTTTGTTAGATCCAATTGATGGGAAAAAAATACTTGGCATTTTTATGTTCATTTAAAAGTATTTGGGAGATCTTAAAAAAGAAGACATGATTACAGATTGTATCTTTATAATAAAATATGTGAATGTGTTATTTTTTTTTGTTAAACAGATTTTTCTTTGGCCGTCTAAAATGTTCAAAAACGGTCAAATTATTACTAAATCAGTTCATACATCCCACGATTAATAAAATACACGTGTTCAAATTTATAGAACACAATTTGAATATTCGGTTTGCAATTTTCTTAAATTTTTTTTTACTCACATCTAATTGTGAATTTCATTTTTCAAATTACTAGACTCTTGTGTCGGCATGGAGGTGCATCAGGCTGGGGCTAATAGCTTCTTTCATCTTTTTTTTTTCTTTAACATTATGTATATATTTAGAATAATTTTTTATTTACTACTTAATTGTATTCAGAATTATTTGTATTTAAATTTTGTTATATATATAGCAAGAATTTCATTTTTCCATTGTTTGGAATGCAATTGTATTATATTATTGATGGCACAGGTTTGAGCAGGTGAAATAAAAATTAGTTAAATGTAATAATTATAGGTACAAAAGATATAAACAGTACTATTAGTGGCACATAATGTGTACGGCTAATAGTGGACTATTAGTGGCGTATAGTGTGCGTTGCTAATAATAGTAAATTATTAACGGCGTACATATTGGCGCAGCTAATAGTGGGCTATTAGCCGCGAACGGGTGCACCGCTAATAGTCTATTATTAGCGGCGGCACATCCTAATTTCATTTTGTTTTTTTTTAGCGACACCTATTAACGGCGTTTGAGAATGCTGCTAATGGTATTTTATTAGTGGCGTTTCGTTTTGACCGCTACAAATAGTATTAGTGGCACCACAATTGGCGGCGTTTTCAGCAGCGTGAAGGTGAATGCCGCTAAACTTTATTAGCGATGGTTTATGAATTATTAGCGGTGCTTATAAATACCGCTAATAGTCTTATTTGTTTTTTTTTTTTTTTTTTTATAGTGATGACATTAAGCAATAGTCCAGAGGTTGAATGTGATGCAGTTACCCTACCAAAATCCCCTAATTTACTACGTAATGAAGAAATGGAAGCTAAGGAAGACAATGGCTTGGAAGACACCACTGTCCCTAAGACGTTAGAAGAAAACGTTGTGAAGGTGAGAGAGAGATTGCGCAAGAAGCATCCGCAAGGCAAATTGCTCAGCTAAGTGCCGAAGTAGCTTATCTAAGAGCAACAGCCAAGTGTCATGAAGACCTGAGAGGGGAGATAGAGTTACTGAAAGCTCCTTTAGAAACCAAAGCTCCTGTAAATGAGACATATGGTCACCAACACTCCCAAATTGGTGGACAAAGACGAAGAGGTTCCTTCCAAAGAGGTAAAGGAGCCTAGGGAAGGGATGGTAGAGTGAGCAGAGGCCATTCTGAGGCAAGCTTTAGTCAGTTCCCTTTAATGCAACATGATACTAAATTAGTGGAAGGACAGTTTTTAGCGACAAGCGAGGCTTGGCGTTAAAGCGAGCTTTTAGCGACAAGCCTCGCTTTAAAATGATCAACTGACCCATCGGATTTTCGTTTCACACGAAATACCCACTTGCACCCAACAGGATGGCAAGTTTTGGGTGGGGAAACAAGGTCCCATGTACCATGACGCATGAGTGTTGTGAGTTCATCGGACATAGCTTGTCTCTAGTGAGGTTCACGGAGTGCGTGGCCCACACAGGTTGGTTCAATGGTTGGTGGGAATGTGTGTTTGGTCACAAAATTGAATTGTTTGGGTTTATGAATTTTATTCATGGACCGAGTGGTCATTGTGTGGGTGCGGTAAGAAGGATGCAGAGGTGGGTCAATTGGATGATCATCTCGAACAATCGTGTTGTCGTGGGTTGGAGTTGTGTGTGAATTTGAGGGAGAGGGCAAGTGGTCATGTGATTGAGAGGAATTATGGCATGAATTTAGGAGATGCAGATCTAGAAAATTAGAAGAAGAGGAGGCATTGCAGTTACCTGGAGATGAGGAGAGAATGGTGTTACCTCGCGTTGTCGTTGGTGGTGGTTCCAGCAGAAACGGTAGAGGGATGAGGGGCACGACCGTCGTAGACGAAGGAGACGCAGCAGGGGCTGGTGTTGCGACCGAATGGAGATGAGGATGGGCTTGACTTTCGTCAAATAGAACATGCCTAGAGAGACAGAGTTTTTGGGTGGTTGGGTCAAGGCATTTGTTGCTTTATGTAGGAGGGGTGTTGGCCGTCTGTTTATGAGGTAGGCTGCCGTTGAAAAAGCACGAGGCCAATATGAGAGAGATAAAGATGCATCATGTAAAAGGGTAAGGCCCGTTTCCACCAAATAATGATGACGGCGCTTGGATACACCATTTTGTTGTCGTGTGTGAGGAGTGGTGGTGTAATAACTTATTCCATGGATGGAAAAATATTGTTTTAAAGCAACAAATTCACCACCATTATCCTAGTATAGACTTTTGATTTTTGATTGAAAGTGATTTTCAAAATGATGTTTAAATTGAGGAAATATTATGCTAACCTCGGATTTGGTTTCCATTGGATAAAACTAAATATATTTTGTAAAATGATCAACCAAAATCAAATAATACCATGAGCCATCAACATCAATTGTAATTGAGGGACTCCAAACATCAGTGTAAATTAAATCAAGTGGTGCATGGCTTTGAAAGCTATTGGTCCGAAATGGTTGTTTGTGTGCTTTATTAATTGAACAAGGGTACAAAGATGAGAACCATGTGCTGCTTTTATTATTGGAAGGGAAAATTTTTTAACAAGGTGATGAACTATTTTATGAGACGGATGTCCAAGATGTTTGTGCCACCCATCTAGTGAGGTCCGTTCATGCACATTTGCAACCATTGTTGGAGAAGCTTTCACCAGTGACTCCGGAAGAGTGTAAACACCATTTTCACATGCACTTTTGAGTAGAACCGCCCTCATGATATGGTCCTTAACAAGAAAAAACAAGGGATGAAATTTAACCAAAACATTATTTTGTGAGGTAAAGTGATGGACAGAAATGAGATTTTTACGAATATTAGGAACACAAAGAGTGTCATTTAAATGAAAAGTGCGCGTGGGTGATTTGAGAACCAATGAACCAATGTGGGAGACATGCAAACCTGAATCGTCACCTATGAAAACTTCATCAATGTCGTCGTATTAAGAGTGAACAGATAAATTGGCCAAATCACCAGTGATGTTGTGTGAAGCTCCAGAATCAAGAAGCTAGTTTGGGTCCTTTGCAGGTGAAGTTGTGACATAATTGGCAGTGGACTCAGCAATAGGCAGACATGGGCAATATTTTGTAGTGTGGCCCAATTCATCACATAGTTGGCACTTTGGGGGGTATTTGCGCTTCCCATTGGGCCTTTTGTTATGAGGTGGGCCTCTAGATTGACTATAAGAGCCTGGGTGAGAGGATGGTTGTGAAGAGTCACCAGTTCAGCCAGACCGATTTTTGAAGGGTCCTGTGGAGGGTTGGCCGTTGAAGGAGGACCCAGATCGTCGATTGGAGTAGTTGGCCGACGT
Organism: Nyssa sinensis; assembly: GCA_008638375.1. Taxonomy (NCBI): domain Eukaryota; kingdom Viridiplantae; phylum Streptophyta; class Magnoliopsida; order Cornales; family Nyssaceae; genus Nyssa; species Nyssa sinensis. The sequence goes on along the minus strand of CM018032.1, from coordinate 18,120,229 downwards.
GACCAATTGCTGAGTGGTGGTTTCAAGGCAGCGGAGGTAGGCATCATGCCCAACAAGAAGATCATGAAGTTCCTCGAACGCGAGTGGCCGTTCCCGTGCATGGATGGGCACTGGGATTTCACAAAAATCGATGCCCATGCCATTGAGGATGTACAGGGTTAAATCATCATTTGAAATGGGATGATCGATGAGAAAGAGTTCATCGACAAGAACCTTGACAGTGTGCAGGTTTTCTTGAACCGTCTGATTCCCTTTCTTAACCATGGTGAGCTCCTCCTTCAATTACATTGCCTGAGTGCGAGATTTGCTCGCATACAGAGTATGCAATTTGTGCCATGCTTGTTGAGAGGTTTTTGCAGTGGAAATAAATGGGGTGATGGTGGTGGTAGTAGAGGCCAAAATGGCACTTAGGATAAGTTTATCTTGTCTTATCTAGTGGGTTTTCTATGGAGTGGTAGTGGAGGGATCACTCGGAGGTGGGCAAGGATTGGCACCTGTGACATAATCAAGAAGATTATATCCAATGAGGAGAGCTTCAAATTGGGCACGCCATTGAGGAAAAGGTTAATGGTGTGAGTTTTTCGTTTATTTGAGCAAAGATATTAAGTGCAATAAGGTGGGTATCTGTTGGGGATGGTGAAGTGGAAATCGGGTGGTGGGTGTTTGCCGAGGTTGGGATCGAGTTCTCGTGGGAGGAAGGCTGCTTTGATACCATGATGAGGTTTGAAAAATCTCACTTACAGTATTACTGCTCTATTTCAAAAAAATGTTTTCACACACATTACAAGAGTTTGCATGGAAATAAATACATGTTTTACAAAGGCTATTCTAAGTAAGTATCTTAGAATTAAGGCTATCGGTTACATCCTTAAATTGAGGCTAAGAATCTGCAGTCACTTGAGTTGCTTGATTTGAGGATGCTTTCGTTATACCCCTTTCAAAGGAAAAAAATTTCACCATAATCTTCTGAACTCGTTCAAGGAGTGAATAGCATTGATGGCTTCATCTTTAGATTTGAATTCAACAAATCCAAATTTGGACATTGATCTCCTGCTTTTCCTTTTGGGGATGAAAACATCCCTAACATCTTCTTTACTTCCTAAAATTTGTCTTAACCATTGTATAATCCATCTCGTTGGGAAGATTATCTACAAAAACTGTGAATAGAATCTGCCCACCTCCATTTGATTTCCTTCTCCCATTAATCTCGATCCATCGCGAGCCATCATCCTGCTCTACTTTACTCCTCTTCATTAATACACTTCCTCAACTCACTAAATTAGAGCCCCTAAACTTGAATCCCATTTTTATGAAGTGGGTTTCCCTTTGTGTCACTGTGTGTGTGTCTCTCTCCATACACTACAAATATATGTAAGGGCTCTGTTATCCAATGATTTTCTTTTGTTGTGATTCTCCCAATTAAATCCCTGCAATCAACAACTTTAAGCCTTGTTGAAATCAATAGAACTCCCAGGTATCTAATTGAGAGTTGTCCTTTTTTAATTCAAAAAATATAAGGCAATTTATCTTTCATCTGTCTGGTAACACCAACAAAAAAAAAAATATTTTTTGGAGACATGGAGTAAGACGAGCCATTTATTCAAATCCACTGAAAAAAATTCCATAACCTTAAAAGGCATCCATAAAAAATTCCCAATTTAAACTATCATAAAGTATTTTTTAATTGGACACCTTGAGTGAGAATTATTCTTATCGTAGTTCCTCACCAATTCTTGCATAATGATATTAGTATCTGCTATTACCCCTTCCTTGTAGAAAAGCTTTTGATTCAGACTTAAGTTGGACATGATGGGTTTAAGTTTGGTAGTTAAAATCTAATAGATGCATTTATAAAGGGTATTACAACAAGAAATTGGCCTATAGTCTTTCATTGTGACCAGTGTTAGTGTAGTAGAATTCTAACCTTTCTACAAAAATCCAGTTTTGAAGAAATACTTGACAGCATAAATCATTTCTTCACCAACGATATTCCAATTTTGCTGAAAAAAAACAAGCACTATACCCATCTAGTCCAGGTGCTTTATCAGATCCAATACTGAATATTGGAGCTTGTACTTCTTCATCAATAACTCGCTAGGCAACCGTTCTCTATTCTTGTTCATTTAATTTCCTTGTGACCACCTTCCTTTTTCTCTCCTTCATTCTAGGCTCCAAGTGTTTAAAGTCCCAATAAGTTGTTCAAAAAAGTTTACTACTTCACTTTTAACCTCTTATGGTTTCTCAATTTTCTATGCTAGGGATTTTTGCTCTACTTTTATTCCCATTGACTTTATTATATAAAAATCTGTATTTTGGTCTGCTAGAATAAGCCATGCGATCCTATAGTTTTGTTTATAAATATTTCTTCAGCTAATCTCAATTCTACATAATCAAGTACTATTTTCTTCTCAAATGTAAGAATATCAGGATCTGAGGGATTTTTATGAAGCTGAGTTTGAAGTTCCTCCAACTTATCTTTAGTTTCTTTAACTCTGTTAGAAATTCTCCTAAAGAATTAAGAATTAAACTCTTTTAGTTTCGATTTTAGCCTTTTTAGTTTTGAGGTAAGTCTTAACATACGGTTCCCTTGCACAGTTTCTTTCCATGACCTTTCAAGAGTAGGAATAAAGTCCGTGTGCCTCATCCAACAAGAAAACTACATAAAAGGTTTCTTAATCTTATTATCATGATTAGTGATGTGGCAAATACATGGAGTGTGATCTGATAAGCCAGGTTATATATATATATATATATATATATATATATATATATATCGGCCTTCTATTTTTGAGTAATTTAGAAGCCAAGTTCCATTAACCTGCATTCTATCAATCTTGCTTTGAAAACTGTGTGCGCCTTGTCTTCTGTTATTCTAGGTATAATGAAATCCCCTTATCATCCAGACCAATGCTTCTCAAACATTGGTTGAATTCTTGCATTGCTGCTCTATCATAGCCAATAGCTGATTTTCTTTTACAAGCATCCCTTATAAAATTGAAATCTCTCACTACCAACCACGGTTCGTTGCTCCAAGTATTAACAATTCTACTTAATTCTTCCTAAATAACTCTCTTATCAATGTAATTGTTGGCCGCACAGACATAAGTGAAAATAATGGTCTGTTTTATCTGTTATATATTAACTTGGCAAGTAATAGCTTGTTTTGTGATACTCAGGCGAACCATTGTTAGATTCTGCTTATCCCCACCCTATCCATGTTCTACTAACCTTTGTATTGCGGCCATTATGCATCACCTTCCATTGCTTTAGACAATTTTTATGTATTCTTTCGATGTTTTGAACCCTGACTTTAGTTTCAAGGAGACCTATCATGGATAAATCCTATTTCCTAATCAAATTCCTGATTTCTTTTTGTTTGAAGGGGTTGTTTAATCCCCTTATATTCAATGCTCCAATTTTTGTCATGTAATACTAGTACTTGGCCTGCCATTTTCCTTCTTTTGCTAATCTTGGACTAACAACAATAGTTACCTTGTCCATTTTGCTTGAACACTGCATAGATGGCCATAAAATTTTCATGTTTGGTAAACCTTTGGCACCCATACATATTCAGGCTACGTTTGGTATGTTGGAATGGAAGAGGACAGGAATGAAATAGCATCAGGCATGAAATACAGTAGGAATGAAATGAGAATAATTATTCCATTGTTTTGTTTGGCTGAATACCTAGTAATGGAATGATAATTTCATTCCTGTGTTTGGTTTGAACCATCAAATTGTTGGAATGGAATGAGAATAATTAATTCCATTCTTTTGTTTAGATACCTAGTAATGAAAAAAAATGTTCAATCTACATTTTTTTTATTGTCAAAAAAAAAATTTATTGGGAAAAAACATCAACGTACATTTGTTTTATTGGCCAAAAAAAAAAAAGTTAATTCAACTTACATTTGTTTTATTAGCAAAAAAAAAAAAAAAAAAAACTTATATAGTCATCCTGGTTTCACGTACAAGTTAACTTTTTATAATTAATATTTAATAAATTAATAATATTTATAAATTAATAAATTTTTAAGAAATATAATTAGTTTTATGATAAATAATTAATAATTATATTACTTAATAATTAATATTTTTTAAAAATATATCTTTTATAATATTAATTATTAAAAAATTAAAATAATTATACATATATTTATATATATATCCTATTTATAATATTTTTGGCAAATATATTTGTAATTTTATTTAAAGCAGAGTTAAATATATTGTAATTCATCTACATGTATAAAATATTTTTTTATTAATAAAAGTATAAGAAAATTTATAATTTATAATTCTAATAATTAATAAATTTTTCATCTACCAAGTTTATTAATTATAAGAAAATTGACTGTACTTGTGGTCGTGGGCTGTAGAGATGGATGATCATTCCGTTAGGAAAGAAATGGGCATTCTTTAGGTTTTGTCAATGAATGCTTATTCCTGTGCTAAGTGGAATAGCCATTCCAAACGGAATGAGCATTCCATCATGTTTAAGCATACTAAACGCGGGAATGGAATGGAAACAGAAATGTTCATTCCATTCCTGCCTCCATTCTCACATACCAAACGGGCCATCAATGGTTTGAGTATATGTAAAGCCTTTATGTCTCGGATTTGAATTTGCTTTAGAAGTTCCTTCCTTGTCTCAATTTCTACAGAGTCTTGAATAATGCAGTCTACTTTTCATTACAGTAAGTTTGTCCAAAAAAAAACTATTTTTCGATGGTGGTTGCAATTTTGCTCAAAGCTTTTGAAGACCAAGTGTGTAGTCTCAAGTTTGGTAATCTTATCCAAATTGGAACAACAATGACTCCCTCCTTTTCAACATTAAATATGTGGTCCATGGTCCTCCTCCTAGGGCTCTGATTTTATCCTCTTCATTCCAAAATTCAAAAACAAAGAATTTATATTTTAAAGAACGTAATCGAATATTCTTCATCTATCTCCAATTATGTTTTACAAAGGCCAACCAACATGTTCTTAAAAGACATTTTAGCTCCCATTACACCAATTAGAGAGTTTTCTCAACAGTGCCCCTCTAGTCCGTCCTTGATAAGAAGGCAGTATCATTGATCACCGTCGACATCTAAACTGATCCAAAGATGAGGTGGTATCCGAAATGCATAAGCAGTCGCCGACTATAACCAACAATCAAAGAACACTAGGACAAGAAAGGAAAAATATGGGAACCAAATTGGATGTAAGCTTGGCAACCATGACCTCGAATGAGAGAGCAACAATGACGTGGCGGTCTGAATGATGAGAATCAATTGGTGCACAGCAGTCCCCAACCATAGCACACTACAAGAAATGAGGTTATTTTCGATGAATACTAGCCGTCGGTTATAAATTCGTTAGTTACCTTAAGTATTTAGGATAGAAATAAATTAAATGTCTGAATTATGGTAGAGAGACGACGGCATATTTTCCGACGACTTAAGTCGTCGGAAATAATTAACTAATACCGACCAAAATATGTATTGTCGGTAATATTTTACTAATACTGACTCTAAACTAAGTCGAAAATAAAATATGTCAGTATTATTTTACTAATACAAACGTTAAAATGCGTCGGTAATATAACAGTAACTATAACCGACAACTTATTGGGTTGGAAATAACTAAATTTGATGTACAATATTTCTGACCATTAGTTTAGTTGGAATTAACATATATTACCGACGTTTTTTGAAGTCGGCAATACATAAACGATGTCGTTTTAGATTAATTGATTATTACCGACGTGGGTATTAAGTCAAAAATAATCTCTTTAAACCGCGTGCCTCTCTGAATTCTTTCGAAACCTCGCCCCTCTCGATATGAATTCTCTCCCCCCCGAAACCTCGCACCTCTCGATTTGAATTCTCTCTGCCTCTCTCTGTCTCTCATGATCGCCTCTCTGAGCTCTCTCCTCTCTCTCTCTCTCTCTCTCTCTCTCTCTCTCTTTCTCTCTCTCTCTCTCTCTCTCTCTTCTCTCTCTCGTTTCTGTAACTCTCCATCTTGTTGGTCGGAATCGAAGAAGAAAACCTACACGAAGAGGATCCGAGTAGTCAATTGAAGATATGTGTGTACTCTCTCTCTCTCTCTCTCTCATTACCAATTAAATAACTATGAATCTGATAGTTTTATTATTGAACTCTAACTTGAGTTAAGCTCTCAAGATTGAATCTCATTAGGTGATTTTGCACTAGATAGCTGGTCGTTAGACTTGAACTGTGAAGCCAATAATTGTATGCAACCTAATTTTGGGAAACGATGTATTATGGAATTCGTAGTTAATGATTAAGATTATTTATGACTTGATTGTAAAGTAAACTTGAAATTCTATTAAACTTGAAATTTGTTGGAAAAATAATGGGTTTGAGTGTAATAAATAGCTAATTTTGAGCTAAAATTAAAGTGGGTCCCACAAATTAATTTTCGTGGGTCCATATGGGAATGTGTTCTCCTCCATGAAAAGATGAAGATTAAATATTGGGTTGCTCAAAACCATTAAGGAGTGAATGAGAAATTGCCTCCAAATATCACCACTTGGGAATGGTAACAAAAGCTTGAAGCTTGTGCAAAAAGCTTGTGTCCCACATAGGATGGGTACAAGGCCATTTATTAGTATATATACACCTACCTTGGAGTGGGGTTTGGGCCCCAAGGGGCACCTCGGTTTTGTGGAAAGGGGGAGGACCTAGCACATGCTTGGTTCACAACACGCGCACGCCGCTGCCGTTGCCGCTGCCCTGCCTTGCACCGAACAGAACCGGGCCGGGCTCGGGCTCGGGTTCTGGGTTCTGGGCCTGGGCTTGGGCTTGCTGTGTATATATCTTTTTGGAGAAAATTTATTTAAATTTTCCAAACCACAAAATGCAGTCATTTTAAACTTGCGTTTAAGTTACCATTCGGATTCCGAAACACTGTCATTTTGCGTCATGCGTATGGTTACCGTTGGGAGTCCAAAACATAGTCGTTTTGAGACATGTGTACTGTTACCGTTGGGAGTCCTAAACGCCGTCGTTTTGCGATGGCGTTGGTTTGATTGAACAGTCGTCTGTTTCCATTGTTGCACCTGTGTCTGTTCGCTATGAACAGACACAACTGAACCTTCATAACTGTACCAAACAGTCATGAAAAAGCCTATAAATACCAGACCCTCATTGCATTTCATTTCATCTGAATTATTGCATTCTCTCTCTGTGCATAGTTTGTATAAGTCTAGTTTGAGTGCTGCCATTGTTGTGTTCATAGGGTTCTAAAGAGATAGAAGTGCTGCTTCTTTAGAATCGAAATCCGTTGTATCTTGGGAGACGATTGCTCATCACCTTGAGCACCAAGAGGGAGCAAATTCATCTGAAGGAAATTGTGAATTTCACAAGGCTCGAATTTACATTCTGTTCAATTCCAAATACAGTGAGTTTCTGTTCAAATTCAATACTGTATTTCCATTCTGTTTGAATTATTTATTCTGTTTAATTCCTTTTAACAGTGAATCTTAAGACGAATTTGCTTTTTGCCTGTTATAATATACTGTTATATATTAGATATATAGTACTGTCATATTATATATATACTGTTTTATTATATATATATACAGTACTGTTATATTATATTATATATAGATATACAGTATTGTTATATTATATATATACTACTATTTTGTTCTATATATATAAATATTACTGTTATAGTACTGTTTATTATATATATATATATATATGTATATATACAGTACTGTTATATTACTGTTATAGTAATATATAAATATTACTATTTTATTTCTGTTTATATACATACATATATATATATATATTGTTTCAATCTGGTTATATATATATATATATACGGTTTGAATCTGTTTTCATTTAAACTGTACTAATAAGATTTATTGTTCACTGGTTTTTGTTAAACATTGAATCTGTTTCATTGTTTAATAAAATATTAACTGTTTTATAAAACATTGAATCTGTTTTATAAATTCAGTCCTGTTTAGTACTTATTAAGTTCTATTTAGAAGATTTTGTTTAATACATCTTGAATAATTGAAACAAACCTTTCTGTTTTTGTAATAGAAATGGCCTCTACAAGCAATGCACCTACAAGCAATGCACCCACCATGAATGTGTCTCATGGAGAGAAGCCTGAAAAGTTCAATGGAACAGATTTCAAACGCTGGCAACAGAAGATGATCTTCTATCTCACAACCTTGAATTTGGAAAGGTTCCTTCATGAAGATTCTCCTATACTTGTTAAAGGAAAAACTGACAAGGAAAAAGTGGCTGCTATTGATGCATGGAAACATGTAGATTTCTTATGTAGAAATAATGTGTTGAATGGATTGGATAATACATTATATAATGTATATTATTCGATCAAAACAGCAAAGCAACTATGGGAATCCTTGGACAAGAAATACAAAACTGAAGATGCTGGCATAAAGAAATTCATAGTTGGCAAATTTCTTGACTATAAGATGGTAGACCATAAAAAAGTGATAAGTCAAATTCAAGATCTACAAGTGATCCTCCATGACATCCATGCTGAAGGAATGTCTCTAAGTGACTCATTTCAAGTGGCTGCTGTTGTAATACCCTGACCCGGGTTAACGTATACCGAGATAGATCGGGTCGAGTGAAGTATTATCAGTTGGGAACTGAGCTGTTAAGCTCTGTGTCATTGTATTTCATTGGACTGAATGATCTTAAAAGTGAACGGTTTATTTGGTGTAGTCAGTACGAGTGACATCCGAGCAACTCGAAATTATGCCTCGAAATGCGTGCCCATGCATGCATATGTACGTACATGTGGATAGACCTCGAAAAATGAATATATGTATACGGCATTAAAAATTAGTATATATGTGTATAATTGATTATATATATATACATGTATAAAATATGTATTATACATGTGTGTATACAAGGTATGGTATTATATATATATATATATATATACATAGGATAAATAAAGGAAGAAAATAAAAGGTGGCATGCAAGTGTGATGCATGCAATGTGTGTGTCGGCAGTAAGTGTGTGTGTATGACTCACTGTGTATGAATGTGTATGAAATTGAGTGTGTTAGTGTGTGTATATAATATATACATATAATATACAAATATCTTATATGAATTGAATGCAAAGCTGCATTCTTAGAAAAGAGAAAAAGAGAAATTAAATGGGGCAGAAGAGGGAAGTCAAGGAAGGCTGCAAGTAGAGAGAAAGAGAAAGAGAGAGAGAGAGAGAGAGAGAGAGAGAAGAGAAATGGCGGTGGAGTGTTGTATTATATATATGTATATAGATAAGGTCGTATGAGTCAAGTTGAGAGGTTAGAAGGGAAAAAGGGGAAGAACTGGAACAGAAGCAGAGAAGTTGAAGGGTCACCGAGAGCAAAACAAGAAAATTCAGGTTTGTTTACATAGTTACTGTTTTATAAATTCAGAGCACGAAACCTTGATTTATCTATAGGGTCTTGTAGGTTATGAAAGTAGAAAATTAAAGCAAAAAGAACCACTTCAAATGGTCGAAAAACCAGGTAGAAAAGAGAAGTTGCAGGTCCTAGGAATAAATCGGGTTTCATGGAAAACTTAGTTTAAAACTTAGTTTGAGCTTGGAAACAAGTAAGAAACACCATCAGGAGATCAACACAACAAAAATAGTGCAAAATGGTCAAGAAACGACAGTTTAAAAACAGATTATCCATCATCGGTGCAACGCCGAAAAACTGGAAATGGGTGTGAGAAATCGATGATATTTGAGAGCCAAAATCAGTTTTAAAATGTTTCCTTAAATCCTAGAAATCATTTGGTATAAAAATCAGAAAGAATGGACGTGAAATTACCAAAATCCATGGCTAGGGTTCACTGTTCCGGCAACTGTGGTTGGAAAAACAGTCAGGGAAGATGACCGGATTATCGGGAGGTATATCAGGTTAAGATGAAACCGGGTTTGGGTCGGATCGGGTCGAGACCCGACCGGAGATAAAAAGGGGCAAGACTATACTGTGTCGTTTTATATTTGGGTTTTAAAAGAGAATTCAGGTGTGTTTGGTAACAGGGATACAAAATTGAAATTAGGTTTTGAGTTTAGCCAAACCTGGGATAGGATAGGAATTGGGATATTTTAATCCGGTTTTTCGAATTAAACTGAACCGTTTGGTTCAGTGATATAACAGACCGGTTTAGGGTTTTGACTGATAAACCCATTGGTTCAGACCGCAACTCTGAGAAATTGTGAACCGACCCCAGAAGTTTTAAGAAATGTCACTGTGGCCCAAACAGAAAAATTAATAAAATATTAAGTTTTACAAAAATGCCCCTATTTCAAATATGGGTCAAACGAAGTCCAAACGATGCAAATGAATAGTCAAAATTTATTATTTCAAAAATTCTGAGTCCAATGGTAAGGTCTATTTTATGATACGGAATCCCAAAAAATAAAGACACGTAAAGGGGTAAAAGGACCAAAATACCCCCAGTACCCCTGAAGCCAAATTGAAACTAGAGAGGGTCTAAATTGACTGTCTTTAACATTCCGAACTCAATAGTAGAGTCTAAATTAATGATAGAGATACTTATGATAACAAGGCATAAAATTTGATGAATAACATTAATCTTGAGACGGATCTATTGATATATAGGGAACTCGGAAGGGAAAGGCAAACTCACGGAATACTGAACTAGGATCGTGATTAAAGGTAAGTAATCCGATCTCTGTACGTGGCAAAGACCTAATGTGCTATGCATGTGTTGATTTTTATTGTGTTTGTGCTTCCAAATGTTATTGAATAATATTGATGCTTGTTCTAGCTCGTAAATCCTATGAATTGAATGTTATATTTTAAGTATGTGATCTGTAAGTAATCTGGTCTCTGTACGTGGTAAAGACCTAATGTGCTATGCATGTGTTGATTTTTATTGTGTTTATGCCTTTGGATATTATTGAATCACACTGATGCTTGTTCGTAAATGTTTTTGAATCAAATGCTATGTCTTGAGCATGTGATTATGATACTGTTGAATTATGATGCCTGAATATTGCATCGTCATATGTTATACTCTGAACGAGAGTTATGATCATTTCATATATCAGTAAATAACTACAATCCACTATTGTTATGGGAAGTAGGTCGGGTTTACATGAGCAAGTCAGACGGTAGTTTCTGATTGCAAAAGGGTATGGCTGGATCCTATTAAAGGGTGTAGGCTGGGTGTGCATAAGCAAGGCAGATAGAGAGATTTGTTTGCAGCAGGGTATGCTGAGTCCTATGGTAGACTAGGTATACATGAGCAAGTCAGATAGAGAGATCTGTCTGCAACAGGGCATGCTGAGTCCTACTGTAGACTGGGTATACATGAGCAAGTCAGGTGGTGAGACCTGTTTGCAATAGGGTATGCTGAGTTCTACGTATATGTATATATATATATATATATATATATATCAGATCATGGAAATCATTCTACGCATCATTGCATTTGATTGGATAATCATTGTCATTTCATCACTATGTGATGTGACTTATTGTTGTTAATATTATATCATCTCGATTGGTTATTGTATTACTATGAACTGTGTATCTTGTTATGAGAACCCACATATGTTGACCTGTCCTTGACAGAGTAAAGGCATGCTTACAGGGCTTTCACAGCTCACACAGATACTACATGCATTTTGATTATTTCAGGTGAGACGCTACATCTCGGAGTAGGGATTGAAATCTCGAATAAGCGTAGGGTGGTTGCAGATGATGTACTGCAAGGATTATTTTGGTAGTAAAGTCTAGTGCTTGTCCTATGTTCTCCCATCACTCCGCGTCTTGGGGATAGTTGTATTTTGAAATTTTTGGGCCTGTAAAACTATATGAACTTTAGCGTTATAAATGAACGAAAATTTTATTCAAGTCTTCCGCTGCATATTTAAATTCTATTGCATGTTAAAAACATACCTATAAATGTTGACTTAAGGTAAAAAGGAAAAATCGGGTTCGGCCGTCGGGTCAGATCGGAGTCGCGATGCCAGATCCGCATAGGGTGGATTCCGGGTCGTGACAATTGTGATTGGGAAATTGCCACCATCATGGAAAGACTTTAAGAATTATCTCAAAGCACAAACGAAAAGAGATGAATCTTAAAGAGTTGATAGTGAGGCTACGAATTGAAGAAGACAACCGAGGATCTGAAAAGAAGAATGAAAATCATTCCATAGGGGCTAAGGCAAATGTTGTTGAACAAGGCTCAAAGAATAAAAGGAAGCATGAAGGGAAAGGTCCTTTTCAAGTTTCTAAGAAATTCAAAGGGAAATGCTACAATTGTGGTAAGCAAGGACATCGTTCAAAGGATTGTCGTAAACCAAAGAACTCAAGGAAACCAAATGCTCAAGCAAACATGACAGAATGTGACAAGCTTTCAGTTGATGTTGGTGAGATGAATCTTTCCGTCGTTGTATCCGAAGGTAACTTGGTAGGAAACCCCAAGGAATGGTGGGTAGACACTGGGGCTACACGCCACATTTGCTCAAACAAATGGATGTTCTCTACCTACAAACCTGTTGAGCACGAAGAACAACTTTTCATGGGTAATTCTTTAAGTTCCAAAGTTGAAGGACGTGGAAAGGTGATACTGAAAATGACATTTGGCAAAGAACTCACTCTCAACGATGTGCTTCATGTGCCTAACATTAGCAAAAACTTGGTCTCTGGATCATTACTTAGTAAGAATGGCTTCAAATTAGTCTTTGTGTCTGACAAATTTGTGCTCACTAAGAATGAGATATTTGTGGGAAAGGGTTATTTGAGTGAGGGGCTGTTTAAGATGAATGTTATGACTATTGTACCAAAATCTATTAATAATAATAATGCTTATTCTGCTTACTTGCTTGAGTCTTCAAATATTTGGCATGCTAGATTAGGACATGTTAATTATGCTACTTTACGTAAATTAATTAATTTAGAATTTTTGCCTAAATTTGATATTAATCCTAATCACAAATGTGAAACTTGTGTGGAATCTAAATTGACAAGATTACCCTTCCATTCTATTGGAAGAAGTACTGAACCTCTAGATTTAATTCATAGTGATATCTGTGACTTAAAGTTTGTGCAAACTAGAGGGGGAAAAAGTATTTTATTACTTTTATTGATGATTGCACTAGATATTGTTATGTGTATTTGCTAAGAAGCAAAGATGAGACTATAGAAATGTTCAAACATTACAAGAATGAAGTTGAAAATCAACTTAGAAAAAAGATCAAGGCAATAAAAAGTGATAGAGGTGGTGAATATGAATCACCTTTTGAGGAGTTCTGTTCAGAATATGGAATCATTCACCAAACTACCGCTCCTTATTCACCTCAATCTAATGGTATTGCTGAACGCAAAAACCGAACATTAAAAGAAATGATGAATGCTATGTTGTTAAGTTCTGGTTCACCCCAGAAGTTGTGGGGGGAAGCTTTGCTTTCTGCTAATTATATTCTCAACAAAGTACCTCATAAGAAAACTCATAAAACACCTTATGAATTATGGAAAGGTCATAGACCTTGCTATAAATACTTAAGAGTGTGGGGGTGTCTAGCTAAATGGCAATTCCTAAACCTAAAAGGGTTAAGAGAGGACCAAAAACCATTGACTGTGTATTCATTGGTTATGCAAATAACAGTAGTGCATATCGATTTCTTGTGCATAAATCTGAGATTCCTGATGTGCATGTTAATACAATTATGGAGTCAAGGGATGCTTCATTTTTTGAAAATGTATTTCCTTATAACATGACACATGAATCATGTTTACAAAAAAGGCCTCTAGAAGCTACAGTTAGTAATAATCATGAAAGTATAGACCAAAAGTTTATAATTGATGAACCTAGACGTAGCAAAAGAGCTAAGAAATCAACGTCCTTTGGACCTGATTTTCTAACATATTTGTTAGAAAGTGATCCTCAAACGTTCAAGGAAGCAATGTCCTCTCTCGAAGCTTCATATTGGAAAGAAGCAATCAATAGTGAAATTGAATCCATCATGCAAAATCATACGTGGGAATTAGTGGATCTTCCACCTAGTTCTAAACCATTAGGATCTAAATGGATCTTTAAAAAGAAGATGAAAGCTGATGGGTCAATAGAGAAATATAAAGCAAGACTTGTTGTCAAAGGCTATAAGCAAAGAGAAGGATTAGATTATTTCGATACTTACTCACCAGTTACTAGAATCACATCCATTCGGATGTTGATTGCGATAGCAGCTTTAAATGGATTAGAAATACATCAAATGGATGTGAAAACTACTTTCTTAAATGGTGAGTTAGATGAAGAAATATATATGGAACAACCTAAAGGGTTTATTGCTTCTAGACAAGAAAGGAAAGTATGCAAGCTTATCAAATCCCTCTATGGATTAAAGCAAGCACCAAAACAATGACATGAGAAATTTGTCAATGTAATGACATCAAATGGATTCAAGATCAATGAGTGTGACAAATGTGTATATGTCAAAACCACTCAAAAAGGATATGCCATCTTATGTCTTTACGTTGATGATATGCTAATTTTAGGTACCACCATTGATATGATAAATGCTACAAAACAAATGTTATCTAATAGATTTGATATGAAAGACTTAGGTGTCGCAGACACTATTTTAGGAATGAAAATTTCTAGAATGTCTGATGGACTTGTTTTATCTCAATCTCATTACATTGAGAAATTACTTGATAAGTTCAAGAAGTATAATATAAATCCTGTAAAGACACCAGTGGATGTAAGTCTTCATCTTGCTAAAAATATTGGAGAAAGCATATCTCAATTAGAGTACTCTCGTATAATAGGCAGCTTAATGTATGTCATGAACTGCACTCGACCTGATATAGCATATTCAGTGAGTAAGCTTAGTCGATTTACGAGTAATCTAGAAAATAATCACTGGAAAGCAATAATAAGACTTTTGGGATATTTAAAATATATCCAAAATTATGGACTGCACTACACAAGATATCCAGCTGTACTTGAAGGGTATAGTGATGCTAATTGGATATCTGATTCAAAAGACACCAAATCCACAAGTGGATGTGTTTGTACTCTAGGAAGTGCAACCGGGTCTTGGAAATCCTCAAAACAAATATGTATTACTAGATCTACAATGGAATCTGAATTCATTGCTTTAGATAAAGCTAGACAAGAAGCAAAATGGCTTCACAATTTCTTAGAGGATATTCCAAATTGGTCAAGACCAATGCCCGCTATTTGTATACATTGTGATAGTCAATCAGCAATTGGAAGGGGCATAAAGTCATATATATAACGGTAAGTCACGACACATACGTCGAAGACATAATACCGTTAGACAATTGCTCTCGAAAGGAATTATCACCATTGACTATGTAAGGTCAAAAGATAATATTGTGGATCCACTTACAAAAGGCCTAACACGAGAGCAAGTGGAAAGTTCATCGAAAGGAATGGGATTTAAAGCCTATGTCTGAATAAGAGTTGTCATAGTGGCAACCCTAACCTAGTTGAGTAGAGATCCCAAGATCTAGGTTCAAAGGGCCAACCGAACTATGAAACAACTCAGTACTTACTGAGGAGATATTTACTCCTAACCATTCCTATGATGAGACAGTGCACATCTGCCGCGAGAACCAAGGATAAGTTACGGTTTTAATGATCTCTATATCTTGGAAAGATGTCCAAGTAGGGTATTGCAGGATACTTTTCATAGAAATCACCTATGTGAGTAAGAAGGGGCCGCTTTTATGAGAATTTGAAAGGTTGAATTCTCTAAAACACTCACAGAACCAAGAGGTGTTCAAGGCCAAAATGAACACAAACGTGAAAACCAACTATGTCCGAAAGGGTACTGTGTGATTTCTATTGTCTTGGTTTACACAAACGACGGACAGTTCAAAGACCTCACGTCTACTGATTAGCTAAGTAAATCCGATAGTCGTTCACTAGGGCAAGTTCAAAGCCAGTAGGCTACTTAACCCAATGCAGTAATCTTTTCACTATACTCGAAACTAGTGTCTGCATATCATTTGCATTACTTTCAGTCAATTTCATTCATGTGGGGGATTGTTAGAAAAATAATAGGTTTGAGCAAAATAAATAGCTAACTTTGAGTTAAAATTAAAGTGCGTCCCACAAATTAATTTTAGTGGGTCCACATGGGAATGTGTTCTCCTCCATGAAGAGATGAAGATTAAATATTGGGTTGCTCAAAACCATTAAGGAATGAATGAGAAATTGCCTCCAAACATCACCACTTGGGAATGGTAACAAAAGCTTGAAACTTGTGCAAAAAGCTTGTGTCCCACATAGGATAGGTACAAGGCCATTTATTAGTATATATACACCTACCTTGGAGTGAGGTTTGGGCCCCAAGGGGCACCCCAGTTTTATGGAAGGGGGGAGGACCTAGCACATGCTTGGTTCACCACACGCGCGAGCGTCATCGCCGTCGCCTCCGCCCCGTCCCTCACCGAACCAAACCGGGCCGGGCCTAGGCTTGGGCTTGGGCTTGCTGTGTATATATCTTTTTGGAGAAGATTTATTTAAATTTTCCAAACCAGAAAACGCAATCGTTTTAAACTTGCGTTTAAGTTACCATTCAGATTTCGAAATGCTGTCGTTTTGCGTCATGCGTATGGTTACCGTTGGGAGTCCAAAACGTAGTCGTTTTGCGACATGCGTACGGTTATCGTTGGGAGTCCTAAACGCCGTCGTTTTGCGATGGCGTTGGTTTGACTGAACAGTCCTCTGTTTCCATTGTTGCTCCTGTGTCTGTTTGCCATGAACAAACACAACTAAACCTTCATGACTGTACCAAACAGTCATGAAGAAGCCTATAAATACCAGAACCTCATTACATTTCATTTCATCCGAATTATTGCATTCTCTTTCTCTACATAGTCTGTATAAGTCTAGTTCGAGTGCTGCCATTGTTGTGTTCGTAAGGTTCTAAAGAGATAGAATTGCTACTTCTTTAGAATCGAAATCCGTTCTATCTTGGGAGACAATTGCTCATCACCTTGAGCACCGAGAGGGAGCAAATTCGTCTTAAGGAAATTGTGAATTTCACAAGGCTCGGATTTACATTCTATTCAATTCCAAATACAGTGAGTTTCTGTTCAAATTCAATACTGTATTTCCATTCTATTTGAATTATTTATTCTGTTTAATTCCTTGTAACAATATATATATATATATATATTAGATTATATATTCAGTATATTTCGGGCATAACAAAATTCTTATTTATACACATGAATTTATAGTTTGATTTTTCACTGAATTGATTGTAAAATAATCATTCTTAATGTGTGAATCAAACTATATTTTTTTAAATAAAAAATCTAATATTAAGAATTTATGTGTATGTATCTATTTCTTTTCTTCGCCTTTTAGATTTTTTTCAGTCAAAATCTCTATTGAAGGACACTTTAGTTCTACTGTTACTTTCCTTTCCTTTTTTTGTGTAAGTAATATAGAGAGAATGAGAGAAAAATGTCTCTCAAGGTTGCTTAGGAAACAATATTAATTGAAAAATGTGGAGAAAAAGTACCCTCAAAATGTCTTAATAGATCTTTGGATTTGAATTAGACATTAATTTACAATTAATTTTACCTCATAACTCATCCAACTATAAAACTTTTAAATTAATTCATATAACTACTCTAAGAGGCATTTAAAATATAAATAGAGAGAGTGAGACAAAGTGGGGTGGGGCTCAAAATGGATACTGAGATGTTTATTGATTAAGATTTTGATGTTAAATTTCAAGGAGTAGTTGTGGATGAAGAAAAAGTTCTCAATTTGGTTACGAGATGTTTATTGTGGATGTTTATTGATTAAGATTTTGTACAAGTTCACTTGAATGTAACCCAATTTGGTTCTAATACATTGTTAGAAGCAATGGGTAAGGCTGGAAGCCTAAGATGACATATTTTGATTTTGATTGATCATATGCATAATTTCTCAATTTCTTTATTTGTTTGAAAAAGTTGGTTATACTGGGCTTTCTTGAATTTCTAATGGTTGCTATTTTAAAATCTTTGTATATTTAGTTGAAAAGGAGTGAAATGTTATCTCATGGGTGGGTTGGGTCTCTGTGGCCTAAGAAAATTTTAAATGGGCTGGGCTTAGGTTAATATTAATGGGCTTTTCTGGGGCCCCTGGTGGAATAGGTCTTGTGACTTTTGGGTGGGTTGGATTGATATGCCAACCCAAGCCCAGCCCATTCTACAATCCATAGTTGAACTTGGTCAAAACATTACTATTTAGAAAATCATTTATCTGAATAATACCAATATTAAAATGTCTAGAACTTATGACCCACAAAGAAAAAACAACAACGACCATAATTAAATCTGGTCAGACCTTTCACATTAATTCCGTCAATGGGAAAATATTGGACATAGAACTTATGACCCACAAAGAAAAAAAAAAGAAAAGAAAAATAATGAAGAGAAGAATGGAAAACATAACATTAGCACTAAGCCAATAATTGGCAGTAGATTAGATTAATAAATAAAAAAAAAAAGAATCTAAGGGCATTTAGGGCCTCCTCTCTTAGTCTTCCAATTGTTGTAGCAAGGGCAGGACGATTTGTTGCCATAGTAGCTTGGAGGAACACACAAGCATTTTGCACAGCATTTTTGGCAGGAGAACATTTATGGTTTGCGGTACTGTGTTTGGCTACACCTCCTTGCGCATTGTGATGGACATTCTGTTATTTGTTTATCAAATCAATAATTAGCTGTTTTGTTAAGATAATTCTACTCATGTTCTCACTGAGTCCGAGAAAAATTTGATGATTTTAAACTTATATAGATGTCTTTATTTGAAAAATGAAAAATTAATATATTTTTTTTATATGTAAGGACAATTCCATAATATTATTTTAAGAATGAAGCATCAATTACACTAGGTTACATAATATGACTCAATAAAGTAAATGCATTTTTTTTTTTGGTTAAGTGTGGTTTGAACTGACACTAGGTTTGGAAATAGTATATATTACCAATTGAGTTAAACTAATGGTATATTGAATTAGGTATCCCTAATTTGTTCAATTGCTAATGTGTTGAAGGGTATTTTTGAATTTGATGTTGTATGGATAAATGAATTTGATGTTGCATGTAAAGTGTAATTAGCAGTACTCTAAGCTAATCGAATTTTTTCAACCTATAATAATGCTGCATACATATGGTAAATATTATACATTGGAAACATAAAGATGTTTTATGTACTTGAGAACAGGTGGGTTTTAGGTTTACCTAATTGTAGCCCAAACTCAATCCCGATTCTAATACATGCCTTGTCAAGTAACTAAGCTAAGCTCAACATGAAATAACTTGAAAAGGCAGACCTTAGTTTTTTAGTTGATGAACTCATTGTTGCTGTCAGAATGTCGATTTTTATACAAGGAACGTTAACCCATTTAATTAGTGTACTGATGGAAATGAGTTAACATATAGACATGGAGCATACTAATTGATTACTTCTTATTGTGGTAGAGATCAAACATGGATAAAAGTCAGATGAAACTTTCGGGTAAACATTTGCCTAGTTACATGAAAGGAATTAAAGACTTCATTGAGTATGCACGTTCGAGCACAAATAGAGGCAATAAGATTAAATGTCCATGTAGGAAATGCAACATTAAGTATTATGAACCTATTAATGTACCTAAAGCACATTTGGAGTTGCATGGAATGGACAAGAGCTACACCCGATGGGTATTTCATGGCGAAGATTATGAAGTTATGACTGCAGATAATGAAAGTAGCCGTGATGGTTCTAGTGAGCAAGGTTGTGATGGATTAAAAGGAAATGTTGGAAAACGTATGTGCAGGAAGAATTGATGTTGAAAGCAATGTGCAAGGGAAAACAAGTAGTAGTCATGATCATTCTAATGTAAAGGAGGAGGAGCCACAACCATTTGATACATTTTCAGCTGATTTGCATCTACCACTTTACCCAAGTTGTAAGAAGTTCTCAAAATTAGAACAAATCATTTGATATGATTTTAGAGTTGATTAAAATGGCACTGCCTACTGGTGAGACACTCCCAAAGTCAAATTATGAGTGTAAGAAGTATATGCGTGAACTAGGTCTTGGTTATGTACCTATACATGCATGCAAATATGATTATGCATTATCCTCTAGAGAACACGAAAATGAAACTGAATATCCGCAATGTGGTGAGGCGAGGTATAAAGTTAATGCCGATAAGAGTAAGAAGATTTCTTAGAAGGTATTACGATATTTTTCATTGAAACTTAGGCTACAAAGGTTGTTTATGTCAACAAAAATGGCTGGAGATATGAGATGGCATAAAGAAAAATGACTTCCATAGGATAATGTTCTAACACATCCAGCAGACAGCCTAGCTTGGGAAGAATTTGACAAGGAACATCGTTGGTTTGCGCAGGATCCTCGCAATGTCCGACTAGGCATCGCGAGTGACGGGTTCAATCCGTTTGGGGACATGAGCAACTCTTACAGCATATGGCCTATGCTGGTTATTCCTTATAATTTACCGTCTTAGAAATGTATGAAAGAACCCTTCCTTTTCATGTCACTATTGATCCCTGGTCCACAATCACCTGAAAATGATGTAGATGTGTATCTACGTCCATTTATAGATGAGTTGAAAGAGTTATGGGAGAACGACATTGATACATATGATGTTGTAACAAGGTGGACCTTCCGGTTGCATGTAGCTGTGTTATGGACTATTAACGATTTTTCTGCATACGAGAATTGTTAAGATTATGAAATATGTAACTTATGGCATGTGTTGAAATGGACTATGTATGACATGTACCCTTGATGAAGGGATTTTGTGATTGGAATGTTATTGTGTAATACATTGTCTAAAGCATGCTTCATATGTGGAATCAGAGCATATTGGCATAGTGTGATTCCTTGAAACATCGTGTAGGTTGAGCACGTGGTGCTGTGCATTATGAGAGTGTAGATCTTGTGGTGAAAAACCCAAAATCGACCATTGGTACTTGCATGCCAAACGAGGTTCGAACCATGAAGCGAGACATACTGTGGTACTTGTAGGCCAGCGGGGAAGGACTGTAAAGCGGGACATGGGTGTGGCACGGGGTTTGCATGGGTGTGTCACGCATACTGTTCATAGTACTGCGTTGATGATATTGGATGACATTTAGATATAAATGTACACTTGCACATGCCACGCCTTAATTTTGTTCCTTGTATTAGCATTATATTATACCAGCAGTTGAACTGACCCATTCGTGGGATAACATATTACAGATGATGCCCCTGCTACATAAGACCTGATGATGTCTTAGTGGAGGAAAGAACTTGGAATTATATTTGGCTCGTGGGGTGTATTTTTGATGTTGTATAAGGGCATAAGCCCTGGACTATTTCATGTTTAAATTGTATGTCGTGAAATAATAGGTAAGGTTTATGGAATTGTATCAAAACCTGAATTGAGTTGATATTGAAATGCATGTGATTGTCTTTTATTTCTTTATTATTTTATTTTCTTTTAGTTTCGTTACTCGCGCCTCAGGTTCACGGGAATTCGGGGCATGACATGGCATGCCCAATTTGTAATAAGGATGCTGGATTGATGTATTTCAAGAATGGGAAAAATGTATGTTTCATGTGTCATCGTCATTTTTTTCCAAGAATGCATAGTTGGAGAAGACGTTACAAGGATGACTTTGATGAAAAAAAATGAAAGTAGGTTAGGACCAAAGCATTTGTCTGGGGACGACGTGCTTGCACAATTGGAACATCTCCAACCTAACCTATTTGGAAAGGGATCAACAAATAATAAAAGAAAGCGTATCGATGCAAAATTGAATTGGATAAAGAGGATCATATTTTTTGAATTATCATACTGGCGAACTCTTAAGCTTCAACACAACCTGGATGTTATGCACATTGAAAAAAATATTTGTGAGAATGTGTTTGGAACATTGCTAAACCTGGATGGAAAAACAAAAGACAACATCAAAATGCCCATGGATTTAGAGGTAATGGGTATACGAAAGGAATTGTATTTGATACCGAATGGTGATAAATTCATTGTACCACCTGCGTGTTATACATTATCAGCTAATGATAGAAAGAGTTTTTGTGCTTGGATTAAAGATGTGAAGTTTCCACAAGGATTTGCTTCTAATATTTCTCGATGTGTGAATGCAACAACTGGTAAAATATTGAGTATGAAAAGTCATGATTGTCATTTTTTTTGCAATGATTGCTCCCAATTATTATACATGGATATTTTGAGCATAAAGTTCGTACTTTACTGATTGAATTGGGGTTGTTCTTTTAGGAGTTATGCTCAAAGACATTGAAAAGGTAGGTGTTAGATAAGATGAAAATGGACGTAATTGTCATACTTTGTAAGTTGGAGCAAATATTTCCACTGGAATTCTTTGATGTTATGGTCCACTTGCTGTTCATTTGCCACATGAGGCAAAACTCGGTGGACCTGTCCAGTATCGATGGATGTATCCCCCATTGAAAGGTAATGTGATAATTTAAAATATGTATAATAAGATTTTTGGTGGTAGAAGTCTAATTTTTAATTGTGAACAGATTCTTGCAAACACTAAAGCAATATGTGCTTTACAAAGCACGTCTTGAAGGATCGATTACAGAAGCATACATTAATAATCAATGCCTTGCATTCTATTCAATGTATATAGATGGTATTGAAACAAGATTCAATCGTGTAGAATAGAATTATGATGGAGGTCAATGGCAACAACCTAGGCATTCAGATGTTGCTTTTGGAATGGCAGTTCGACCGATGGGTTCAGGATCATATGAATATATAGATATAATAGAATACGAGAGTGTGAATTATTACGTGCTGAATAATTCTACTGAACTCGCTTCATATCGCAAGTAAATTAACTATGTCCCACTACTACGTACAAATAAGTTTTCATTTTTCATAGAATGTATATTTGACAATTTGAATAATATGCGCTACACATGTAGGGCACACAAGGCAATGCTAGAAACTAAAAGCATGTTTAATGTCCAACAAAGGCAAAACAATTTTCTCATTGGTTTCAAACACATGTAAGTTTTCAAGTACTTGGTTATGAAGTGTTGTCTTTTTTATTAAGGATGTTGTTTTTTAATCTTGATTATGTATTATTTCTTTTATATATAGATGAAACTATTGCACCAACAGAAAGTTATGGAAGCTAATGATAACTTATATTCTTTGGCTTATGGTCCTGATAAGCGAATTATGCGATACACTGGTTGTATCATGAATGGTTTCAAGTTTCACACAATTAAACGTGAAAAGTATCTTCAAACGCAAAATAGTGGTATGGTTGTGACAGTGTATGAAGGTGATAAGGAGATCCAAAATTATGGTGTGCTACAAGATATTATTGAACTAAGTTACTGCTTTGATAATCAAATTTTCTTGTTCAAGTGTGATTGGTGGGATGTTGGGAACAAAAAGACTAGAATACATACAGATTCATATTGCATAGGCGTAAATATAGCTCGAACACGGTATGCTAATGATCCTTATGTGTTAGCATCACAAGTCAAACAAGTATTTTACCTTAAGGATGGGAAATTTTAGGCTAATTGGTATGTTGTTGATTTGGTTAAACCAAGAAACATTTATGATGTCTTAGAGGTAAAGGAGTAAGATAATGGATTAGTGGAGAGTGATGTATTCCAAGAAGAGGAATAATCAGCATATTGTGAGGATTTGCAATGTCATCGATCTCTTGAAGCTATTGGTAATGAAAATGATGGCAATGCGATCGGATCATCATCTCGGATTAGGATTGACATTGAAGTTTTTCAAGTTGACACTTTACAGGTTGTCATCAATGTGGAGTCAAATCAGACAGATGCTACTTTCATCAATGATGATACAAGTGATGAAGATGACGATACATTGATAGATTATTGTAATGATGAATAAGATCAGTTATCAACTAATGATGATACTGATATAGATAAGTGATAGAGAAAGTGAAATGTAAAAACATTGATTCTGGAATGTAAATATATTGTAGCTTCATATGGATTTCATGATTTTTGTTGAATGTATGACTCCATTTTTATCTAATGTACTGTTTGGAAGCTAGATAATCAATTGAGAATTCTATTTTTTCTGAGATGTGACGAAGATACACTATATTCAGTAAATCTTTTTGTCTCAAGTCTATTTTATATATAAGTGGGGAATGAGAACAACACATTAGTGAAGAGAATACTAAATGGTAATATTTTTTTTATTGTTGTCATCAATACGGCCTTCACATTTCAACATACTAGCCAGTGTAATTCCTGCTGAGGGTATTTGTTTGGCTTGTATTGATATTTTTTATTCCTTAAGATGCTGCAATATATGGATTCTTATTAAAATTAGTCTTGCTTGATGAAAATAACTTAACGGCTTCCGTGAAAATTCCATTATTATTGACAGTTTTTATGGAGATTGTTTATACTTTATAGGAGAAGAATTCTTCAGATGATATATCTTGGATGAACTGGGTAATATTTGTAGATGGAATTGAATCAGTTATTATTTTCAAACTTTCCAAACACACAAGAAATAATGATTGTATCTTGTAAGAAACTACTACCCTTTGTTTTCAGAAAATGACTTACCAAATCCCATTTAAGCGTAAAAGTGTAGACATGACTATTATAGAGTATATGAAGCTGAATTTCTCATTCCTTTATATTACATATTCGTCCTCCTATTGTCATAAAAGAGTAATTATATTTTGCAATATAAGTCTGTAATATATTTATTTGCTGATAGTGAGGCGAATGTGTTTTGTTGAAATTCCTTCATAGTAAAATGTTGAATTTAATATAGATTATAGACTCCTAAACAACCAAGAAAGTAGATTGCTAGGGAATCTAATATATGTGACCTTTGAGTTAATGTGTTATCTTATTTTGTAATAATGATTTTTTATTTACAAGAAATAATTAAGAAAAATGCTGCAAACTGGGCAAAACTTCAAGTACATCATCGTGGTGGGTGAAAACCATTTGTGCAATACCTCCATGAGACGATATAATATCATTTTTCTTACTTTTGTTTTTTGCCTTATCCTTGAGTAGACCACTGGTTAAGTTTCAATGAGGACTAATATCGGTATATACATTATATAGCATGATGCCTTGACACAACAGACTGTTGGCTAAATTGAACTATGGAGGATGACGCATTTTAAAGAGAGCAAGGGCTGGGTCACGCCTCAGTCCCAACATTTCTATATACGCATTTTTAATTGGAATTTTATATTCATTAATTGTAACTTGTCTCATTTATAATTATTGTAGGATCACATGATTAACCTCTAATCGCAGCCACCCATAGAAGGTAGTGAGGCATTAAGTGATGAGGAAATATGTAAGCAAGTGTTGGGAACGAGGTCGGGATATGTGAAAAGCCTTGGCCATGGGAAGTTGGCTCTTCCTTCATCTTCATCCAGTTAGGGTGTTCAAATAAATGAGCTTCGTTGATTGTATGAAGCCAAGTAACGACGCAACGAGGCTTTGGAGGAGAAAATTGAACAAATTAGAGAGACAATGAGGACTGAATTACAAGAACAACTGTAAGAACGAGTGCGAGCGAAAGTTACAATGAGGATGCAAAGAATGAAGGAGTGCCATAAACAAATAGAGGCTACAATGGAAGAGAGACAAAAATGTATGGATGAATTTCTTGCAATGTGTGCATAGTAAGATCATGGGAATATATACAAGTAACATCAAATCTAATTATTCATTAAAGATGAAAATGCAACTTATTGGCTTACCAATCATATTAGAAGAAAGAAGTATCCTAGATAAGGATATTCCTTTAGTTGTGGTTAGTTTGTTCAATTGTGGGTATTATTTTCTGTTTTCTGATATTGTATGTCTTTTGTTCCAGTTGAAGTTGAATGGACAATATATATTAGTCAGATTATGGGTGATGTATTTTATCCTTAATCCTTAAAAGTTAAAAAGCATGAATATATATATATATATGGAGAAATTTTGCCATGAATTAAATTTATGTCTTCTTTAGGTGCGTGGATTACTTGTGTTGGATGATCAAGATGTGGAGTATATATATATATATATATATATATATATATATACACTTGTGTTGGATGATTTGGTTATGTGTTGGATCAGGATTTGTGCTGTATTAAAAATGAAATTATTTTCACAGCAATGATTTTTTTCAAATATTTAACTTTATGTCCAACAAAAAATTTGCGTCGGAAATGAAAATATAACTAATGAGTCAAAATAATAAATTATTTTAGACAAAATGTACAACTTATGCCGATTGTTTATATAGTCAGAAATAATATTTAAATCGACACTTCATATAGTCGAAAATAATGTTTTGCCGACTCTCTTTGTAGTTAGAAATAATGTTTTACCGACTTTTTATATAATTGAAAAATAATATTTTACCTACCATTTTTTTCATCGGAAATAACATTTTCTTATCATTAGAAATAATGTGTTACTGACACCTAAATGTGTCGGTAATAATTTAATATTTTCAATGCTAGGATAATTGCGTCGGTAATATTTTTAACTATTTTATTATCGACGTTTTTGCGCGACGTCAATTTTGTGTTGGTAATAAATATTTCTAACGCTAAATCAATTAGTTTCGACCTAATCTAGAGTTGGAATAAATTCTTTGTCTTGTAGTGGCATCCAAAGATAGAACATATAAAGACGGATTGCAAGAATCAAGGGCAACACATAACAGAGCACATCTAGCCTACAATCAAGCAAAACCATTCTCAATCAATTTTTTCAAATCTGTAACTGTTGCACAAATATAGTATAGTCTGTAACTGATGCATAGATTTAGTCTAACAGTTGTAAATTGCTGTAAATAGATTTTCATATCTGTGTATATAAGTTAGCTCTTTCTACATCAATGAAATGAGGAAATTTATTCATTGAAAATAGCAGTTGTATTTTATTATATGGTATCAGAAAAGCCGGTCTCTCACGAGTCTACTATCCTACCCATGTCGCCTTCCACAAATCAACTCCCACGCAGGTAAGGATCTAGGGTTAATGCCAATCAATAAATTGGAACAACTTCGTCAGTATATCTTTGATATAGAAATCGAAAGGATCCTCACTACTCCTTTATTCTCAGGCACTGCTAAACCACTTATTGCCCTCAATATCACTGCCCAGATCAATGACAAATTAACACAATCCACTTTCCTTCAATGGCGTGCTCAATTTGATGCATTCTTTATTGGCTACGATTTACTTGACTATGTCAATGGCACATCTCCACGTCCCTCTCCCATCGGTACCTCAACTACCGAGTTAAACAAAACCCATTGGGTTCGATAGGATAAACTTATCCTCAATTTCATCCTAGCCTCTACATCTCCCACAATTACACCTCTCATAGCCACAGCCACAACCTCTCACGAAACTTGGAAAAAACTTAACACACTGTATGTTAGCCAATCCAGAACACGGGCTATGCAACTCAAGGAGGAACTCACCTTGAGCCAACGTGGGAATCGGTCAATTTCTGACTATTTTCATGTTGTGAAAGCTCTGGCGGATGAACTAGCCATCATCGATCATCCAATTTTTGATGATGATTTAACCCTCTATGTCTTGAATGGGTTAAGGCCTGATTTTCGGGAGATTGCCGCACCGATCTGAGCACAGGAGAACTCCTTGGCGTTTGAAAAGCTGCACGACCTTCTAGTAGGTCACGAGTCCTATCTCTAGTGTCTGGAAATTGCCACCTAGTAGCTGGTGATGACAACGCACTCCATGTATAAGGCGAGGTCTTCGTTTGGAGAAGACTCTTCAAAATCGCCTTCTAAATCAACTGGGTCTCTCCAGGCGCAAGGCCAAAGCCTAGCTCATCCGTTTAATGGCTATCCATGTGATAGCCACCACTCTAACAATGGGTCTGGGCCGTTTGGCAAGCCTAACATTACTCATAAATGCTACCAGCCCCGCTGCTAATTTTGTGAGCAAATAGGCCATACCACCAAGTCGTGTCCCCAACTCCATTCCACTAATCTCACTACTAACTGTGTAACCACCTTCAATTGGAAAAGAAAAAACATGGCTTATGGACTCGACGGCTTCTCACAATATAACGGGTGATCTTGCCAATTTGTTTTTTCATTCTGAATATGATGGCACTGATGAAGTAATCCTCGGTGACGGTTTAGGTTTGGTTGTCTCACACATTGTTTTTTTGGCATTGCACTCACCCAAATGCACCTTTATCTTGCGTGATACTCTTTGTGTTCCAAACCTTTGCAAAAATCTAATTTCTTTTCATCATCTTACCAAACAAAATAATGTTGTCGTTGAATTTCACCCCTCTCATTTTTTTGTGAAGGACAAGATCATGGGGGCGATTCTGTTACGAAGAGCATGTGAGAATGACGTTTATACCTTTCTAGAATCAATGATGTCTCCTTCCTCCAAAATGGTTGCTAATGTGCATGAGCGGACCTCAATTGATGGGTGGCACAAGCGTCTTGGGCATCCCTCACTTAAAATAGTCCAAAATCTTGTTAAGAAATTTTTCCTTCCTATTGCACCAACAAACAGTTTGTCTTCATTGTGTAGTCCATGTTCCATTAATAAAGTACATCAACAACTTTTTCGTGTCAATAGTCTTCAAACTCATACACCTCTTGACATTTTTTTACACTGATGTTTGGGGACCCGTGCCTTATATCAGAATTGATGGCTCTCGTTATTACATCATTTTGGTTGATCATTACACAAAATACATGTGATTTTATCCAATGGCTACAAAATTCAGTGTGTCAATCATTTTCCCTCACTTTAAAAAATTTATAGAAACATACTTCCAAACAAAAATCAAAAGTCTGTACTCTGACAACAGTGGTGAGTTCATTGCTTTAAAATATTTTTTGTTGCTCCATGGTATTATTCACTACACCACTGTTCCATACACCCACAACAAAATGGCCTTTCCAAGCGTCGTCACCACCACCTCGTTAAAACTGGCCTAACTCTTCTCCATGATGCATCACTACCCCTTTCGTATTGGCCCCACGCTTTCCAAACAGCCTCCTATCTCATTAATAGGTGACCCACACCTCTTCTTCAAAACATTTCTCCTTATGAGGCTTTTTTTAGTCAAAAACCAAATTACCTCAAGTTAAAAACATTTAGGTGTCTTTGTTACCCCCTCACTCAGCCCTATAACTCTTATAAAATGCATCACAAATCCACACCTTGTGTATTTCTTGGGTATTCTCAAACCCAGAGTGGTTACAAATGCCTAGACATCAAAGCCCAGAAGATGTACTTCTCTTAGCACGTGTTATTCGATAAAAAAAAAACCCAAGCCTTGGTTGTGTCTTCCAGAAACACGCATAGTCCATTGACCGAACTAACCCATGCCCCGTTGTTATTCGATGCTCAAGCCATGCCTGTGCCCTCGTCATCGCCCCCTACACCACTGTCCTCCACCATGCCTTTGGAAGGTGTAACCGCCATCGATGCATCCTCCTCAGGTAATCTCGGTACCTTTACATCTCCTTCATCTGATAACCTAAGGCCTACTCTCTCAAATTCGCACTCATCATCTCTTGGTTCTAATAAAAATCCATGTTTGCATGCTTCTCCCCAACCCTTACAAACCTGTTCCAAGACTTTACCAAATCACAACTCGGTCCATGAACAAAATTTTTAAACTAAAACAACTCCATGCCGTGTCCAAACACCCTCTCCCTCAAACCATTGCACCAACCTATGTGAGTCAGGCTGTATCTCAACCATAATGGTGTGATGCCATGTCAAATGAGCTCATCGCCCTCATGACCCATGGAACTTGGGACTTGGTACCACCCCCCTTGAATTGTAAACCAGTGGGTGTTCAGGGTGAAGAGAAAATCTGATGGATCAGTGGATTGGTTTAAAGCCCATCTAGTTATAAAAGGATACAATCAACGTCCTGGGCTTGACTACAAAGAGACCTTTAGCCCCGTAGTTAAACCAGCAACCATTAGAACTGTTTTGTCAATTACTGTTGTGAATGGTTAGGAGTTGAGGCAAATGGACGGCAACAATGCTTTTTTACATGGTACCTTATCTGAGACTATCTATACGCTACAACCCCTAGGGTTTAAAGATTCATATAAGCCCAACCATGTTTGCAGATCATGAAAATCCATTTATGGGCTTGAACAAGCCCCTTGGACTTGGTATACTACACTGAAAAATGCACTGCTTGAACTCGGGTTTGCAAATTCCAAAGTGAATTCATCATTGTTTATCTATAGAAAAGACTCTATCACTTGTTATTTCTTGGTCTACGTCAATGATCTTGTGATTACAAGAAATAACTCCACCTTTGTGGCTTCAATTATTAAGAAATTGGGTGATAGGTTCTTTCTTAAGGATATCGGCCTACTTCATTTCTTCCTCGGTGTTGAAGTTGTACCCACTCAGGTCGGTCTCTTCTTATCAGAACATAAATATGTTCGTGATTTATTGACCAACACCAATATAAGTGGTGCCAAAAATGTCTTAACTCCTCTTTCAACAAGTCAGTCTCTTAAGTTAATTGATGGCACAACAAGTGTGGACAACACAAAATTTCATAAAATTATTGGCAACCCTGCAGTATCTTTCTTTGACGTGCCCAGATATTTCTTCCGCGGTTAACAAGTTGTCTCAATTCATGCACAAGCCAACCTCCACTCATTGGACAGCAACAAAACGGCTTCTACATTATTTAAAGTATACCATTTTCTATGGTATATAGCTCACAAACTTTGGACCTCCTGCTTTAATCACTTACTCTAACGTAGACTAGGCTGGAAATATCGATGATCGTACATCCACATCTGCGTACATCAACTTCTTAGGCTCAAATCCAATTCATGGAGTTCAAAAAAACAAAGAGCGGTTGCAAGATCCACCACCGAAGTTGAATACCGAGCCTTTGCAAATGAGGCATTAGAAACAATGTGGCTGCTTGGACTTTTTCATGAGCTTGGTTTTCCACTCAAAGTCGCACCCTTATTATTTTGTGATAATCTTGGTGTCACTCACCTTAGTTTCAATCCGGTTTAACACTAACGCACGAAACATATCCAAATTGATCTTCACTTTGTGTGTGATCTTGTTCAACATGGTACTCTCCAAGTTTGACATGTGCATACACAAGATCAACTGGCAGATTTGTTGACAAAGCCATTGTCGCGACAAAGGACAGAAATATTAAGACACAAGATTGGTCTTGTGGATGGAAGCTCAATCTTATGGGGCGTATAAAGACGGATAGCAAGAATCAAGAGCAACACATAACAAAGCACATCTAACCTACAATTAAGCAAACTACAATCAAGCAAAATTATTCTCAATCAATTTTGTCAAATTTGTAACTGCTGCACAAATATAGTATAGTGTGTAACTGATGCATAGATTTAGTCTAACAGTTGTAAATTGCCGTAAATAGATTTTCATATCTGTATATATAAGTCAGCTCTCTCTATATCAATGAAATGAGAAAATTTATTCAATGAAAACAACAATGTTATTTTATTCTAGAACAATGGTAATTGTTGTAAATAAAACAAAATAAATGTCCAAATGCATATGATTACAAACATTTAAATTTATTTTAATTATAAATATATTTATAACATCTAAATTTATTATACAACACCCGTGCAAATTATATATATATATACACACACACACACACACACTAGTTGTTTGGGACGTGTCCAATTAATATAATGGTGACAAATGTCTTTAACAGAAAAATATATACAAGTGAGTGAAAGAATTTGCCACATGAAATTGTCGAACTCATTTGCAAGTGAGATGTGGACTGGCCTGAAAATATTGCGTGCACAAGAAAAAATCGTAAAAACAAATATTTAAGTAAATAAAATAAATGAAGAGAATTAATAATCACAAATGAAAAATAAAATCAACAAAATAAAAGAAAAGAAAAAAAATTAATAAAAGATGAAAACCAGATCAAGATAACATGAAAAACCGTTTGATCTAGTGGATGACTATTCTGAGCGTCGGTCAATTGTGAACTTCCTTGTCACAGTGAAGGTAAGAATATAAAATTATGTTCATAATCTTATATATATATCCACCCGCTGTTATCATCGGTTATTGGACTGTGTAGTTTGTAATTCATTTATAGAGTTCAAAATAGTTATTTGATTAAATCAAAAGCAGGTAGGTGGAGAAAACCTTCGCTTTTATATATATATATATATATATATATATATATATATATGTAGCCGCGTAAGTCAGTTACCAAATAATTTAGGGCGAGAGTTTTCTTATTTTTGGGTTCATGACTCCTCATGGCAAAACCAACCTCACGAGATAAAAGTAATTTGCTTCATTCACATTAATTATGATTTATTCTTAGTAAATGAAAACTGTGACGGCGTACCTTAAGTGGCTTTCCTCTGTCATGACTCATAGCCCAAATCATCAATACGATATCTCTAAAAAATAATACATCCACAAATATAACAACCGTCTTAATTACCAGTTGCTAAACTTACCTTGCCCTAAACAACCCCTACAAATTATGACACCTCAAGTCATTCTCAATATGCATTGGAATCAATCTTTCATTGTTAATTTATCTTAGCTTATATATACAATGGCGTTTGTGTAAGATAACGATGATGACAATGGTTCTCTTTGTATTGGTGGTGTTGGGTCGTTCCAAAGAGGGTGCTACTACAAAGGCAAATTGCATGTCAGAATGCTAGTTTCAATGCTTGCAAAATAAGATATTCACTTTGAGTGAATGCAAGAAAGAGTGTGTAGATGCTTGTAAAAATGTTGATGGTGGCGTGACCCAAAAATGTGTGAAAGAAGATCAAAGCAAAGATGAATCTACATACGACATGTCATTGCTTCATCAACAGTAGCATGACATGGACAAGCTAGCGAGTTCTTTTTTTCGTTTATAGAAATGTGTTGTTACTTTTGTTGTTCATAGTTATAAGAAAAGGTAAATTTTAATGGATGCATGTATCATTTCTTCATTTTAATGTTTTTTTTTTTTTCTCTTGTAATGTTTTAACAAAGGCGGGTGTGTGAGCCTTTAAAGCCTTTACCTTCAACGTTGAAAAGATAGCACAAATTATATTTTGTGCCCCGTGGTTTGGCCTATTAACACAAGATTCTATCATATTAATACTAGTGAGTAAATTATAAAGTTAACAAGGATAACCCATAATGACTAAATTAAACATCCCTCGCCTTTATTTTTATTTTAAATTAAAACCAAGAAATATTAGTAAAACATTTTAAAATACAAGGAGTCTTTGAAAATAGAGTTAACCATATAAAGTAAAGTGTAATTAGCCCCTTGCATGAACCTTATGTGCAATTTTTTTATTTTTATTTTTGTAATTATGAAAAATTCTATAAGTAAATCTCGAATGGATAAATCTCACCAACTCTTCACACAATCTTGATTGTGTGTGAGGTGGCTCCTAGCCACTCAAATGAGCACCTCTAGGTAGTACCTCACACGACTTTCATTTGAATAACAAAAACATAAGTGTTCGTTTGGTAACATTTTTTTAAATTAATTTTTTACTTATTTAAGTATAGAAGTAAAAAGTAGTATTTGGTTTGAATAAAAAAAGTACTTTCAAAAAATAAAAAAGCAAAAAAATTCTTTTCAAGTACTTTTTTTAAAATTAAAAAGAAAAAAAATTCTTTTTAAAAGCAATATAAATTGATTTTTTTTATCTCATACGATAAAGTTGTTTAGAGGATAAAACTGAACCTCCCGAAACACCACCATGCCAATTTGAAAGATGGGATTGTGTTGTATCCTCGGTGAAATATCTGGCGACTTGTCCACGCCCTAAACATTTTTTGTGTTCTTCCTTTACTCTGTCTCTATCGTCACGATCATAATAACCTAAAAATTTTCAGAAGTTACCCCGTCTTTTGCTTCCATTAGAAGTTCAAGGTTTGTTAGAATTTCTCTAAATTTAGAAGTGATTAGTACTATTTTATTTTCTAATTGATAGATTGTTGCTCCTCTCTCATATATATATATATATATATATATATATATATATATATATAGGATTTGTATACATAAATGTGGATTAGTTTTTGATTTTTTTCTTTGGTAGTTCTTTTTTTTTTTCCATAATTGGTAAACTCATTCGATTGGAAATTTATTCAATTCACAATTGAACTCCAATAGATTTGGCTTGGTCAAAAAAATTACCTTTCCCAATTTTATGTTGTTAATTAAGTGTTCAATAAAATGCTTGTATGGTGCATTTTGTTAAGTCATTAGTTTTTTTTAGCTCTTGTGTCTTTTTTTCTTTAGTTGTATACATGCAAACATATAACTTAGCTCTATTACATGTGAACCCAAATTTGGTTTATCTTGAATTCACTACAAGTAAATTTAAGTATTGGATTTATGTCTGTGGCCCCTTCTAATTATTTTCTTGGATAGTAATGCATGAGCATTTGTGTATTTAACCTTTTGATGCTGCACTTTTCGACTCACAATAAATATGGGCTCTGGGACTTGTAAAACACTCAAAAAGGGGATTAGAGGACCACCGGATTGGCTCCGGCGGTAGCCGCTCCGATGCTTAAGTAAGTAAACGGAATTGAAAAGACTGTATTGAAAGTCAAAGAATGAGCCTCCAAATAAAGCGTACCTTTAGGGTTTAATTTATAGACCGTGGCCTTCCTAAGTTGATTAGGATTCGGTGCCATGAATATAGGGATTTGATCATCGGAGATTGCAGTTACCTTGTGGAGTATTGTGTCGTAGATAGAGATAATCAAAGATAGTAGTTTCCTTGTTGAAAACTGTTTCCGTGTTGAAGACTGTTTCCTTATTCCCTGCTTGGCAGCTGTTAAGGAAATCATAAGGTCGGAACCATATGAAATACTGAGTGTATATTGCCCAGAGCATAAGGTCTAGAGGATATGCGCATGAGAATGCCCTGAAAGCTCTACCTGCTCTGTATGACCGAGTTTATCGGCTCTGTAGGATATATATATATATATATATATATATATGAGAATGCCCTGAAGGCTGTGACTGCTCTGTATGACCAAGTTTATCAGTTCTGTAGGATATATATATATATATATATATATATGAGAATGCCCTGAAGGCTGTGACTGCTCTGTATGACCGAGATTATCAGTTCTGTAAGCACATGTGTCTCAAGGTGATTGGTGTGTCTGTTTGTGGTATATCAGCTACTCCCCCCCCCCCCGGAGCCCTAGTTAGAAGCTAGGGCTTAACTAGGGTTATGGGCTTTGTGAAGAGTCACACGTTTTGTTTCTCCATTTCTCGAGACGTCGGTTTAATGGGTCATTTATTGCGCAGGCGATACTTGAGAAGTCATCATTACCTTCAACCGTTGTGTCGACTCATCTTGGGAGGCTCATATTTCGAATGTGTATATAAAGAGGGGGAAAGGTCTTTTATGCCTTTCTTCTGCACTTGCTTCTATAGTACCAGAGACAGCCACCGCCATTTGACGTATTTTGAAGGTTGAAGGATATCCGGTGTTCATAGTCTTTCTTGATTTCAGGTTTGATTTTAGTCCCCTTTTACATTCCCTCTCATTTCCTTCGTTACTTTCTCTTGTTCGCCATGTCTGGCCCTGAGTCACCTTCTGGTTCGGGCAGTTCTTCTAGGGCCATTCCTCAACTGCAACTAGTGAATATTCTTTCTGTTAATGATGATGAGAATAGATTGGTAGAGCCCCCTTCTAGTCCAGGGGTTAGGATAGTTGATGCATTCGATGAGCCCTCGAATAGGGCTGGTGAGACCTCTGGTCGATCTGGCCATAGAGAGGAGGGTGAGAGTGCGATTACTGAGAAAATGTTGGTAGAGTTGTGGGAGAAATTCAATCTCCCTTCAAATGTTACTTTTAGAGTCCCGAGCCCTCTGGACCGCCCAGGCGATGTTAGAGCGGGGGAAATCTGTGCCTACTTGGCTTGGTTTGAAATGGGACAGACACTCCCCCTTCCTGACCTTGTAAAACAATTCTTTTGCTGGTTCGACATTTGCCCTGCAGACTTGAACCTTAATAGTTGGAGGCATCTGTTAAGCTTCATAGTGTTGGGGCATATGAATAATGTCAACGTGTCCCTTGACCTGATCCGTAGTAATATGGATCTAAAATACAAGAGGGCGGAAGGCCTTTATTACATGTCTTTTGATAGTGGGTTCAGACCCCTTACCTCCGTGCCCTCCTCAAACAAGACCTGGAAGAAGTGGTATTTCTTCATTAAGGGAGGATGGGAATACAAGGACTTCCAAGGCCAATTCTCAACGTTCCCTCGAACCACTGGGCAAAAGGGTGAGGCCTAATTTTTTCGTGGCTGCTTTGATTTCGTTTTGCACACCAATTGCTGAGCTGATTAATTTTTGTATCTTTTGTACAGTTAGGAGTGTGTGGAAAAGACCGAGCCCTTCTCCCGTGCTTCAGGAGCAGTACAAGAAGCTTCTACAGCCCAGCAACCGAGACCATTCCTTCATAGTTAACCTTGATAAGTTGATGGCTGCCAGAGGACGTGTTGAGGAGCTTGCAAAGGATATGATGGCAAGGTGGGAGACCGAGCCATCTTCATCTGTGGCAGTGGGGGAGGCTTCTTCCTCAGTGGACCCTCCTATCCAAATGAAAAGGTGGAGGATACTTTCGATCTCTCCTGACCCCATTGAGGGGGAGAGAGAGGCACCTGCCCCTATTTCTGCGGTCCCCCCAGCCCCGTCCAAGCAAGCGGGCAAGGGGGAGTCATCCTCGGTGGCCCCTGATGCTGTCAATCAGGGGGCCAAAAAGATTCTAAGGGACTTTTGGGCCAAAGGCTCAACCAAAATTAGGCCCCAGAAGCCGGAGAAGCTTCTTGCTGACCTGGCTTCTCTTCAGGTCAAGGTAAGTTCTTTGGGTCTTTATCTCTTTTCCTTTTTTCCAAGTGTTTTGGCTGGTACTAAACTGTTTGCTTTGTACATTGCAGGCTCTGCACACCCTTTCTGCTCTGACGGAGGTCTCGCCCCCTTCGGAGGAGGTTGATCAACTTAAGGCTGAGCTGGAGAATGTCAGGCTTCAGCTCGGTACTACTCAATTTGAGGCTCACGACTCTACACAGAAGCTGAAGGAGTCACAGAATTCTCTGGTCGTTATGGAATCAGAGAAGGATCTTGCCGTTCAGCGGGCAAAGAGGCTGCAGAGGGAGTTGGACGGCATGCAATACGAATATAACCAAAAGCTTGAGGATGCAGTGGAGCAGGCCAAGCTGGATAAAGAGATGGAGATGAAAATGGAACTGGAAGGAATGGCCAACACCCTGATTATGTTCGGTTTTAACAACTTTCGAACTAGGTTCCTTGCCAAATTTCCTGATTTCGACATATCCTCGATTATGCCTCTAGGGGTTACCCCTCCCGAGGTTGCAGTTCCGAGCGAGGTGGTCGATGTTTTTCCTGCCGATCCCACTGAAGTTGTCGTCCCAAGTGAGACGGTTGATGCTGCTCCTACCGACCCTTCCCTAGCCGTTGAGCCTACCTCTACTGATCAGGCTTAGAAAATATGCTTAGTTTAGGTTTTTTGTTGTTGTTTTTTTTTTTTTTTTTTTGAACTTCAGTGTAACAGGCTCTTTGAATAAAACAGTTTTTCCTTCCTCAAATGTCTTCATTCAATTCTTCTTGTGTTTGGTTGATCCATGTAGTATTTCTTTTGAACCTGTTGTTGATGTGAGAAACTGATGCAAGTAAGGATACTCTGGATCCCTCCAGATCAGCTTTCAAGAGTTGGCGGTTGTCTTCCGAACTGTAGTTGCGATAAGATAATGATTGTAGATTAGCTTTGATTACTTCTCCCTCTTTGGATGAGATAAGAAGGCAACTTCAATCAGATATGTAGGGATCTGACATTGATCTTGTGTTCGCATATATTGAAAGTAAATTTTGAAGAATTCTGAGGCAGTTTGTTCTGAACCCCAGTTTTGAAGTAGAAACGGTGTCATGTGTCTGTTGCTCTGATGATTGAGACTTCTACCTCTTAAGTCATTCAAACTAGGACTGAGATATATCCGAGCTGATGGTCTTTTTTCATACACGTGGTCCGTCAGGGATCAACAGAATGGCCAAGACTGAGAAGTCTGTATGATGGATCGAAGGCCTTTGTATAAAGGCGGATCGGACTCTATTTACTTGACCAGTTCGGTATGTCTGGGGAAGCCTTGTATCTTGTTGTCTAAGTATCCGAAAGGATGGTTTTATACGTCATTTATTTATACAGTTGTCTTTTGGGTTTTCGAGGCCAACCTTTCATTTAACCGATGCGACAGTACAACTGGGTGACTTTTGGGCTTCGAAGGTCTATATATACGAAGGAGGAGCATACGGTTGTGCCCCATCTTTTTACTTTTGCCCTTAGACTGTTCCCTTGTCGGAGAGAATTTGAATGTCTTTTAGAGGCTTACCGTTGCTTGGAGATGATTGACGATTTTTAGTCCGAGTTGGGAATGATTAAACTGTGGCCGAGAGTTAACCTTCCGTTTGATTTAGTCTCCAAGGAAGGATTAGGGGAGGCTAAGATCTTCTTGTCCATCTTAGCATCCGATCGAGATTTCTCCGATAGGAGGTGGACCCTCCTTGATTCAACCGAGGCTTGGAGCATTGGTGATGAAGATGAAGGTGGGATGCCTCATTCCCTTTGCGTCTTGGCAGAGACCCTTGCTCAAATCCACTAGGGTGTCATGCTGGCTTTGAGGGACATGAATGGAGGTCCCCTGAGACCTAGAGCCCTTATCATCCATTGGTATTGAGATAAGTGACAGTGATGATGAAATGGCCTGGGTGCTTCTTGCTGCAGATTGGGGTTCAGAGTTCCTTCCTTTCAAATGGAGTCGGCGACGGCAGTAATGGAAGTTTGGATCCTGGGTCCCATTCTCATTCAAAGAAGAAAGCCATGATGTTGTGAAAGCGTAGTGATGACCTTGTTGTAGCTTTTGTGTACTTGTTCTATTTCCAGTCTTCTTGTACTGATGCAAATTTTTTGAATCATCAATAAAATTGAGTTCTTTCTTCTCAGATTTGATGTTCTTTGTATTTGAATGTGCTCTTCTAGAGTTAAAACACCTTTTCATGCACTTCTGATGACTAACCTTTTTGTACGTTCTAAGAGTAGATCAAAGAAACTTGTATAAATCTTGAAATCTTGAATCAAAGTACTTTAAACCTGCTCGGTACTGCAGTACTTGTTACTTGCTGGTACATAAGCCAAATCATCTAAGTATCAGCTCTGAGGTATTCCGATCTTAGGAAACTTTAGTTTTAAGATGTTTGGAACTTCTATCTTTGGATGGACTGGATCATAAAATCTGTGTACTGAAGATGGACCAGGCTCGGAAGGCCTGTGCATTATAGACGGACCAGGCTCTGGAGGCCTGTGTATTAAAGATGGACCAAGTACGAAGACTTGTACATTATAGATAGACTAGGCTCTGGAGGCCTGTGCATTAAAAGATGGACCAAGTCCTAAGACTTATGCATTATAGATGGACCAGGCTCTAAAGGCCTGTGCATTATAGATGGACCGAGCACTGAGGCTCGTGCATTAAAAGATGGACCAAGTCCTAAGACTTGTGCATTATAGATGGACCAGGCTCTGGAGGCCTATGCATTAAAGATGGACCAAGTCCTAAGACTTGTACATTATAGATGGACCAGGCTTTAGAGACCTGTGCATTATAGATGGACCAAGTCCTAAGACTTGTACATTATAGATGGACCAAGCTCTAGAGGCCTGTGCATTATAGATGGACCAGGCTCTGAAGGCCTGTGCATTAAAAAATGAACATTCTATAGAGGTATTAAAAAAAAAGAAACATCTCTATTGATAATACTTCCGTAAATGTGCCACGTTCCACGACCTAGGAATAGGCTTCCCGGTCATGTCTTCTAGCCGATAGGTGGTGGGCTTAACAACCTTCGTTACTCTATAGGGGCCTTCCCAGTTTGGTGACAGCTTTCCCATGGTTGGATCCTTGGTGTTTTGAAAGAATCTTCTTAAGACAAAGTCTCCGACCTGAAAGCTGACCGTCTTGAGCCCCACCTTGGATTTGTTGACCATTCTCTATTGATAAGCTTCCATCCTGATACTGGCTTGATCCCTTCTTTCTTCAAGCAAATCCAAATTTTCCATCAGCTGCTGATCATTGGATTCTTGCTCAAAGGCTTCAGTCCTCAGAGTTGGCATACCAATCTCAACCGGGATTACTGCTTCTGTCCCACAGGCCAGTGAGAAGGGAGTTTCAGAGGTAGGAGTTCTTCTGGTTGTTCTGTAGGCCCAAAGAACTCCAGGGAGTTCCTTTGTCAACTTTCCTTTGGCCTGCTCTAACCTTTTCTTTAATCCATCAAGGATCGTTCGGTTGGTGACCTCTGCTTGCCCATTTGCTTACGGATGGCCTAGAGAGGCAAAGTGTTGCCTAATGTTGAGATTTTCACAGAATTTCTTGAAGCCTTTACCCGTGAACTGTGTCCCATTGTCAGAGATAATCACATGTGGTATACCGAACCTGCAAACAATGTTCTTCCGAGTGAAGCTCTCAACTTCCTTCTCTGTGATATGTGTTAGAGGTTCAGCTTCGGCCCATTTAGAGAAGTAGTCGATGGCTACCAAGAGATACTTCCTGTTTGGTGGGGCATTTGGTAATGGACCCATGATGTCCATCCCTCATTGAGCAAAGGGCCAAGGATTAGTAATCGGGATGAGCTCGTGATGAGGCTGGTGTTGATATGGGGCAAATCTTTGGCATTTGTCACACTTCTAGACATACATTTTAGCCTGCTTTAGCATGCTAAGCCAGTAATAGCACTGAGACAGAGCTCGGTGAGCTATAGTTCTTCCCCCATTATGATTCCTGCAAATTCTCTCGTGTATTTCAGCCAAGACATATTGTGATTCTTCTGGAGCTAAGCATTTTAATAGAGGTTGAGAATAAGACCTTCTGTAAAGCTTGTTGTTCAAGATCAGGTGCCGACCCGCTCTGATTCGGATTCTCCTAGCTTTGTTTTTATCTTCTGGGAGGAGCCTGAATTGTAGGTACTGGAGGATTGGAGTCATCCAGTTCTGGGGCTGTTCAGCAATTTAGGGCAACTTGGGCTTCCTCTATGTTGGGTCCTGGCTGGTAGGAGATTTTTACTGTGGAGTTTGCTTCAGACTTTAGGCGGGACGCCATATTTGCCAAAGCATCTGCTCTGCAGTTCTAGCTTCTTTCAATTTTCTGGATAGTGAAGGTCTGGAAGGAGTGCTTCAGGCAGTTCACCAGTTCGGAGTACCGAAGCATCCTATCATCTTTAATGGAGAATTCTCTAAGGACTTGGCTTACCACCAGTTGGGAGTCTGAGAAGACTTTAAGGTTCTGAACCTCGCATTCCAGAGCCAACTTTATGCCTAGGATTAGGGCTTCATATTCTGCTTCATTGTTGGAAGCTTTGAATCCCAAGCTGACTGCTTTTTCTGATGAGAGCCCATTAGGGGACTGTAGTACCAGGCCTACTCTTGAGCCCTGATCGGTTGACTATCCATCGATGTAGAGCAGCCAGGTTCCTGAAGTTTCGATGAGCTATGACTTGTCTTGAAGTGCCGGGGTGAACTCAGCAACGAAATCAGCCAAGGCCTGTCCTTTGATGGAGTTTCGTGGCACATATGATATGTCGAATTCTCCTAGCTCAACAGACCACTTCACTAATCTTCCCGATACCTCAGGTTTCCTCAATATTGACTTCAGAGGATAGGTAGTTGGGATTTCAATTGGATGAGCTTGAAAATATGGTCGGAGCTTCCGAGCTGATGTTACCAAGGCGAAGGCTAGCTTTTCCACTTCTTGGTATCTCTTTACTATGTCGAGTAGTGCCCTACTAACGTAGAATATGGGCCTCTGTACGCCTCTGTCCTGTCTGACTAATGCGGAGCTGACCGCGTTTTCAGAGACTACAAGGTACAAGAGTAGCTTTTCTCCCTTGTACCGGTTTTGATAGAAGTTCTAGAGAGGCTAGATACTCCTTCAGCTCTTGAAAAGCTTTCTCACATTCTTCCGTCCACTGTAAAGCTTTGTTTCCCTTTAGAGCTTTGAAGAAAGGTAGGCAGCGATCACTGGATTTGGAGATAAATCTGCTTAGTGCTGCGATTCTGCCATTCAGCGTCTGAATGTCTTTTCTGGTTTTTGGTGACTTCAGTCCAATCAGAGCTTGGATCTGAATGAGGTCTGCTTCGATACCCCTCTGAGAAACGATGTATCCCAAGAATTTTCCCTTCGTCACCACGAAGGTACATTTCGAGGGGTTGAGCTTCATCTTGTGTTGCCTTAGGATATCGAAGGTCTGGGCTAAGTGCTGGGGGTGATTATCTTTCTGCAGACTTTTGACCAGTATATCTTCAATATATACCTCCATGGTATTGCC
The DNA here is from genome assembly GCA_008638375.1 of Nyssa sinensis. NCBI lineage: Eukaryota > Viridiplantae > Streptophyta > Magnoliopsida > Cornales > Nyssaceae > Nyssa > Nyssa sinensis. The sequence goes on along the minus strand of CM018032.1, from coordinate 18,077,738 downwards.
GAGCAGCGGGCTGAACATCTTGTTCACCAACCGCTAGTAAATGGCTCCAGCGTTCTTCAAACCGAAAGGCATTACTCTGTAGCGGTAGAGACCTCGTTCGATTATGAAGGCTGTCTTCTCCTGGTCTGGAAGGTACATCTGAATTTGGTTATACCCAGAATAGGCATCCATAAAACTCATGAGCTCGTGCCCCGCAGTGGCGTCAACCAGTTGATCTATCCTTGGCAATGGAAAGCTGTCTTTGGGGCACGCTTTATTGAGGTCTGTATAATCAACGCAGACCCTCCACTTGCCATTTTTCTTCTTGACCAGGACGGTGTTGGCTAGCCACTCGGGGTAGAACACTTCTCGTACCATTCTAGCTTCAAGCAGCCTCTGGACTTTCTCATTTATGATCCGATGCCATTCTAGAGCTATCGATTTTCTCTTCTGTCTGACTGGTGGATGATCTGGATCTACCATCAGTTTGTGAGTTATGAGGTTATGATCTATACCCTCTATATCTTTGGTCTCCCAAGCGAATATAGAGAGGTTGTCTTTTAGAAACCTGACTATCTTCTCCTGCTCGGTGTGCGTCAAATCTGGGCTATTGTATAAATAACACCCCTCTGATTCTGAACTGACCAACACTTTAATAGGCTGGCCAATGGGTTTGGCTCGGCTGTCCCGTCCCCTTGGACTCAGGGGTTCTTCGATGCTGGATGGGCAACCTTCCTCATCAGGAGTGTGGGTAAGAACTGGATCTGTACAGTCCCGAGTGTACTGTAATTGCTATTTGGTGGCCTTCTCCTTGAGTGCAATGGCATGGCACTCCCAAGAAGTTGGCTGGCACCCTCTGACAGAATAAACGTTCTGATTGTGAACATACTTCAGATATTGATGAAGGGTCGAGGTGACCGCCCCTATCTGGTGCAACCATGGTCTCCCAATTATGACATTGTAGGGAGATTTCATATTCAACACCATGTACTCCGAGATGGTGGTCTTCTGCCCTTCTCCCTCTCCTACAGTAGTAGGAAGGTCGACTCTTCCCAATGGGGTGCTAAGATTGCCATCAAAGGCTGCCATCACGGCAGTAGTAGGCTTAATGCTATCATGGTCCATCCCCATCTGTTTGAGTGGTTCATGTAACAGTATATTGACGAAGCTGCCAGTATCGACCAGGACTCTCCTGATCTCGAAGTTGGTGATTTTGAGAGTGATGACAAGGGCATCATTGTGAAGGCAGTGTACCCCCGCTAGGTCCTGTTCAGTGAATTGGATCTCCAGTGCTGGTTTGAGCCTCTTTTCAACGTTGGAGATCTGCAATACGTCTGGGGCAGCCCTGGCCTCCCAAGCATATCTCTTTCTCGCCCTGTTTGACATTTCTGTAATAGGGGAGTCGACATGGAGGACATAAATAACATGGTTGTTCTGCCTCTGAGGCTCGTTTCGTCCTTCCCTATGCTCTTGCCTCTGCTTAGGCCTCTGGTCTAGCCATTGTTGAGGCTTGTCTTCTTGAGGGTTCTGCCTTCCGTCCTGCTTGACGAACTACCGAAGACGCCCCTTCTTGATGAGCTGCTCTATCTCATATCGGAAGGTCCTGCATGAGTTAGTCGTATGCCCATGATCTTTATGAAAATTACAATACTTACTTTGGTCCCGAAGGCTAGGATCTCCTTTGATTGGTTCCGGCCACCTCAGGTTTTCCCGATCTTGGATTTGCCGGAGTACCTGGTTTGGTGTAGTGTTCAAAGGAGTAAAGTTAGTGAACTCCCTTGGTCTGGAATTGTACACAGCCCTGGGTGTTGTTCTCTTTTCTAGACTCCTGGCCCTCTTCTTGCTGGAGTCTCTTCTGTGGTCCTCCTTTTTGTGATCCTCCCTCTTCGGATTATCCCTCTGGGTCTGATCTTTGCCCTTCTGGGATGTGCAGTTGGCTTCTTCCAGGTTGATATACTTCCTGGCCCAATCCATTAATGCCGCCATGTCGGCTGGAGGGCTCTTTGTCAAGAAGTCTCTGAAGCCACCGTGAGCAAGTCCAACAGTTAAGGCAGCTATAAGGAATTTCGGGCTGCAGTCGATGATCTCCATGAGTTCGGCATTGAAGCCCGCAATGTAGACTCTAAGGGACTCTTCTTTAGTCTGCTTGACATTTAACAGGAATTTTGGTCCCCTTCTAAGCCTTCTGCTGGTCATAAACCTGTCCAGGAATTGCCTGCCAAGCTCACAGAAGTTGGTAATTGAGTTGGAGGGAGGTGGTGGAACCATTTCAGAGCAGTTCCCTTCAAGCTGGTAATGAAGGTTCGGCACATGAAAGCATCAGAGGCCCCGTGGAGGGCCATCGTATGCTGATAGTGTGAGAGATGATCTCCTGGGTCTCCAGACCCATCATACAGGGTGAACTTTGGCACCATGAACTTTCTAGGCCTTTCTTCTGACATGATGGCCTGAGTGAACGGGGTGGCAAGTCTTTCGAGCAGCCTGGCCAACTCGTCTTGCTCTGGAGGGTTCTGGGCACCTCTCAAAGCTATTGTTCAGTCCATAGATTCGGCAATTTCTTCTACCCTCTGTGGGTCTCTCTGAATCTGACATCTTGTGAACCTTGCCTCACAGCCTCAGCTTCAGGGTAGTCGGGCTGAGTATGTCCCTCGGACGGAAGAGGGTTCCGAACCAGAGGGATTGGTGCTGCATGGGGATGAGGCTCTTGTGGTGCTGGATGTGCTCCCGAAGCCCTTGGAGTTAGGGCTCGAGTAGTGCTCCGGTAATGGACGTTAGGAACGAAGGCTGATGTTCCCCAGCCTAGAGCTGCTGACGGCTGTCGATCTCTGCCAACGCGGGCAACACCCTGGGGGTGCCTAGGCTGGTTATTTGGAGCCTGCTCATGGGGCTCTTCATTCTCAGTGGTAATAGGGGGTTGTGTTCCCGCAGCAATGTTGACCGGCGGGTTAGGAGGACTCGTCCCTTGATTCTGTGTGACCGTTGCCAGTGTTCTAGTTATGGCAAGCAACTGTTCCTGCACCAGTTCATTGTGTCGTTTGATCGATTCGATCTTTTGTCGCATGGGATCAACCGTTGGCCCCCTTGCTCGTGGAGCATGATGCCGATGTTGAGAGCTTTGTGGATTCTGAGTCTTCTGTCACGGTCGGAGATTTGGGGCCATGATTTTTGGGTGAGGAAAAAGATGAGTTTGTGAATAGAGCACTTGGAGATTAGTCGTTCCCACAGACGGCGCCAAACTGATGCTGCACTTTTCAACTCGCAATAAATATGGGCTCCGTGACCTGTAGAACACTCAAAAAGGGGATCAGAGGACCACTGGATTGGCTCCGGCGGTAGCCACTCCGATGCTTAAGTAAGTAAACGGAATTAAAAAGATTGTATTGAAAGTCAAAGAATGAGCCTCCAAATAAAGCGTACCTTTAGGGTTTAATTTATAGACCGTGGCCTTCTTAAGTTGATTAGGATTCGGTGCCATGAATATAGGGATTTGATCATCGGAGATTGCAGTTACCTTATGGAGTATTGTGTCGTAGATAGAGATAATCAAAGATAGTATTTTCCTTGTTGAAGACTGTTTCCGTGTTGAAGACTGTTTCCTTATTCCCTGCTTGGCAGTTGTTAAAGAAACCATAAGATCGGAACTATATGAAATACTGAGTGTATATTGCCCAGAGCATAAGGTCTGGAGGATATGTGCATGAGAATGCCCTGAAGGCTCTGCCTGCTCTGTATGACCGAGTTTATCGGCTCTGTAGGATATATATATGAGAATGCCCTGAAGGCTGTGACTGCTCTGTATGACCGAGTTTATCAGCTCTGTAGGATATATATTTATGAGAATGCCCTGAAGGCTGTGACTGCTCTGTATGACTGAGATTATCAGCTCTGTAAGCACACATGTCTCAAGGTAATTGGTGTGTCTGTTTGTGGTATATCACCTTTGATATTAATGCCTGAATGCATGCCATTTATTAAGTCAACCAGACTTCAGTAGCCTATATTAAGAATTTAATTTCTGAATTAGTATCTGTTTACCATGTCTTTAGGAATATCAAAACAGTGGAAGTAATCTATTACAGTAGGTCACTTTGTGTTAGTTCCTTATTTTGTGGTTAGTTCTTTATTTTCTGTGGGAAGTTAGTTCATGTACTCTTCTATTTAAGTGGTTTTAATGCAATGAATAAAGTATATTAGTTTTACATCAACTTTTTTATCTTTCAATTCTTTTATCAAGTGGTATCAGAGCCATAGACTCTGAATAGGAGTAATAGAAAGTGTTCAAAGAGCAGAAGCTCTTATCTACTCCTTGTTGTTTATTTTCTGGGCAATAGCAGATAGTCTTTTTTAATGGAACATAGACTTTTGTTCAACCTATTAGACCTAGATTCGATGGTCATTATGATCATTGGAGCATGATGGAAAATTTCTTGAGATCCAAAGAATATTGGCATCTCGTTGAAACTGGTATTCCACAAGCAGAGTCTAGAAAACATCAGGCATAAAATGTTTTTAATTAATTTAGATTTTATTTAGAAATATATTTCTAAATCTTAGGAGTGTCTTTTGAATGTTTTTCAACATTGAAGAATGGTTTCATGACCTTTTGGAAGAAGGTCGGTCAAAATAAATTTTGAAAACATTTTCTAGAATGACCTATCTTCACTATTTTGATCATAAATTGAAAAATAATTTGAATTTTTAAGTGAGACAAATTTCATATGAAATTAGACTTCAAGAGCTTCGAAACGATAAGTAGAACACCCAAAACCAATTTCGTATGAGTGAGATATTGTTGTTTGAAGTTGAGGCTTTACAAGAGCGAAAAGTAGATCGCTCTAGCGAGCTCATGAGTTCACTCGAGCCAACTTCGCTAAAGCAAGCTCCAGAGTCTGCTCGAGCGAACTCTAGTGAGTTGCTTGCCCTAGCTCGATAGCTAGTTCGCTCTAGCGAACCCCCATACTAAACAAACTTTTGTTTTGCGATTATAAGTATTTTTTGAAGTCTATAACTTAAATATAAAAGACTTTTGATACACGAATGAGTAAGACTTTTTGGAGGCTCCATTCTAGGGTTTCAAACATTTTCCAAAAATATTCTCATTGCATTTCATGTGCTTCATAGATCAATACCTAAGAGATCAAGAACCCTTCCATTATCATCATCTACACCATTGGAAGAGTGCAAGCTTGTGAGATTCAAGGCTTATTCAATTGGCGAAGTTCGAGATTGCATGGGCATTTGCAGTTGTAATTGAGAGAGTCGTTCTAGGATTCGAAGTGGTAAAGCACACGAAAGAATGCTTGAGGAAGTTCAAACCATTAGCAAGGCTCACTACAACAAAATGCACTATTAGCGACGCGCACGTGCGTCGCTAATAATGCAACTGTGCGTCGCTAAAGGTCTTTAGCGACGCACAAACGTCCGTCGCTAAGGCGTCACAAAAAGTAGCGTCGCTAATACTATTAGCGACGCACAAAACCTTAGCGACGCACAAAACCGTCGGTGTCGCTAAAAGTGCATATTAGCGACGCTCAAAGTGCGTCACTAATAATGGGATTCATGCGTCGCTAATAATGACCAAGTGCGTACTTTTAGCGACGCACACAGGGCGTCGCTAAAAGTGATTATTAGCGACGCACGTACTGTGTGTCGCTAATACTGACTTTTAGCAACGCCCTGTGTGCGTCGCTAAAAGTGGTTTTTTGTGAATTATTAAATTAAATTTAGACTTTTAGCGACGCACAGAGAGCGTCGCTAAAAGTGATTATTAGCGACGCACAGTGCGTGCGTCGCCAATACTGACTTTTAGCAACGCTCGCTGTGCGTCGCTAAAAGAGATTTTTTGCGAATTTTTAAATTAAATTTAAACTTTTAGAGACGCTATGATGTGCGTCGCTAAAAGTGTTTTTTTTTTTTTTTTTTCTCAACCATATTTGCTTTGTTTTAATATTGTTTTGTTCCTGTTTAAACCTGTATCAATCATCCATCCTGATATACAATAAAATTCACGCATTCTGAAATGAGTATTTTAAAGCAAAAAAATACATTCATATATATATATATATATATTAAACTAATTATGTACAATTGTAAATGTACCATTCATCACTAAATAGAAAAATTAAAAATTGTCTCCAAAATGTTACTACAGATGTCCATGAAAATAAAAAATAAAAATAACAAGTTCCGATGCAAAAAATAAAGACGGCGCCGCGACAATAATCCCCGATCAATCTGAAATAAAGATCAAACGACATATATTAGAACAATTATTAAATATATATGAACATAGAATGTGAATAGTTTTTTGTTTATTTTTTGCATGCATAAATAGTAAGAACGACATAAAGTAGCATAAGTCTATTTTATCATTTGTGAGGTGTGTGAGGTGGTTTCGATGCAGTTAGGCCGATATCCGGCATTCTGGTATGTCAAAACCCCAAAATGGGCCTTTTTGAGGCTGAAACTTGCATAAGTTTCAAACCGGGCATCGGAACTGAGTGTCGTAAGTTCATGCAAGTCTATTTTATCATTTATGAGGTGTGTGAGGTGGTTTCGGTGCAGTTAGGCTGATATCCGGCATTTTGGTATGTCAAACCCCAAAATGGGCCTTTTTGAGGATGAAACTTGCATAAGTTTCAAACCGGGCATCGGAACCGAGTGTCGTAAGTTCGTGCAAGTCTATTTTATCATTTTTGAGGTGTGTGAGGTGGTTTCAGTGCAGTTAGGCCGATATCCGGCATTTTGGTATGTCAAAACCCCAAAATGGGCCTTTTTGAGGCTGAAACTTGCATAAGTTTCAAACCGGGCATCGGAACCGAGTGTCGTAAGTTCGTGCAAGTCTATTTTATCATTTGTGAGGTGTGTGAGGTGGTTTCGGTGTAGTTAGGCCGATATCCGGCATTCTCGTATGTCAAAACCCCAAAATAGGCCTTTTTGAGGCTGAAACTTGCATAAGTTTCAAACCGGGCATCGGAACCGAGTGTCGTAAGTTCGTGCAAGTCTATTTTATCATTTTTGAGGTGTGTGAGGTGGTTTCGGTGCAGTTAGGCCGATATCCGGCATTTTGGTATGTCAAAACCCCAAAATGGGCCTTTTTGAGGCTGAAACTTGCATAAGTTTCAAACCGGGCATCGGAACCGAGTGTCGTAAGTTCGTGCAAGTCTATTTTATCATTTGTGAGGTGTGTGAGGTGGTTTCGGTGCAGTTAGGCCAATATCCGGCATTTTGGAATGTCAAAACCCCAAAATGGGCCTTTTTGAGGCTGAAACTTGCATAAGTTTCAAACCGGACATCGGAACCGAGTGTCGTAAGTTCGTGCAAGTCTATTTTATCATTTTTGAGGTGTGTGAGGTGGTTTCGGTGCAGTTAGGCCGATATCCGGCATTTTGGTATGTCAAAACCCCAAAATGGGCCTTTTTGAGGCTGAAACTTGCATAAGTTTCAAACCGGGTATCGGAACCTGAGTGTCGTAAGTTCGTGCAAGTATATTTTATCATTTGTGAGGTGTGTGAGGTGGTTTCGGTGCAGTTAGGCCAATATCCGGCATTTTGGTATGTCAAAACCCCAAAATGGGCCTTTTTGAGGCTGAAACTTGCATAAGTTTCAAACCGGGCATCGGAACCGAGTGTCGTAAGTTCGTGCAAGTCTATTTTATCATTTGTGAGGTGTGTGAGGTGGTTTCGATGCAGTTAGGCCGATATCCGGCATTTTGGTATGTCAAAACCCCAAAATGGGCCTTTTTGAGGCTGAAACTTGCATAAGTTTCAAACCGGGCATCGGAACCGAGTGTCGTAAGTTCGTGCAAGTCTATTTTATCATTTTTGAGGTGTGTGAGGTGGTTTTGGTGCAGTTAGGCCAATATCCGGCATTTTGGTATGTCAAAACCCCAAAATGGGCCTTTTTGAGGCTGAAACTTGCATAAGTTTCAAACCGGGCATCGGAACCGAGTGTCGTAAGTTCGTGCAAGTCTATTTTATCATTTGTGAGGTGTGTGAGGTGGTTTTGGTGCAGTTAGGCCGATATCCGGCATTTTGGTATGTCAAAACCCCAAAATGGGCCTTTTTGAGGCTGAAACTTGCATAAGTTTCAAACCGGGCATCGGAACCGAGTGTCGTAAGTTCGTGCAAGTCTATTTTATCATTTTTGAGGTGTGTGATGTGTCTTCAGTGCATTTTCTATAAATAAAAAATTCACGAAAGTATATAATTTTAAAAACTTACCAAGGTTGTGAAGAGTCACGTTGTTGGCTGATCATCGTCTGCAAAAGAGTCTGTATCTCGGCATATCGCTCCTCGAGGCTATCTAGTCTCTGGTGCAGCACTACATTCTCTTGTTGAACTGCCTCCGTAGCTGAGTGTGCCCTAGCATCACTATCAAAGGACGATGTCGTCGGCGCCATCCCAGTCCCTAAGCAACGCACATAGCCACGCCTCTTGCCCAGAACAGTCTCCCGTATCTGGTCATCGGTCGGCGGATCCTGACCCTCAGGTGTCGGCTGATCACGCAGCCGGACCATCTCCTCCTATAAAAACATAAATATATGCTACTACTTTTATAACTTTAGATTAATATTAAATTAGTAATACTGTAGCAAGTTAAATAAAAACTTACATAAAGCCGCTGTGCTTCAGGCCTAGCCCAACCCTTATTGGGGTTGTAGTGCGTCCTGTGCTACAAATCAATGGGGCTGGGTGGTGCACCGGTGTCCTCGTCTCGCTGGAGCAAATAAATAGTAGCTTATGAAGAGTGATTTCATGAATAGATTATACAATAAGAACTTGATACATTTATTAACTTACCATATCATGCCTATACTGTACAAAAGAACGTGATCCACCACAGTGGGTCACCTTCTGCTTGCTTCTACTCTCGCTATTCTTCCTGCTTAGTTCCTACACTTGGCCAAAACAAAGAAGGTTAGTATAAATGATATTGATTTAAACCAGACAACAAAAGTAATTTGAATAATTTTTACCTGAAATGTATCACTAGCGAACCGGTCGCACAGTAACATCCAATCCTCCACCATCACCCCCCTGTAGGGTCTGTCGCGGGGCTCTCTACCGGCTGCCACCTCCGCCTCGTAGTGCATGTGCAGACGATGTCGATAGTCCCTGAAACGGACTCCCAGGTAACGATCCACAGCCCTCGCTACGTGAGGTAGGTGGAGATCGATGTCAAACTTCTCCTGTAAAGCATGTCATTGTCAAAACATTACGGCATTAGAAATGTTAAAATTTAGTTCAACACAATAATAAAAGACATACCAGGATCTGCTCATGAATAGCTTGTAGATCCTCTTGAGTGACGTGACTCCAGTCAGTAATATGGAGTGGGGCACGTAGTCGGCAAATGATGTCGACCTCTGTGATGAAATGCTGTGCCCACCCACCAACGGGCCTCAGCAAGCCCTCCGGTAGCTCAATCCGGAGTCGCGCACGCCCTGCTGCGTCCATCTGTGTCTGCAAACTCTGATTCTTCGACCTACCACGCCCTCGTCTAGCACTGGTGGTGGCCGAAGCTTTAGAAACAATAAAATAGAAACAATTAGTACCATATTTATATAAGCATTAATACAAAATGGAACTATCCATACCATCAATGGCAGGATTGGTCGATCCTCCAGAGGAAAGGGAAGGGGTCGATGGGTCCACCGGGGCTGCGCGTCTACGTGATCCTGGTCCAACCATATCTAAAACAAAAGTTTAAAAGTAAATTCCATTACATCATAAAAATTAAAATCCATTACAGCATAAAATTGAATATCCATTACACTTGATCTTACCACATGTAACACCTATTACAATTACTCATCTGAGTTTGTATCATCATCTGAACTTGAATTTTCTTCATTCTCGGTACAATACTATAACAATGTCTCATCATCAAAATCACTTTCCTCGTCATCATCATCATTAATGAACGTTGCATCCCTCGGATCTAATTGTGTGGTATTGGTGACGTCGGAAGCTACGACATGAATTGGTTCTACATCAGTTCTATTCAGCCGATATGAACTAACATCTTCCTGTTCATGCCAGACAACACCATCGTGGGCAGTTTGAGACTCTTCTTGTAGTGCCTCCTCAATCCTCTCCAACTCTTCATCTCCCTTGCCAACTTCTACAACATCATAAACATTTCTAGTTTTTATTTTTTGGACAACATGCTAATCACCTCTTATTTTTGTGTCCTTCAAATAGAAAACTTGTTTTGCAACTGATGCCAAAACATACGGATCATCTTTAAATGCCGTACGTGACGTATTAACACTTATGAAGTGCTTATCAATCTGCATTCCAGTCTTCTTATTAGTTACATCCCACCAATCACATTTAAAAATATACACAGAATGACCGTAGCAATAATGCAACTGTATGATGTCTTTTAAAACACCATAGTACTCTACAATTTGTCCTCCGTCACTATCTCCTTCAACAAGGACCCCGCTATTCTGTGTTCGTCGGATGACCTCACGTTCCCTCGTGTGAAATCGAACACCATCAACAATTAAACCGGTATAGCAGGATATCCTTTGATCAGGACCACATGCCAAGGAATATAATTGATCGTACGCCTCAGGAGATTGTTGGTGGCGTAATAGCTTCATCTATTAATTCAATACAAGTACAAAATTACTTTTATACAAATGCATTAACTAATACAATTACAATTAATTGAAACCTATTCTTACGTGATCTCCGAACCACTTTGGAAACAAATTTTTCTGTCTTTGCTCCAGATCAGAACTTGATACATGTTCTCTCTGAAGCTCGAGCGTATGCTCACTGCATAAGATGAGATATGTTATATGTAATTTACATTTGTATATTAACGTAGTATTGCAATGATTTCGATAAACTTACTTAAAATATGGCAATGTCTCCTCGCAGTTGTTGAGCACGGTGTAGTGGGCTCTTTCCAAGTCGTGAGGATGACACCATTCATATATACGGGCACCTATTGGCCGCACAGTTTGATTAAACACCGCAAGGCCAGTTCGTTGTTGCCCTGGACATCTATTAACATTTCGCTCTTCACGATTAAACCTTGTCTCAATATCTTCAAGATGCATAGAGCAGAAGGTGAGACATTCTGCATCAATGTAAGCCTCCGCAATTGAACCTTCCGGTCGTGCTCTGTTACGCACATATTGCTTCAATGTGTGCAAATATCTGTTTTGATAAATACCCAGTTATAGATTAAAATAGTTAGGATGGATAGATAACACAATTGAGAAAATTAAATGTACCTTTCTATTGGATACATCCAACGGTATTGGACAGGTCCGCCAATTTTTGCCTTATGAGACAAATGCACCGCTAAGTGGACCATGATATCGAAGAAAGCTGGAGGAAAAATCTGTTCCAACTTGGAGAGGATCACGACAACATCCCTTTCGAGCTTGTCAAGTACTTCCACATTCAACGTCTTCGCACATAATTCTCTAAAGAAGCAACCCAACTCAGTTATTGTAGTCGATATGTGATCGGTGAGATACCCACGTAGTGCAACCGGAAGAAGTCGTTGTAAAAGGACATGGCAATCATGGCTCTTCAATCCGGATATTTTCCCATCTATAACATTTACACACCGAGATATATTCGATGCGTATCCATCTGGGAACTTTACCGATTTAAACCACTCGCAAATCCTCATTCTCTCTGCGGATGATAACGTATACTGTGCAAGAGGCACGATATATTTATCACCGCTACGTATTAAGTGCAGCTCTTTCCTTATTCCCAGCTCCTGCAAGTCCAACCGGGCTTTAACACTATCTTTTGTCTTCCCTTCAATGTTCATTACAGTTCCAAGCACATTATCACATATGTTTTTCTCGATGTGTATCACATCCAAATTGTGCTTCAACTTAAGAGTCTCCCAGTACGGCAAATCAAAAAATATGCTCTTCTTCGTCCAATTTAAGTCCACATCAGTACGCTTCCTCTTCTTACTACCCGGTATCTTCCCAAACTTCACTGGTTGGATGACTGCCAATTGCGCTAACACGTCTTTGCCAGACAACAATGGAGGTGGCAATCTGCGCTCAATTTGTCCATCAAAGAGATGCTTCTGCCGATTTCGCCAGCCATGCGATGGTGGTAGAAAACGACGATGGCCCATGTAACATATCTTCCTCCCATTTGACAAATGTAGGGAACATGAATCCTTATTGCAAACTGGACATGCCAGATACCCCTTAGTGCTCCACCCAGACAAGTTCCCGTATGCTGGAAAGTCATTTATGGTCCAAAGTAACGCGGCATGCAATTGAAATGTCTCATTCTTAGAGACATTGTATGCCTCCACTCCCACCTCCCACAATTCCTTCAACTCGTCCACTAAAGGTCACAAGTACACATCAATTTCATTACCAGGAGACTTCGGCCCTGGAATAAGCAACGACATGTAGATAAATGGTTCTTTCATGCATTTCCACGGTGGCAAGTTATACGGCACAAGCAACACCGGCCACATGCTGTAGGCATTACTCATGTCACCGAACGGGTTGAAACCGTCGCTAGCCAGCCCAAGTCGTACATTACGCGGCTCATTTGCAAACCATTCGTGATTTGTATCAAACTCAGCCCAAGCTTGTGAATCTGCCGGATGCCTACATACATTTTCCTCAGCAACACGCTTCTCCTTATGCCACCGCATATCTGCTGCCGTCTTCTGAGACATGTACAACCTTTGTAGCCTAGGTTTTAAGGGAAAATATCTAAGCACCTTGTGCGGAATTGTCTTCTTCTTTCCTTCATTCAGCTTGTACCTGGGTTCGTGGCACACCGTACACTCCTTCAATTGTTCAGTCTCCTTCCAAAATAACATGCAATCGTTTTTGCAAGCATGTATGGGAATATACCTGAGGCCCAAATCTCTTAATATTCTTTTCGCCTCGTAATATGAGTTCGAAAGGGTCTCCCCAGTAGGAAGCACTGCTTTAATCAATTCAATGGCCATAGTAACTGATTTGTTACTCCAACGGTTGATGGTCTTAAGATGAAGGAGTTTCACGAGAAAGTCCAATTTTGAAAACTTATCACAACCCGGGTATAACGGCTGCCTTGCTCCCCTCAACGACGACTCAAACGCGGTCGATGGTCCCGTGTCACTCCTGTGACTACTCGCCCCTAGATGTAGCCCCCTGCAAGTCTGCCAGCATTTGTGGCAAGCCTTCGTAACCAACTCCAACATTATCACCAAAGTCAACATCGTCGTCTTCTTCTTCGTCATCAAATACCACTCGTACGTCACGGCGTTCCCCGTGAAATTCCCAACACTTATACCGCTTGTTCATCCCGTGTTCGAGTAGGTGCTCTTTGACCTCATCTATGTGCATATAATCCCTATTATTGCACCTCCTACATGGACATCTTATCCTATTTCTCCCATCTGCAGATACACGAGCAAACTCAATAAAGTCTTTGATCCTCTTCACATACCCTGGCAAATGCCTGCCCCTCAAGTCCATCCAACTCTTATCCATTTTCGTCTACCTAATACAAGTCAAAAATGATACTCGTTATAAATATGAAACATGAATCTTATCACCTCCAACTTCTCTCTAAAGGGTAAGGTGGTCCTATCCCATTCGTGAATGCACAATCTACAATGCAATCAGCAGCAATCAAATGCTTGATTCCACTCGGACAAAATTCCGGCAGCATCTCCCCAGGGTTCTCCAAGTATACGAGATAGACGTTAACACGCCTAAATATATACCCAGAGAACAATAGGAGACCGTGCTGAAATTTTATCATAGTGAAATATTCAAGCATATGCGCTATTGATTGCAGTGCAGATTTATGCATTCCCGAACTGTCCTCTCTGGACAATTCAAGAATCGATTTTCATACACACGAGCCCAATCGCGAATAAATTTCGCGACAAGATTCACATGTGATGAAAATGACTCCCGAATGGGGCTAGGCTTACATGAATGCAATTAAAAAATTCATTAGTGTAAGTGCAAACTCTGATTGTCAGACAGAGTTTTGCTTTACAAAACCATTAACAATAGCATTGAAAATGCCAATAGAAAACATATTGATCTTGGTTGATAACAAGTAAAAGCACCTAGCTTTCAATTTTTATCTATTAATTAAGGTCATTCATCAAGAATTATTTACTTGGCACCTGACAACAACAACTTATCCAACAAAAGCAAATCAATTGCTACCTAAAACCACTAACTGACTTAATAGGTCAGGTGTATCTAGTTGATCTCTCAATCTATACGACTCAAGAACTCTTATTACTTTACAATAAAATGTAAAGTATATCATATACGAATAGAATATAAATGATTCAAAAAAAATATATTCCAAACCAATTGAAGACACAAAATATAAAATATAAAAAAAAAATATCTTATCCGACTCTCTTATCCAAACAATAAATAAGCTATTTCAAATGAATAATATTATCCTTGTCAATATATATATATATATATATATATATCCATGAAATGAGACAAAGTAAGAATAATAATTTCTTGTGAATGATCTTCTAACCTAATAACTCATTTAATTCCTCGAGAGCCTAGTCATGTCCAGTCAGTTTCAAACATAAAAAGTGAGGGAAAGGAAAAGAAAATGTACAAATTTTTTTCCTTGGTAATTAAAGAAAATAGGGAAGAAAAGTAATATAAGAGGGGAGGTAAGAGAACTTTATAATCTTTTATGTCATTTCACATTCATTTCTCCTAAGTTTGACTATTTTATAAAAAAAAAAATGAATTTTATATAAGATGGAGAGAAAATATAAAAGACATCGGTTTTTCTCCCATTTTTCCTTTACTTTTTTTCCCCCCTAGCTAAATCTATAAACCAAACAAGAGAGGAAGGATTGAAAAATCAAAAGAACCACAGTTAATTATCCTGCTTTGCAGTGAATGCACAGAAAACTGAAACGATATTTTTTTGAAACAAAAGAAAACCATTTTTCTTCTTTACGCAACTACAATCAATAGAAATTACAAATATTTAATAATCTATTCTGGTAGAAAAGAAACTTCCTTCCTTTCACTTCTCATAGCTATCTCATAAAATCACTATCACAACTTTTCCAATTGTTTTCTCATTTTTGTACTATAATAATGTCAAAATATAAATTTGACATAAATGAAATTTCGTTTATTTAGTATCAAAAATGCTCTAATGCCAAGGGGATAAGCGTTGTCATTTTTTTAGCGACCCATATAGCAAGGCATTATTCGATGAAATTGTCACATGGTATGACAGTTTTTATGATTTTAATATTTTGTAGGATCCACGTGGAACTTACTGTGGATTTCAGATGTCATCACTAGGGATGGATTTTATTATGATTTGTGTTGTAATCTATATGATCTCATTAAATTTATTATTAAATTGATAAAGATGAATTCAATAAAAAAGTATATTTTATTTTTAAATTATTATATCTTTATTATTTTTATATTAATACTTATACTTTTATATTCATGGTTAAAGTTAATAATTATATTAGTTAATAATTAATATATTTTTTAATTGTGTCTGACCTGATTTTGATCCAAACACGATTAAGCCCAACCGTAAACCTTAGTCATCACACACATGTGACAGGATCATGAAATAACTTCTCCCACATAGCAAAGCTTTGGGAAAAAAAAAAACATTACGCCATTTTTTTTTTTTGGCTTTGACAGGTTAAGATGGCATTGTCATTGGAGACGGTTTTAATGGGTTAGCTTAGATTGTTAAGATTTACTGTATGTTTCAATGATTGTATACATGAATTTGCCTTTCATTATGGACAGTTAATGAGTTTTAGTATGTCTTATATGGGGTTGTATTTATTTTTATTTATTATGTCAAATGTGTAGTTAGTCCCAAATCTGTGAAGAAGAGAATCGATGGGATGGTTGGGTATATTGTCTAATTCCTCTGCAAAATTTAAAACATTTTATGACCTCAATCTGCATGTCTTTTAGATAATACTAGTCAAAGAAGCAAGGGTGAAGGCAGTGGCATAGCCTGTAAGGACAGGCATTCAATTTATCAGAATGGAACAACAGAACCATGCTATTTTAGCTCATCAATCTACTATGGAGGCCAAGAAATGTATTCACCAACTGGCCAGACCACTGGTTCTCAGCCAATTGTAAGTATTTCCCTTTCCATTCTTTACAAGCTCTACATATTTGACAGTTATATAATTTATGCAGCAAAAAAAAAAAAAAAAACATAAAAATCTAAAAGTTCTGAGGATCGTGCGGCAAAAAAAAAAATCTAAAACTATTTCCCTTTCCCTTTCTCAGCAACTGAACCCAGATCGTGCGGCAAAAAAAAAAAAAATCTCCCCACAGTTCTGAGGATCCATCATCCATGACCCACAAAAAAAAAAAAAAAAAAAAAAAAAAAACAAAAAAATCAAACCTGGAAATCGTAGATCTGGAGAACCAGCTTCAAAACCACTAAAGATTGACGAAGAAGATGAAGAAACCGTAGATCAGAGGGAAGAAAACAAACAGATCTGCTTGAAAAAGAAAATACAAAAATTCAAAAACAAAAAAGTATTTCATGTAAAATTTCAGAAAATCAAAAAAAAAAAAAAAAAACCAATACTTACCTATTGTCGCTTGCGGTCTCGTCTCCGATGATCGAAGAAAACAACGGACGAAGCTCAGGAACACGCGCAGAAGGAGAGGGAAGGAGCAACGCAGATCGAGAGGGAAGGAGCAATGCTTTGAAGAATGAGCATGAGCAATGCCGAAGAGGGTTTCTCATTAGTGTTGTATAGAGATAGTCCATCCAATTGGAAGAGATCTACGGTCAAGATTAATTTGATGTAATGTTTTTTTTTTTTTTAATGCAATGTTATTTTTATTTTCAATGTTATTTTTAATTAATGTAATGTTTATTTTTTTCAATGTAATATTATTTTATTTTCAAATTTTTTTTAATTAATGTGATTTTTTTTTTCAATACAATGTTATTTTTTTTTCAATGTTACTTTTAATTAATGTAATATTTTTTTAATGTAATGTTATTTTATTTTTAATATTACTTTTAATTACTGTAATATTTTTTTTTAATATAATGATATTTTATTTTTAATATTACTTTTCATAATTCATTCTTTAATAATCAACTCTTTAAAATTACTCTACAATTTGAAACTCTCCCAAATAGATTTTAACGTTATGTTTGATACGTATAAATGAAATAGTCATTTTATTAAATAAAATAAAAATAATAATGAATGAAAGAAAAATTACTTATTTATGCTAAAGAATGCTTGGAATGCCTTTCAATAGAATGTCTATTCTATCGAATAGGCATTCTCATTCGTACCAAACAAACAGAATAAATAAAAAAAAATTAAAATGAGCATTCTTGAAATGTCAATTTCATTATACCAAATATAACGTAAGATTAAGTTTCAACTCTCTAAATAATGTAGTAACAAAGGAATGGGAGTTAATAGGTAAATTAATACTCGAAACTTAATCTTAAATGGTAATAATATTTATGTCACGTGTTAAATCTTAATATGCATAAACATAGAGCTATTGTGTACTCCCTCTATCCTAATTTAAGATTCTCTTATTGTATTTTTTCATGTTCCAAAATAAAAGTTTCGTTTGAAAAGTTAATGCATAGAATTATAGTGAAGTTTTCAAATTATCCTTCTTACCAATCTGATGTCAATGATGTGTTGTAATAGTCAAAGACGACTGGGGCTGCGAGTGCGATCGATCGATTGAGGACGAGGACTGCGGCTGCTACTGCAATTGATCGATGACGAGGACTGGGCTGCGAGCCTACTAGATTCAAACTTCAGTCGATCGAGGAAGGAGGAACTGACTAAGGAAGGACAGGGTTGCGCCGTGGGACTTGCGAGTTGCGATCGACTTGAGACTTGAGAGTTGAGAGTTCTGGAAGGCTGGAACAACTTGACTGAAATGAGGTTTTTTATGCATAGAGAAAAACCGTTCAGAATCGGTGACGACCCAGTGCCGGGTCGAACGGATCACTAGTCGGACCGCCCGGTTTTACCGGTTTCCCATTTTTAGAACGGTTTTGAGTTTGGAATAGGTTTATGGGTTCAACTGGACCGTTTTGTGAACCGGTCGACGGTTCAACCGTCCAGTCTAGTCCGGGTTTCATAACATTGCTTATACGCCTAATGTTGGCCTAATGTTGTTAGAGATAATAATAATACAACATAATTTATTTTTATTTGTTTTTGTCAAATTTATTTGTTTAAAAAAAATATCATTAAATAATAAAAAAATTAAAAAAAATATAAGGAATTATTAGCGACGCTCAAAGTGCGTCGCTAATAACCCAACCGCGCGTCGCTAATTGTCTACCCTACTATTTGCGACGCTCAGAAGGCGTCGCTAAAGCTAACAAACTATTAGCGACGCACACGTGCGTCGCTAATGGAAAGTTGTGCGTCGCTAATAGTTTCGCGCCTTTTTTTAACGCGGGAAGTGAATTTTTTTTTTATTTTTTTCCTTATTAATAGCGACGCCTGTTTGTGCGTCGCTAAAAGGCACTTTTAGCGACGCACAAGCGTGCGTCGCTAATATGTGCATCGCTAAAAAGTAGTTTTTTTGTAGTGGCTTGAGAAGAAGAGGAAATCAAAATTTATTTCATGTAAATGTCTTTTGTTGTTTTCATAATAAATTAATCATGTATCTTAACATGTTCTTGTCCAAATAGAGAAGAAGAAAAGGAAAAATTATACTAGCACTAGTATCATGCAAATATGGGAATTTGGATATTTATGATGTTATCAGTTTGATATTTTTTTTTTACATGAGTAATGCTGCTGAATATTGTCAAGGTTCAATAACTCATATTGTTTGGTTTTGCTTAAAATTGAAATTGTAATAGTTAAGCCTTGTTTTGGGACTTAGATAGCAAGGATGATTGTTGATTGAATACACCATGGTCCACAAATCAAATTATTGAGAAGTCTAAATTCTTTTCATTTTTTAACATTCAGACTACCTTTATACTTCATTGGAACATGAATCAAATTAACGAGATGGTAATGCCGCACCATTCTATTTGAGCTGTGAAATTCAAGACTCGGGAGAGTAGAAGACCTAGAGAGAGAGAGAGAGAGAGAGACAACTTTAGCTAAAGAGAGTGAGAGAGGAAGTTTTCTGATCGTTAATAAAATTTTTGATGTTTTTTTTTCCTTTCATAGTTTGAAAGATTGCGGTGTCTCTCGTGGGTGTGGATTGTGAAAGATCTGATGAGATGGAAAAATTTGCAGAGACTACCCAAAAGTGCAAGGAATGTGAAAAGACTGTATACTTGGTGGATCAGCTCACACCTGATAACAAAGTCTACCACAAGGCTTGCTTTAGGTGCTACCGCCGTAAGGGTACCCTCAAGGTTGATTCCATCATCTGTCATGTTCTTCTACTTGCTTTATTTATGATCAATATACATGCATACATATATACACATACACACGTGTATATATATATATATATGTAACAATTTCCCAGCATTGGTATCCAACATCCCTACTACAAATCACTTTCCATTCTGCGGATGTGTTTCCCACAAAATTCTGTAAGCTCAAAGAAGTCAACAAGATATCTCTATCTTACATCCTACTTGGCCTATATCATACATGAGATTTATAGGTCCTCTAAATATACTCCTTTTAACACTGTTATGGATGAAATTGATTTTCTTTGCGAAAGCTTGATGAACTGCACAGAGAACTGCAGGCATTTCAATAAGAAAAGGTAATCTTTTTAATTTTTTTTCAAGTGTAAATGAATTTTGAACCTTGGATAATGTGTCATTATGAAAATTTATATTTGGTGTATTTTTTTTTTTTTTTTACATTCTCAATTTTTTATTAATAAAATGACATGTATTTTTTCCCAGAGTTGGACTTGACATTGGGATTATCTTTTCTTTCTTCATCAACTGTTGGACATGCATCAGTTTCTTTCTTTTGTTATAGGCCTCGAATGTTTTAGATCAAATATTTATTTGTAATTAGTGTATAGGCAATTTAATTTTGACAGAATGACATGTAATATTGTAACATATTTGAGCTCAATGACATGTAATATTGGTAAATTCTTATCATATTTTATATTATTTTAAAAAGAAATGAAAGATATTCAAGATATTGAATCTTAAAATTTGTACTAGGTGAATTCTAAAAAAAACGTAATTTTAAAATTAAAAGAATGGGGGGAGGGGGGGGGGATTTTTAAAAGTATTCTTAGTGACGCTAGAGGCATCGCTAATAATAGGCAAAAACTCATTATTAGCGACGCTCCCTAGGCATTGCAAATTCAATAGTATTAGGGACACGTCTAAGGTGTTGCAAATGGGTCATTATTAGTAATGCATCTAAGGCATTGCAAATGAATCATTATTAGTGATGCTAAAAATGCGTTACAAATTTTTTGTTATTAGCAACACTAACTAGCTTATTGCTACTTGCCAAGTCTATTGTGACTTTTAGCAACGCCTTATACCTCACAAATAATAGGTTATTAGCGACGCATTTCTAACGTGTCACAAAATTGTTTCTAACACTTCACTATTTGCGACGCCTTAGTGATGGCTTACAAATGTTGCAAATAGTCTTTAGCGACAAAGTCAAAATACTTAGCAACGCTTATAGGCTTCGCAAAACGTCAATTTTTTTGTAGTGTAAATTGAGCTTAATTTCTTGTGTTCTAGCCTTGTAGGTTAACTTTGGCCTGTCTAAAGCTAATGTCTTATTTATTATTTAAGAGTTATTTAGTGTCAAGTCTCTCAAATTGATGAATTAGTCAAACTTTAAATTTTATTGTTTGTGCAGTTTCATAGCTGTTGAATTTTTAATCATCATGATTGAAATATTACTTTTTTTATTTATTTTGAAAGCCACTTTTGAGCATCCAACATGTAGCTAAAAACTCAATAAAATTAATAGTAATTGAGAAATTTTCAATTTCTATGAAATTGCAAAATTTTACACTTCTTATTGGAAAAATTTTACAGTTTTGTTGGAACAAAATTTTATTGTTTTCAATCAATTTTTTTTTTCAAAATTTCATATTTAATATAGATATATTTTTTTATATCTTAATTTTTAGAGCCTAAATATATAAATTTTATTAAAAACTGATTTATATTTTGTAAGTTATTGAATTTTAAAAAAGTTTTTTGATACATTAGCATCATTCACGCTCCTTTACTTATGCTAGATGTATGTAAGAATACTTTAATCATAAAATGATTGAGTGATTTGGTCGATTAATTTGTTCGATTGACTCAAACCCTAGTCCTTGAAGGCTCCTTTTCTAGTTCAATGATTTTGATTAAGGCACCCATCTATTGTGGACGTGGTTAGAAAAGCTTGGTTGAACCTTTATGATAATTTTGATATATTTTATAAATCTGTAGTTGAATGATCCATTATTTAATTAATTATCAAAGCTAATGACTAAGGTCAATTTTTGACATGACTAGGCTTAAAACGCATGACACGTCATGCCTTTTCATTTTGTTTTGACAATTACATGTGAAAAGATGACAAGTAAACATTGGTTCATTGACCTCAACTTGGTGTATACTTGGAATCAAATTTTAAGTCATTCGTGGAATTTTTACCTTTTGCTTAATTTGAATTCATTCATATGAATTACGCGATAGAGAGCAAGACTTTTCAATAAGATGCATGATACATGTGAAAATTTTCATACAAGAAAGCAAGACTTTACAACTCTTTACCTTTTGCTTAATAGTGACTGCACCGAGAACTGCAGGCACTTCAATAAGAAAAGGTAATCTTTTTAATTTTTTCAAGTGTAAATGAATTTCAAACCTTGGATAATGTAGCATTATGAAAATTTATATTTGGAGTATTTTTTTTTTACATTCTCATTTTTTTATTAATAAAATGACATGTATTTTTTTTCCAGAGTTGGACGTGACATTGGGATTATCTTTTCTTTCTTCATCAATTGTTGGACATGCATCAATTTCTTTCTTTTGTTATAGGCCTCGAATGTTTTAGATCAAACATTTATTTGTAATTAGTGTATAGGCAATTTAATTTTGACACAATGACATGTAATATTGTAACATATTTGAGCTCAATGACATGTAATATTGGTAAATTGTTATCATATTTTATATTATTTAAAAAAGAAATGAAATATATTCAAGATATTGAATCTTAAAATTTGTACTAGGTGAATTCTAAAAAATGTAATTTTAAAATTAAGAGGGGGGGGGGGATTTTAAAAAGTATTATTAGTGACGCTAGAGGCATTGCTAATAATAGGCAAAAACTCACTATTAGCGACCCTTCCAAGGCGTTGCAAATTCAATAGTATTAGCGACGCGTCTAAGGTGTTGCAAATGGGTCATTATTAGCGATGCTAAAAATGCGTCACAAATTTTTTGTTATTAGCAACGCTAACTAACTTATTACTACTTACCACGTCTCTTTTGACTTTTAGCAACGCCTTATGTGTGGCAAATAATGGGTTATTAGCGACGCATTTCCAATATGTCACAAAAGTGTTTCTAACACTTCACTATTTATGATGCCTTAGTGACGGCTTACAAATATCGCAAATAGTCGTTAGTGACAAAGTCAAAATAATTAGCAACGCTTATAGGCTTCGCAAAAGTCAATTTTTTTGTAGTGTAAATTGAGCTCAATTTCTTGTGTTCTAGCCTTGTAGGTGAACTTTGGCCTGTCTAAAGTTAATATCTTATTTTTTTTAAGAGTTAATCGTTGTCAAGCCTCTCAAATTGATGAATTAGTCAAACTTTTAATTTTACCGTTTGTGCAATTTCATAGCTGTTGAATTTTTAATCATCATGATTGAAATATCACTTCTTTTTTTTTTACACTTTTTTTTAAATTTATTTTGAAAGCCACTTTGGAGAGTCCAACATGCAGCCAAAAACTCAATAAAATTAATAATAATTGAGAATTTCTTCAATTTCTATGAAATTGCAAAATTTTACACTTATTGGAAAGGTAAAATTTTAACAGTGTTGCTGGAACAAAATTTTACTGTTTTGGATCACTTTTTTTTTTCTTTCAAAATTTCATATTAAATATAGATCTTTTTTTATATATCTTGGTTTTTAGAGCCTTAAATATATAAATTTTTATTAAAAACTGATTTATATTTTGTGAGTTATTGAATTATTAATGTATGTAAGAATACTTTAATCATAAAATGATTGAGTGATTTGGTATGTTAATTTGCTCGACTGACTCAGACCCTGGTCCTCAAAGGCCCCTTTTTGTTCTATGAATTTTGGTTAAGGCACCCATCTATTGTGGACGTTATCAAAAAAGCTTGGTTAAACTTGAACTTTATGATAATTTTGATATATTTTATAAATTTGAAGTCGAATGATCCATTATTTAATTAATTATCAAAGCTAATGGCTAGGGTCAATTCTTGACACGACTAGGCTTGAAAACGCATGACATGTGTGGCCTTTTCATTTTGTTTTGACAATTACAGGTGAAAAGATGACAAGTAAACATTGGTTCATTGACCTCAACTTGGTATATACTTGGAATCAAATTTTAAGTCATTGGTGGAATTTTTTCCTTTTGCTTAATTTGAATTCATGCATATGAATTCCACGATAGAGAGCAAGACTTTTCAATAAGATGATACATGTGAAAATTTTCATACAAGA
Source organism: Nyssa sinensis (assembly GCA_008638375.1). Lineage (NCBI taxonomy): Eukaryota > Viridiplantae > Streptophyta > Magnoliopsida > Cornales > Nyssaceae > Nyssa > Nyssa sinensis. The sequence continues at coordinate 18,054,072 of CM018032.1, read as the reverse complement.
AAGCAAGACTATACAACTCTTTAACTAGCTGCACACAAAAACTAGTGGAACTTGGACATTCATGACCGTAAATACCGGAGAAACACTATGAAGATTCACAATAAAATACAGTGAAAATTGATTCATAAACATTTATTTCCTACAAAAAGATGTGCTCTAACAAAATAATCTAACAGTTCTTAGTAATAATTTAGACTGAATTTTTTTTAAAAAAAATTAATCATGTAATTAATGGGATAAAGAGTTTGATTGAAATAATCATGAGTTGAATTATGACGAAGGCTATGGCCTCTGAGACCACCCTTTGGTATCACCACAGCCCATAATAGATGTTGGCAGTCTTCCCACCTTCTCTATCCCTTCTTCAAACACCACTCCCATGCCCATATAGAAGTGAGCCTCTATATGGCAATGGAAAGCCCAGACGCCCGGGTTATCTGCACGAAACCTCAGAGCAGTCCACCCATAAGGATGAACAGGCACTGTATTCTTCAGGATTGGATTGACCAGATTGTACTTCTTTGGGTCATTGAACATGTCAAACTTACCATCACCATATCCCAATACCCAAAAATCATGCCCGTGGAGATGCCATGGATGTGTCTCACTTCTATTTTGGAGCAATTGTCTTGCATTTTGAAGTATAATATCCACTGTTGTATTAAAGTCCAACCTATAAATGGAGTCGCTAGTGGTTCCATTTCCATCTTGCTCTCTGTAAATATCATAATTTACAAAGTCATAGCCAGTCGGAGGAAGCGATTGCTGGAAGAGGTGTGTTAAATTCTCCTTGAGTGAGATTAGATAAGGGGTATGGGGAAGGTTGAAAGAGACATTATTTACAGACCAGCGAACATAACCATTGACCTTATTTTGTGTGTTCAGAAATACAAATACTCTGTCTGATAATGGAGGAGGAGGGCTGATGGAACCCTGACGAGCCTTGATTGCAAGACTTTGAGACATTCTTGGTGCTGTATCATTCCAAGCAGGTCCCCGAGGAGGAACTGTTGGAGGGTATCTTCTTGGATGATTTGGATAGTAATTGAAAATTGCTAAGCCATTTGGAGTTGTGTTTTGCCTGCTGACCACTTTTGCACTGGCCCAGTAATTTCTTGAAGGGTCTTGATCAGCATTTATGAGAACAGAGTAGGTCTCGCCGGAGTAAATAAATAGGTTATTTATAACAAATGGCTGCACATAGTGACCATCGGCTTCGACAACAGTCATGTTATGGCCCTGCGTTGCAGAAATATTTATCAAACACTTGATAGAGAAGAGAGAGTTTAAAATTAAGTTCTTGAAATGGAGAGGTTTGAAAGTTACCTCTATTTCAAAACTAAGAGCTGAAAGAGAAGTCAAGCTAGCAATCCTAAGTCTATATGTTTTTCCGGGAATTACTGTCAGTACGTAGGGAGAACATTCAGAAGGTGTTGCATTACAGAGACCGGCGTCTATGCCTGGGGAACTGCAATTGAACCTTCCTTTTCCTTGTATCAGAATCGACTGAAAAGTAATAGAATCACCATCCCTTAAGTTAACTTCAATACAAGTTTTTTATTTTACTTTGGGGGTAAATTTGACAACATTTCTTAAGTTTGTGATAATTATAAATTTTTTTTTTTGAATTTATATTTTTTCTTCTTATTTTTAATGACAATTTACATACATCTACTTCTATTTCATTCCTCTCTAATTCTTTTTTTTTTTTAAATAACAGAAATATTCATTTCATTTCTATTTTTTTTTCACAATTTTGATTAAATTTTTCTAACTTTTTTAATTTTTATTTTATTTTATATAAAAGTAAATTTAAAGTAAATAACTTTTATTTTTTATTTTTGATCAAGAATGCTTGAATCAATACTTATTTTAAAATAAAACAAATTAAAAAAATGGTCAAAATTGAAAAAAAAAAATGAATCCAATGATGAGGTATGTATAGTTTGTCAGTAAAAGTAAAAAATGACAAGTATAATTTTAAAAATTTTAAAAAATATTTTTGTAATTATTAAAAATCACAAAAAAAATCAGAATAATTTATTCTTAAAGTTTTATATTCTTGTAAAATATTGTGTAAAAGAGTTATTTGAGTGCATCGGGCTCTTGATAATATGGGGTTTAGGAATACCAAAAATAGAAATATTATTTTCATGACTAGAATCCGAAACCTCTAGATGCCAACGTGTAATTCAAATTATCATGGCAGAGGGAGTGTGGTGTACCTGTGGCTCCCCTACCCAATCAAAGTCTAAGGAAGACAAGCCAGTTGCTTGTTCAAATGTGGTCTTGTGGTACCAATCGTTAAGAATGATGCTTCGATCATGATCATAGGGAAAGGGCTCAGTTTTTCCGTCCCCAAGTAATACGCGGATTGATCCATATAGCCCAGCTTCTCTTTGCATACCATAATGTGCATGGTATAAATATGTCCCAGGCTGCATAATTTTCAAACAAGTTTAGATTCATAGTGTTCTCAAAAGTTGCAGAAACTGCTCAAATGAAGGCAGAACTTACTCTATCCACAACAAACTCGTATATGAAAGTATCTCCAGGTAAAATTGGACACTGAGTCACCCCTTCTGTTCCATCAAACCAAGGTGTTTCAATCTGCCACCAATCCAACAAGAATACATACATTTATAAACAATCATATATATATATATATATATATATATATATATAAACTCAAAAGGCTGGCAGTGGAAAAAAAGGATATATTTTACCTGTCTGATTCCATGCCAGTGGATTGCAACATTCTCAGTTAACAAACTGTTCTTAAGCTCCACTATGATTGTATCATTTTCACGTGCCAAAATAGTGGGTCCAGGGGTTTTCCCATTAACGGTGATCACCAGTTTCTTATAGCAATCAGGAGACTTGTACTCATATTTGACCTCCCATTTGTAGCGGCGAATTCTAGCATCAACAGATGAAACAAAGAGATACAAAGTGAAGAATATCAATATTTTTATGCACTGAGAAAGCGCAACTCGCACCATATCTTCTATTCCTAAGCCGGATAAACGGCTATTTTTTATTAAAAAAAGAAAAGAAAAAGTACTAACATAAAATAAATTAATCAAATGAGTAATTTGGGAGAGTTCGCAACCCAGGAAGAAATTATTGATATGGTTGAAACTGAGTATATATATATATAGGCGATGGACCCAATGAGGCCAACTATTTTCCTAGTTATTTCCTCATTTTGCGGACATCACCTTTGTTTGACCAAGTTAGATAGCCTTGGAATTGTACATCCATAGGCAGTGAGGGAAGACAAGCGGGGTAATGCCCCTAGAAATTTTAATATTATAATTTTTATTAGAATAATTTAACAAAGTAAGTTTTGACTTCTTTTAATTTTTTTTTATATATTCACATGAATTTTTTAAAATTTAAAATTTTTTAATTTAACTCCTCTAATTAAAATATCTAAATTCATCACTGTAGATAAGCATAAATATTCTATATCTGATGTAACATTTGGAATGTAGAAAAATTGAAAAGTAGTCTGTTTGAAACTTCTTAACAATAACGTGTTTGATTTTTCAGTGTTTGTTTCCTGTAAGAAATATCTTTGAAAGTTCCTCTTACATCTTAGAATCGTGCAATGATAGGCATATATATTCTATATATAATGTAACATCTGGAATCAATGTAGAAAAAACAAAAAAGTGGTCTGTTTGAAACTTAATATTAACGTGTTGATTTTTCAGTGTTAATTGCATGTAAAGAAATATCTTTGAAAGTTCGCCTTATTTCTTCGCTCTCCTTCTTGTTCTTAAAGGAATTCTCATTCAAACTTCAAAGCTACCACTTTTGATTTGTTATTTAGTAGAAGTTTGGTTCAGTAAAACAGACTTCTAATAATTAGGTGTTGGTTTAGCTTATAAATCATACTTTTTAAAACTGTAAAAAGTTAAAATAAAAAAATATATATTTAGATTAAATTAGTGAGAGACACTTTTATAAAACATACTTTTCCGATACTCATCCAAGCCTCGGCTGATCTAAAATAATAAATCCTTAAAGAGTTTTCCGAAGCATTGTTACCTCGGTATTTCTTCTAGAGGATGATGTGTTGTTTTTTTGTCTATTGCAATAAATATCCTCATTCCATTCCAAAATGGTTGATCTTTAATTGGTGATAGCTGCTAACTAACTAATTTTTTAACATCCCAATTGCAAATCTTTCCATACATCTCAACACGTTGAAGGCATCTTTATTTGTTATCTTCTTTCTGCTTCTTTCTCCTTAATTTTGGCCTCAGTTTGTTCTATAATTTTTATAATTTTCATCGCACATGCCATCACTCCTTTTTTGGTAAGCAAACTCTATTGAAGAAGAAGAATACAGAAAAACAAGAACAAGGAGGCATACAGCCAAGAACAAAAAAGGAGACCTCAAAAAAGGAGAGAAACAAAGGCCAGAAGACAACAAGGCCATGCCTCAGAAAGGTGAAAGGCCTATGCGTATGTTTAAGTGTATGGAATAGACTTAAAGGGAGTGAATAGGTTCATAGAAAATTCAAAATTATCTTGTTCAATTTCTAATTTGATTTGATGTGATTAACTTGTCACTTTAATTATGTGTATTTTTTGGTTCTTGTGTTTGTATAAACAATTAGTGATATAAGAATTAAAGTAATAACGAGATTGTTAGAAATAATTCTGATTTTCATGCACCAAGTATGTGAATTAATAACAAATAATTAAATATGAATATGCAATAATAAACAAGTTAGAATATGTAAATTGAAAGATAATGAGATTAGTAAGAATTAACCTGAGAGGTGCGATGATAACGATCCTAAAGTAACTATGTCTCTCTACGTGAAAGTACAAGCGGCGACAACGATTTTAAGATACAACTTAGGTTTGCTTGCTTGCTGCGGTCTCCTCAAGGGTCACATTCACTAGAAATATATGAACAACTTTCTTGGGGTTGCCCAAAAATATAATGGCGGCCAAGGAAAAATAGAATGAGTAATATGAAAATAACACAAGAGAGAATAGAGATGGTTGGTGTATTGAGAATGCAATACATGGGTTGCTTATATAGCCGCCATCCCTCGACAAATCATTCAACTTCCATAAAACTTTAATTTATTTTTCATAAAATAATACAATAAAATCACATAAATTCATAATAAAAATATAAATTAAAACTGAAAATTAAAGATACAAATTAAATACAAAACACCATGTGTAAAAAGACTCATCGTGTGGGTAAAAAGAAGTTTGAAACTTACAAAAAATCTTCAAGTTGTAATAGAGATGACACATATTGTTGACGAGTAAAGCGCTATAATTCAAACCGTATCTATATAGGAAAAACTTAGGACAATGACCTAGATGCACATAATCCACTAGAAAAAGTTTGGATAATTACAGACACTTGTTGATACACTGTCTATGTACCTCAAGGCCTATTCATAGTTTGAACTTCCTCAAACTCGAATCCTCAAGCATTTTTTGTGTGCTCCATCACTTTGAATTCATGAACGGCTCCCTCAATCACAACTATGAATTCCTCACAACCTCGAACTTTACCAATCGTACAATCTTGACTTCCCGTAAGCTTGTACTCCTAGTATGATGATGGTACAGTTCTTAAACAATTAGCCACGGATGCAAGGAATGCATAAAAGTGCAATAGAAAACATTTTGTAAAAGTTTTTATCTAAAATATTGTTCCTACCAAAAGTTCATCATACCAATGTATCAATGGCCTTATATAAGATAGTGTTTAGAAATTAGTTTTTCAAATTAAAATCAAATTAGAAAATTAAATACAACAGTGAATACTCGTTCGAACGACAATGAGGCTCGTTTGAATGAGAGTCCTTATTTAAATGAGACCTCGAATGATCTCGAATGACAATCGTTCGAACAAAATATTAAATGAGAACGAGCGAAAGGCTTTTTGTTATTATCATTCGAACGAAGCTAAGGCTTATTCAACCAAGAATGGCAAAACATGAAAGCCTTGCTTATTTAACTTGTTTTCAACTCCTTTGTATTCTGAAAGTATTTTTCACATAAAATCTGAGTCAAATACATATCAAATAGCTAAACACACATTAACACAAATTAAGACATTTTAAAACATTTTAAATGCATGAAGAGTGTGTGTGTGTAAAACCCTAGGCCTAGGCCGATTTATCTTGTCATTTATCAAAGATCTGGACGAAATGGAGATCGAGGTAGTTTAACTAGGTTGGTGAACCTTGCTAACCAACCTTATGATTCAATCCACCCTTATGGAAAGGTTACGAGAAGGTCAGAACAAAAATGAGGCTATGCTCAAGATCAAGAAGGTAGGAGGCCTAACTACGAGATTCCTGAAGAAATTTTGCAGTTCCAAAATAGAATTTGTGTACCTGATCAATCTAATCTCAAGAAGAAAATTCTAGAAAAAGCTCACTATTCACAATTTGTTGTACACCTTGGCAACAACAAAATGTACCATGACGTCAAGGAACTATATTTTTGTGGCCAGGATTGAATAAGAACATAGTAGGATTCATTGCACGATATGCTCAGTGTTAGCAAGTGAAAGTTGAACACCAGCGTCTTAACGGACTTTTGCAACTGCTTTCGATTCTGGAGTGGAAATAGGAGCATATCACCATAAACTTTTTTATTTGATTGCCTCGTTTTGTTAAGGGATGTGATACGATTTGGGTAATTGTGGATAGTTTAACCAAGTCTACTTATTTTTTTTATCAAAAAAAAGTACTTTAGAAAGGTTGATTGAATTGTACGTATGAGAGATAGTAAAGTTACATGGGATCCTAGTGTCTATTATCTCTGATTGAGATCCACGATTTGTATCAAGGTTTTGGCAGACTATGTAGACGGCACTTGGGACAAAACTAAGATTTAGCACAGCTTACCACCTAGAGACGGATGGAAAATCTGAGAGAGTGATCTAAATATTGAAGTTATATTGCGATTGTATGCATTGGACTTCAAAGGAAGTTGGGCAGACCATCTCTCACTAGTAGAGTTCGCCTAAAAGAATAGTTATCAATCCAATATCGGGATGGCACCTTATGAAGCACTATATGGGAGAAAATATAGATCTTCAGTGTGTTGGATGGAGATAGGCAAACAGAAGTTACTTGGATCGGAGATAGTTCAATCCACAACGGAGAAAATTTAGACAATTCCCCAACGTCTGCAGACTGCACAAAGCAGATACAAAATTTATGCAAACGTACAGAGGAAGGATTTGGAATTCCAAGCTAGTGATTTTGTCTTTCTAAAGGAATCACAATTTAAGGGCAAACTCAGATTTGGTAAAAAAGGAAAACTTAATCCTCACTACATTGGTCCATTCTAAATAGTAGCTAGAGTAAGACCCGTCGCTTATCAATTAGCCTTACCACGACAATTTTCTAATGTACATAATGTATTTCATGTCTCTATGCTCAAAAGTATAGACAACCGGACCAAGTGATCAAGTTCAAGCCTATAGAACTTGAAGCAGATTTAAGCTATATGGAGTGACCAGTGCTGATACTAGATCATAAGGAACAAGTGTTGGGAAATAACACCATTCCCCTAGTGAAGGTCCTTTGGAGGAACCATGCCATTAAAGAAGCTACTTAGGAGCGTGAAGATAAGATGCTTTCCTGGTACCCCAGACTATTCAATGTACGAGAGTTAGCAAGTTTGAGGGACCAAACTTTTTAAAGAGGACGAGATTGTAACACCCACCCCTAGTGTATTGGGTAATGTTGTGTAATGTATTAACAACTATGTCAATGAAAGATTTTTTTCGATATTCTATGGGCATTATACAATGACTTGACATGAAATAGGGCTAGAAATTAACCTAATCCAATAGTATGCCACAACCCTAATTCGGTTATCAACCATGAAAGGTTAAAACTTAACCCAACTATAGGTGAATCTAACCTAACCTAGGTTGATAAGGTCCTTAGGTTAAAGTGGTCAATACATCACTAACTTAAAGTAAGAAAAATTATATATCAAATATTATGAATTATTAAATAAAATAATTATTTAATAATTATAAAAAATAAGAAAAAATACAAAATAAATACATAAAATATTAGAAAAATAAAATAAAATATATAAAACTATTTCATGCATCATGTGATCTACATATGATAAATAAGGCAAAAAAACACACAATCAAGTGTGTATATAGGTGTATATATAGAAATATAAGAAAAATATGGAATAAATAGGTAAAAATAAATAAAAATTATTTTTATTCATTATGTGGCTTGCACATGATGAAGAAAGGCTGGAACACATATAATTATGTATAAGTGTGTGTGTGTGTGTATGTATATATATATATATATGTATATACATACATACATATATATATATATAAATGGAGGAAATTTAGAAAAAAAAAAAATTGATTGCATTCTTGGAATCCTACAACAATCTCACATGCTTAGCCTCCTCCAGTCACCATACAGTCTATAACTACAACACCTGCAGAAGCCACCCTAGAGCCCTTAATTTTGACTTGCAATTCCTTAACCTTGGAGCACAAATTCTCTAAAAATATACAAGTATATACAACCAATGTTTCAATTACTGAAATAGAGAGAGAAGAGGGAAATGTTGTGCGAAGAGGAGCTCAAGATTTTGTTGGGACAAAGAGGAAAGAAGAGAGAGAAGATCAAAGAAAAAGTTCAAAACCACTCAAAACAGGTTAGAACTCAAACTCTTTTAATTTCTATAGTTCCTATGTGAATTATAATTATGATAGAACATTTATTTAAGCTTATATGACTTTGAAATGGCTAGTTCAAGAACAACCGCCTTTAACAAAGCTCGGAAACACTACCCAGAAATAAACTGAAACAAAACATATTTCTATGTTTTAGGACTTGGTCTACATGAGAAATGATACACAAAACACTTTAAATTAGAATCAAAAGCTCAAAGATAAGCCTCGAACAACACAGTTTCAGGTTAGGTCATTAATGGTCAACCTCTGAAAATGACCTTAAAACTTATTTCTCTTAATGGGAATGGAAACCCTAAAGCTTAAGGAGCTCAACCAAACAAACCGTATTGAAAATAGCCTTGAAATGACCATGAACTAGACATCTGACATGGGCGGCCATGGAAATGGTGACAGAACTTTTTAGCTCAATTTAGATCCTAAAACCAATGCCAAAATAATCCTAGGACATACAAAAACCAGATGGTGATGATAGAAACTCAAAAACGTGGCTTAATGTGCATGAAATTAAGTGGGAAGAAACGAAGGTTATAGTACTATAGTAACAAGTCTAGTTGGGGATGATGACCCTACTGAGTAAACTCATGAGTTGACTCGGCCAAGTTAAACGAGCAAAGGTGAGTTGATCCAAGGATTAAGTCAACTTGGCCACGCGTCACAACCTAAGCAAGCTAGCACATTAATGAAATGACGTCATTTAAAACCAAACGACGATGGGTGATGTCATTTTGAACTCTTAAATTGATTTAAAACCCTAACCTATATGTTGTTTGGCTACAATCCTAATAACCTATAAAATAAGATATGTTATCCCACTTTAGGGATAAGGGCAATAAGGCCTGTTTGGCAACAAGGATAGGAACCTAATTAAAATTAACCCTATCCTAAACATGGATAAGTCACCAATTTTGGGCATAAGGGTTGTTTGGCAGCCCAATTAATCAACTTAAAATTAACCTAAACGTGGATAAGTTTATCCATTGTTTGGCTAGACCAAGGGTTGAAATGAACTTCTAATAATTAGAATTACCCCCAAGGCTTTCCAGAACTGTCACTAAGGCCCAGACATAAACTTTTAAAATTCAAAAATGTTCCTCTAAAATAAAAAAAAATAATATTTTTAATAAATTAACTTTTTGAAATTATAATCTAGCCCCAATAGTTTAAATTAATTACATTAAGACTCAATTAACACAGGAATTAATTCATAAATGCCCTTCTAAAATAGAAAATGATTATTTTTAAAATAGTATCTTATGAAATTTACACCCTAGTCCCTAAATTTTTGGTAAATTACAAAATTACCCATAAAATTCCCAAAATGATGCTTCTGCCCCTAAACAATTGCAAAAATGACAATTACGTCCCTAGAAACTATATTTAGTATAATAATACTATATATGACCAAATTAAGATCTGAAAAAGTTTAACCTATGGTTTTTCAATGCTCTGGATCTAATGGTGGGGTCCGTTTTAGCAAATGAATTTTTTTAAATATATAAACGAAGATTAGTTGGCATATTTAATACAACTTTACTTCTTTGGTTAAGCTATCAAACGAATAGAAAAAATTATGAAACTTTATACTTAAGCAATAAGTCATGAATAATGAGGAATGGCAAAAAAGAATTCAACGAAGGAAACGAAGGACAACAAAAAAGGGTTGAAGTAATTAGTTGAAACCCAACCCCAAGGGGGTGGCCAAGTGGGCGGTAGACAGAAACTAAAGGGCTTGCCCCCCCCAAGGTCGCCAGGTTGAAACCCAGCAGATGCCACTACCTTTTAGGGCTAGTCCATACCAGATGTTGCCCTGGCTTTAATCAGGCCCTCCGTTAGTGGACGATGGGATTGGTCCCCCGGATTAGTCAGCCCGAAAGGTCAGCTACTGAGTTATCAAAAGAAAGTAATAAATAAATTAGTTAAAACTCCTTTGTGATTAGGACACCTACTGTCATTAGAGGTTCGAGGAGAGAACTAGAGCTCGCCTAAGAGCAATTTGAGAATCAGAAAAGTATGGGTGATAACCTGTTAGAAATAGAGTTATCCAAGGACCAAGAATGTGACAACAACTACAAGATAGTTAAAAACTAAGGATGAATTTCTAAGAAACTAATTTGAGTAACTATGAACCTTAAAATGGAGATAGTTTTCATTAAATGCAATTCTTCACAACTTTATGGTAGTTTTGAATTACATACTTAAAAGTATCATTTCTTAAATGTTTTTATGGGATGGATAACGATGAAATTTTTGCAAGCATGTCTTAGTTTTATGTGCCTTACAGACCCTGCCGAGGGATCAGAGCTAGTAGACTATTAGTAGGTCATTTATAGTGAGGACTTCATTCGGAGTCTAGAATCCAGAAGGCCATGTAAACTCAGAGCTTTAAATTACATAGAGGTTGCCAAGGTGAAAATCTATGGTCCTTAGGGACAAACTCTCTTAAGATGTTTGGCATGTTTTACTTCTCACTCATTTTTATAGTTATAGATTTTATGATATCATGATGTTTCTTGCAAAACTAGACTGACATGAACTCTTACTTGATTTTATAGCATATCTTGCAAACTCACAACTATATGAATATGTTTGTAAGAATGCTAGTAACTTTTAGTACAACTCTTTTAACTATTATCTATGAAAGTTATGATAGTTTATAAAAAGGGGTTTTCCAAAAAACTCATGATAGGGAACTTGAGTTACTCACAGGGTTTTATCCTATATTTTTCAAGTGATAGTCCAGATAGTTCAACATAAGAATACAGACCTTTGATTACAGCCATTTTAGAAGAGATTTTGGTTTTTGACTTGCGTAGTTTGTTTAATATTAAGAACGCCAAGAAATTTTTTTACAGACTATAATATTTAAACATTGATGTGATGTAATGAACCAGAATTTAGTTTATGGTCTACCAAGCTTTATTTCTACTACTATATATAATTATGATGCATGAATTTATGTACCCATCAAGAGGCCTTTGGTTGGACATGTCATCAATATGCTACAAAAAATGTTAGTATGTTGGAGAAGTGCTTAATTGGCTGGTCATTATCCCTAATCCGCATAGGGTGGGGTTTGGATTATGAAATAGTGAGACCTCATGGTCAGGGACTAAGGAAGATCTCATATAAGAATTGATCCTCATCTATGAGCGAACGAAGTAGAGGCATGCCTCTAGAATATAAAGAGACTTAAAGTATAATGAAGTCCTAGATGATTCTATATCACACGAGCTGATCTAGTAGTCCAATTACTCCTAAAATCTAATAATATAAAAATAAAATACTGAAAGAGTATAGAGAGATCACAGACTTACCACAAAACGCAGAAGCAATGGAATGGAAAACTAATCGGTGAAATGGAAGCTTGTAATGCGTATATCAAAATAATCAGAGCCGAACTCGAAAAAACAAACACACAAGATCAATATGAGAGAGGAAAAATGGTGGGAAAAGAGAAAATTTGAAAAAAAAAACAAAGAAGAACTTGAGAAAAATGAGAAACTGATCGAATTATTTAAGTTTTTTACAAACTGTCTAGTTCATTCAAACGAAGGGGGGTTCATTCGAACGAAGCTAGATTCCCGCCCATTTTCATAAATACACCTTCGTTCGAACGAAGGTGCTAGTTATTCGAACAACTATCAGAACGCACTAATTTTCTTAAAATAAAATAGAACACTCTACTCTTTTTTAATTTTTCCCTTTTCAAAAATAAAGGAATAAATATATAGATTGAAAATAAAGTATAATATTCACAAAGCTAAGTAATATCCCAACAATTTTGAAAAAAAATCAAATTTAAGAGGACACTTTAAGCCCATTAAAGGTGATGATAAATGTCCTAAATTTAACAAATTTCACAATTAGGCTTAGAACACTTGAACACATACAAACTCACCCTCTACACACTCTCACATAGAAAATTGACATTAAGTATTAAAGTTGTCTATGAAATGTTCTCATATCAAAGTCTTTACTATAGTGCTAAATGATTTAGCATACAATAATCACAAACAACTATAGTGAATTAACTCACGAAATCTTATGACCAATTCCGAGCAAAACTCCCCCTTAGCAATTGTTAACTTGCAAAATTTTAGAATTTCTCAATCTTCTCACATTTGCAAAGGTGGCTTTCACACTTTTGACTAAGAAAATCTTTTCAAAGGACTTTCCTTGCTAGCATACAGACCATATCAAAGATAGTCCTTTCCTTCCTCACTTTAAGATTTTCAAATTTTCTTTTTGAGCTATTTCCTTTTAGGTCTTTTTGAATTCAACCTAAGTCGATCTGTCTAGCCATACACCTACTAGATCCAACCAATCAACAAACTCAATCTCATGTAAGAATTATGCATGAATAATAACAATGAGATCACATGTATCTAGAGAGATTGTATGAAACTAAGTACCAAGACTATATGAAAATGATGATCAAATAAAGAGCAATAATCATAGTCTCAAGTACTTAATTTGCATCAAAAATAATTTATCCTTCGAATTAAGGGATAAAGACTAGCAAGGCCTCTAAAAGAAAAATCTTTTGGGAATTTTGAATTAGCCAAAATAAGGAAATGAACCTAACTAAGAATTTGAAAAATAAGAAATACAAAGACATCACCATAGTTCTAGGAATAAGATAATACCATGAAGACCATCTTAGACTATGGGAGAAATAAACACTCACTCAATGGAACAAATACCTATAGATTTCCTAAGATACTCAAATCTAAGGCTATCTAGAGGTTTTGTGAAAATGTGTGCAAGTTGGTGTTCAGTGGTGATATATTGCATAGATATAACAGCCTTTTCCATAAGTTCTCTAATGTAATGGTGTTTAATTTCCATATGCTTTATACTACATGTTGAACTAGATTTTTAGAAATGTTAATGGCACTCGAGTTGTCACAATAGATTGTCATCATGCCAACATCCACTTTATAGTCCTTCAACATTTGTTTCATCAACACACGTTGAGCACAACAGCTTCCTGTAGCTATGTATTTTGTCTCAACTGTGGATAAGGATATGGAATTTTGCTTCTTGATATGCTTAAATACCAAGGCATTTCCCAAGTAAAAGCAACCATTAGAAGTTCTCTTCCAATCATCTACATTTTCAGCTCAATTTACATCAGAATATGTAGCGAAAGTCACATTGGTATCAAAAGAATACCAAATGCCATATCCAAGAGTCACTCACATATCTAATAATCCTATTAACTACAATTAAGTGAAACTCTTGTGGGATTAGACTAAAATCGGGCACATACCCCTATACTAAAGGCAATGTTACAATGACTAGATGTAAAGTAGAGTAGACTGCCAATTATACTCCTATACAAGGTAGAATCAACATTTTTTCTTAGTGTCTTTGCTAAGTTTTGTGCTTGTACTTATGAGAGTCCTAGCATGCTTAGTAGTGTCAAGACCAAACTTCTTCACCAACTCCTTAGCACATTTGGTTTATGAGATAAAAATCCCATCATGCAATTGCCTTACTTGAAGTCTTAGAAAGAAGTTTAGTTCACCAACTATACTCATCTCAAAGCCTACCCTCATCTCCTTTGAAAATATATAAGTATGCTTGGTACTTATGGACCCAAAGACTATGTCATCAACATAAATCTGATAAATCACAAAGTCCTATGGTGGGCTCTTTCAGCACTAATTTCACAATTTTTGCTCGAGGGCTGGTATTTTTACCTTGAGCTGATAGATTTAGGAAAAGCACTTTCTCACTCTTTTGATCTTTTACCAACTTCATGGGGCACCTTTTAACCTTTCATTTGGATTATGATGTCCTAAGGGGAATTTTCTTGTTAAGAAAATGAGAAGGATCTTGCTAAAATAAGGATAAAAACCTATTATCTCTGGTAATAAAGAAATGTCATAAATTGATTTAGGTATGGTAAACAAAATATTCTCAAGAAATAAGGATAACAATAAAGGATCTTCATAACAAGCATATTATCAGAATAAGGAAACATGGTAGTTATGGAAATTAAATTGTGTTAAATCTCATGAAGTTTTAAATAGTTTATGTAACACCCCAGACTTAATTATTAAATTATGTAATGAAAAACTCTTTTGAAATCTGATCTGACATTTAACTGTTTAAATTCAACTGTTTAATACTGATCAAACCCATGTTAGCAAATGTTAAAAATTCTGAGAAACTGATTACTGTCACTGAACCCTCAGACACTGAAGCTAACCTAACTAGGAGTTGACTGAAAGAAACCGCGTCGAAAAATAAGCTACAGATTGAAAGTTAGGAAGAAAACAGTGAAACTGCATTAATGCGTAGCCAAACAGGGCCTAAGCCCGAAATATGGGAAAAAGACCAAAAATGTGGCCAAGAGGATTTGATCCCTTGACCAACCTAGGCAGAATTTGGGTTACCAAAAATTTACCAACTAAGCTAAGAGCACCTTTGTGCATATATATGCAAAGATATATATTTAATTAGTAATCAGATTTGGCCTCTCCCCAAAGTGACCAATGGACATGCATGCAACACCTCAGCATGCGTCACCCTAAGCCCTAGCCATCATGCCTATAGTTCATGATTAAACCTCTCTTCCAACCAGATTTCATGCAATACAATCATGCATGTGGGAAGATGGAAGGTTAAGAGAAAATGTGAGATATGTGTGTCTCCCTATATGCATGAGACCAGATCTGTATTGAGGGTTTAGTTTACTATTTTAGAGAGAGTGTGGGTTAGAGAGAAACTGGTTAGAGGGAGAGAATCTTAGAGAGAGGGAGAGAGATATACACAAGTGTGTGTGTGCATTGGTGATCCATTGAAGAAGCAATAGAAGGGAGCTAAGGTCTGGGAGTGCACGGAGGGATCAAGACCAACTGTTGAAGGTTCTGTTCGAACACAGCCAGTGAGGGAGACCACTGTACGAAGGTCAGTTGTCCAAAATTTTCTGAAATTTTCCTCTTTGATTTGGCTACTGTTTTATAGCTTTTAGGATTGTTAATGCATGTATCATGTTTAGACCATAAAATCTGGATCGATTGTGAACATTTGGATCATCAGAACTGCCCCAAAAACCCAAACCCGTAGCAACCGCCAGTGATGGACCTCGAGGTTACAGGTCTGATCCGACCTCAACCAACTGGACTTTTGATGATCAATACACGAAATAAAACTCTGTAGGACCCTGAAAAACACCATCCGCGACCTAGAAACCTAGGTTTAAGCCCTCAAAATCGACATTATCCTTTTCGGCCCAAAAATCAACTCTCAACGTTTGACCACTAAATTGAGATTAAACGATTGGGAATTGAAGCTCATGTTAAGAGGGTCACGGAGGACCAAACCCCGTGCAAAATGGTCAAGAAACCAGGTCGTATGGACCGACTGTAACTCCCACGATAATCGGCTAGAACAGTCCCCCGTCGTTGAGTTTGATGCTTGAAACCGATGCCAAATGAATGGTCTTACACCCAGAATCCTTTTAGAACAAAAACCAGTGAAAATCGATGCATAAAACTCCACGAAATTGAAGGAGAAAATTCTACAATTCTAGGGCAACAGTAGCCCTAGACTGTTGGGGACGATGAACAGTACGGGTCGGGCATGGATCGGGTTGTCGGGTCGGGTCCCGACCCGACCGAGAAACGGATAACCCGTTTAAAACCAAACTGTGTCGTTTTAGCATAACTGATTTTAAATTTTAAATTTTAGGGCTGACGTCAGCCTGACGTCAGCACATTACCCTAAACCGGTCAGAACCGGATTGGACCGGTCCGGTTCACTTGCTTAAGGACTGAACCCTTTGGTTCAGTTCAAACCTTTTGGAAAATTGCAAACCAACCCCCAACAGTTCTGAATATTACACTGTGGCCCAGTTTCTGATGTTTTAGTTCATTTATACCCCTGATAATTTAATAAATAATAAATTAAATTATTTAATTAATTTATTAATTAAATAAAAATGACCAAATTACCCCTAGGTCATAAATAGGTCAAATGAAGTCCAAATAAGTCAAATGAATAGTGTATTTTCACTATTTCAATCATTCCGGACTCAATGGTGGAGTCCGATTTGGGAAATTAAGTCCCAAAAAATACAACACGTAGGAGTAAATGACCATACTGCCCCTGATGATACTCGAACCCAAATACAACTAAAAGATAGTCTATTTTGACTATGTCAGACATTCCGGACTCAACGGTGAGGTCCGTATTAGCAAATAAAGTACCGAAAAATACAACACACGAAATTACCAAATTGCCCCTGACACTGTTTAGAACCCAAACAAAGTCCGATTGAGACGAAACTGAAAACAATAGAAACCCTGACACGTAGGGGACTATACACGTGATTGGATGACGAATCGGAGTCGAAACTTCACAACTGTGAAACGACCAAAATACCCCTAAACCTGTATCAAGTTAGATAACATCCGAATGAACTAAGAACTAACCCAATGAAAGCTTAAATAATTTCATGACCGGACTGCCTAGAGGTAGTACACATCCTGACTTCTTGGGATCATGCTATAGGGTAAAAACTCAAGCCAGTCATGGAAGGGAAAAACAAGAAATTTACCATTATGTCTAAAGCCGAAAGACTAGCTGACAAGAAGCAACAAGAGTTCATGCGACAACTATTATGGCAACAAAAAATTATCGAACGGCACATAAGGATAGCCAAAACAACCGAGGTAGTCTCCGTTCGACCGTTTATATACAAGATGCGTACCAAGGAAATGGTCGCGGAGGCTAAACTAAAGAAACAGGAAGACACGAAAACCCTGAAAGAGTGGGTGCAAAGGTGAATTTCAATTATCATAAAAACACATAGACAGCGAGATAGTCTAACTCAGGTTGAATTTTGAATTAAAATAAACCAAGTTAAGATTCATGTGAGATTTACGAAATGTTCATAAATTTTCTAGGATAAAGAAGGATAAGAAGAAGAGAAAGGCTTCTCAGTTAAGTCCCGTTACCGCACAAGGTGAGTAACCTAGACTCCTGAATTGGTGTATAAGTACACCGTCTAGTTATTGTATTTTTTATACTGTACTGTACTGTTCCTACTGATATACTGTCTTCCATGCTTCTACGCAATGCATGACTATATTTTACCCTATCCGATTTCACTGTTCCGTATTGAAATGAAATTATCCTTATTTTTACTAAACGAATAACTGACTCATGGTACCAAATTCAGTCTTGAACACTGTATGAGCATATTGCACTATTTAAATTGTGCATACTGTACTGTTATCCTGTTATACTGTTCTGCTCCGCTCATTATTGAACTGTTCTGTTGCTATGATGTTTTGACTGTATTCTTGTTTTAAATATTGTTCAAATATACGGATTTAACTATATCCTCTGAAATGTCTGATTCGACCACCCATTTTATAAACAACAATGGTTTAAAACCCATGACAGGGGACCCGTGTTACTCACTGGGCTTTTTAAAGCTCACCCCTTCCCTAACATTTTTCAGGTGAGGGACCCAGCGACCAGGATTAGCGGGTTGGAGACCCGGAGAACTATTTTGAAGAACTTATGAATTAACCATTTTTGTACCTAACTCCATTTTTGAATATGATGTACTGAAACCTAAGACTCGTATCTTTGGTAGGACAATGATGTAATAGTTAACCATGGATGTATTAATGGCTCTGCCAAGGTGTTATGCATTCCCTTAGTTCCGCTGCAACTTATATTAATTGAATGCATTGTACTTGGATGTTACTGATGAATGGCCTGTGGTTAGGATTACCGTCGGCATTTTGATTAAAAAAAAAAAAAAACCCGATGGGTGCCTAACTGGCCGGTTGCATGCCCCTAATCCGCACAAGGTGGGTAAGGGGGATGTGACAGTTTAGGATAAATATACATCGTTCCAAGTTCCTAAGTGTATATAATAGAAAAAATAGAGCTTGTAAACTGTCACTATAGTGACCCAACATTTAATAACGACGCAACACGTGACATTGAGTTTTTTTCAAGAACGTGTGAATCTTGCAATTGAGTTAATTGACTCAAACACTTATGACAAGAGTATTGGCTAAACCCTTCTCGGCCCCGCATTAAAATCAGAGTAGAAAGGACAACATAACTAGGTCAGACCAAACAGGGTCTAACATTTAGAAAACTTTGCATTAAGTTACCTAACCAAGTCAAAGCCAAAAAGAATCAAACACTTATACATGCAAAAGCATTAATAAGTAGGTACGTAGTTGAAAAGTTAAAAGTGAACAAAGAGAAGTAGGAGTTAGTTACAAACTTGGGCAGCATAAGTACCAACCCAAAACAAGGCTAAAAGTAACAACAAAACAAAGAAAAAGTAAGGCCTATTCTAGTTGGTGTTATCGTCATCCTCCACGTATGCTTATCCACCCTTTTTTAGTTTGAGAAGTTGTATCGCCATTTATATTGAACTTAAAAAAGTCCAACTTCAGAAATTCCTATGTTACCCTCTAACGAAAGGATTCAAAACTTCCTAAGTAAAAATGCTTTGTGTTGTCCACATAATCCTCAAAGGCCTTGAACTCCTCGATTGATATGACTCGTTCAAGAGAAATTTAGGTTCTAAAGTAATGACTCTCTTCTCCAACACCAAGACCTATACCTTTCTAGTGTCTAGAACATTGGTCGCCATCTCCAACACTTCTTCCTTGGCCTTAAGCTCATATTGTAGAAACTTTACCTTGTCTCTAAGCCCACTTGGTTGTGATCTACCATAACAAGGCTTTGATCTCAACCTTATTCCTTTTTTTTCACATTCCTCTAGAAGAAGTTAAGCCTTTATCAACCTTTGAGATAAGGCTGCAACATCAACAACAGCCTACGAAAAGATAGAAGTAAATATATATATATATATATATATATAAAATGAATAAGAAAGAAAGAGAAAGAGAGAAGGGAAGAAGGTGAATAATAATAAATAACAAAATACTTACCATGGTCAAGTTATGGACAGCCAAGTTGGTTAGAGCAAATTAAGACAACCCTTTTAGTCATTCCAAGTCCTTCTTTGGAAAAATTGAAGTCAAACTGTTGAATGCCAAGTCTGTGTTTGTAATACCCCGACCCGAATTAGGGACTATTAAGCTGTTGCGTTAAATTAGAAATCGACGTCTTAAGTAACGAGGTCGGTTTCAAACCCGATGCATGGACTTTTAAGTAATAGTCCTGAAAACTCAAGACGACTGTACATCACTTTCGTTACAATCACCAACCTGTCGGTTCCATGACAATTATATTTTCACGTCAACCGCCGGTTATCGATACAAGTACGAGATTTGGACACGCATTACGAGGATACGAAAGATTAGTGTAAAGATTATACATTTAAGAAAATAATTAATTTTTAAAAGTAATTAATTATTTTAATGTAAGAAATAAATTGTAGCATATATAAATAATTAAATATAAATATATATACTATATAAACAATTATAACTTTAAACATATATATAAAATTATATATGAATATATATATATATATACATATACATATTTATGTGTGTGTGTATTATAAGAAGACATGCAAATGACCAGAGGGTAATGAGGTGTGTGTGTGTGTCCAAGGGAGTTGGTGTGTATGTAATATTATATGTATATATTCATATGCATGCAAACAAAACACCACACACACACGGCCATGATGGCCTGCTCACCACTGCCCAAACTATAAGGCACTCATGAGGAAACCTGAATTGGGCTAACCTATTTGGAGGGGCAATCAGGAAAGTGTGATAATTATATGTATATCACTATACATATATGCACATTGCATACATGCACCATACATTTTTTTCATAAACTGAGAGGGAGAGAGGAAGAGAGAGAGAGAGCTCTGAGAAGGAGAATAAAGGATTCAGAAGGGAAAAAGGGAAGGAGATCAAGTGACCAAGGTGAGAAAATGTTTAAACAATACTTTCTCTCTCTAAGATATTTTTCATATATGTAGGTAGCTCAAGTTCTGTTCTACACGTATGATGCTTAGTATATGTTTTAACTTAATTAATCATGAGATTTGACCTTAGAAACCATTAAAAACATCAGACCCATATGAGTTAGCCATTGATGGACCGTGCCGAGAGCAGGTCTGAATCAATGGCAACCAAATCCCATTTGGCTCATCAAGACCTAAAGTAGACCCTATGAGCATCCCCAAAACACATAACCGCGACCACAAAACTCAAGAAATGACCTTCAAAGGTCAAGTTGCAGATACGGGTTTCAAAACCTAACCTCGCAAACACACGGTTAAAACCACTTTTATGAATGAATAACGAAACCTTATGATGTAAGGATCACAACAAGATAAACCCCATGTGATTTGGCTCAGAAATGAGCCTATACGATCGACTTGCAGGCTTAAATTATCGAATCCAAAACCGAATACATGAATCTATTTTTAATCCCTCAAACGAATGCCAAATCTTTCCATAAGATCCCAGAAACAATTTGGGATCAAAACAGTGGAGGTTGGGTGAGCCAAAACGCACGAAAATGGAAGCTTTTAGCTTCGGAAACTAGGGCAACAGTAGGAGTCGAGCGAAGAAGACGACAGTGAGTCGACTTGGTTTTAAAATCTAACATGAGTCGACTCAGACACGTGGGGGCTTACAGTAATGCCACCGCATTAATACAACGACGTCGTTTTGGGGCCTGATACTTATATATATAAAACCGTTTTGAGTTTTGAAAGAAAAGAGGGAAATTTTACTGCTACGGGGTTTCGAACCCCTGACCCACGAGCCCACGCGGCCCTTCTTTCCACTCGGCCACGCACTCACGTGTGCCATATGTGGGACCAAAATATATATATATATATATATATATATATATATTATATTAAATAAAATTTAAAAATTAAAAGGTACGATTGCACCTGTTGGGAATTGAACGTAGTATCTTTTGGAAGGGAGGTGACACACTAGCCAGCTTGACACCCATTTCATCCGGTCTTCTTATGCAACCCAAATATATATGTATCATGTTAATTAGATTTAATTTAATTAAAATTAATTAATTAAATTAAATAGTCCAAAAATGCCCGGTGTCCAAACGAGATGAGTTATATATGTATTCTTACTATCTCGGACCCGCTGGATCCATCGGTGAGGTCCACGACATGAGATGAGGTCCCAAAAAATTAAAGACCGGTGAAAATGCAAATATGACCAAAATGCCCCTACATCATAAATAGTCAAACGAAGTCTAAATAAAATAAACAAATAGTGGATTTTAACTATTTTAAACATTTTGAATCTAATGGTGGGAACCGTTTCATGAGACGGGACTCTAAAAAATTTAGACACGTTAAGGTATAAATTACCAAATTGCCCTTAACATGTCCTAAGTCGAATTAAATTCTAAGAAAGCCTAAATTGACTTTATTCAACGTTCCGGACTCAATGGTAGAGTCTATTCGACCAAGAGAAGTGTCTAAAATAAAAAGACATAAAATTTGATGAATAGCATAAGTCTAGTGACTATAAGATTAGTGCATTGCCCGAGGTACCAAACTAAACAGTACGATACATATTTAAAATGAAATACGAAAAGACACGACACGTAAACATGTGACGTAAATAAATTTAAATTAAAGTTAATGGAGCTACCAGAAGAGTATAAAATAAAGTAAATTTAATTCCTAATACATTAAATTGTGTCATAGGTTAAGAATGCGAGTCGAATTAAGTATATACGAAATTTATGGAATATTCGTAAATCGGTTAGGATTAAATACGATCTAAGCATAAGTTAAGAAGCATCAATAGGTGATATTGCAGTGATGTGAAGTTAATGAGACTATATATGAATTGTTCTTAGGAATTACAGAGGAAGCGGGAAAGCGCATTTTTAGCACTGACCCTAAGGACCGAGGTGAGTAACCCTGCCTTTGAAATGGAGATTTAACTCCATGAATTTGAAAAGTTTTTAAGTGCAAATTATTTGAAGCCTTGAATATTAAATTCAGAATCACATGATTCCTATTTTAAAATGTTTTCTGCTTTCATAAACTGTATTGTGACATGCTGGGTGATTGGTTTAAATCACGGTTTTCCTTTTTAATTATGTTTCAGCATGTCTGGGTTTAAAATGCTAAATTTTCATAAATGTTCTGAATTTGATTATTCCAAATATTGAAGTTTTATTGCAGAAGTTATATATTTTATGTTTTAAATATTCATGAAAAATATCTATTGAAGAAGTCATGTGATAAGTTATATATATTTCATGTTTTAAAAATTCATGAAAAATACCTATTGAAGAAGCCATGTGATAAGTTATGTATATTTCATGCTTTAAATATTCATGAAAAGTATTTTTTGAAGTAGTCATGTGATAAATGTTCTATAAAATAAATGGTGTTTAAAGCACCCCTTATGATGGTTGAAATCCTTTGGGATTCAACAGTAAATGTCACATAGTCAGGATTTTGGGTTTCTTCGGAACTCAATTGCCCTGTCATGTGAAATGCCCGGTAGCAGGATCTAATCCCCCAGGCAAATATGATTGGCAGCATTGGCAGTAAAATGGGAGTCTGGTTCAAAACAGATTCCACCTAATCAAAGAGAAAAGATGACGAATGTTTTTTGGAAATGGAAG
Source organism: Nyssa sinensis (assembly GCA_008638375.1). Classification (NCBI taxonomy): domain Eukaryota; kingdom Viridiplantae; phylum Streptophyta; class Magnoliopsida; order Cornales; family Nyssaceae; genus Nyssa; species Nyssa sinensis. The sequence goes on along the minus strand of CM018032.1, from coordinate 18,030,722 downwards.
CAGGTTTTTACCCCCATTTTATTATACGTGTTTGTATGCTTTTAAATTGCATATGCTCTATTTGAAGAAATGTGTATTTAGCTTGAATACTTTAAATGTTTCAAAGCTATCTGTTTTAAGAATGCATATACTCTGTGTTCTAAAATGTACGAGTAATTGGCAGTGAGTATTTTATAAACTCTCATGTGCTAAACCACTACCAGTTGAAAACCCCATGACGAATGCAGGAATTACTCACAAGCTTAGATTAGCTTACCCGGATTTTTATCCGTCCCCCTTTCAAATGACCAATAGCAGTTCTAATCTTGATGGCGATAATGATAAGCCTATCTATTTTGGGAAGAAGGGTTAGGCGACTAATCACAGGACTAGCAATTCTCTTGGGAATGTACTATGAAGTTGACAGTATTTTGTATTAGGAAATATTACATTGAGATGTATTAAGCCCCTCGGGGCAGTGGACATGTAATGTTATAAAGTCTTTAAGTTTTTAGTTATGCTCTGAATGTATAATCATGTGTATCATTGTGAATAGCGGCAGTATCGGACGGATGTGCAAATTTCAAAATGAGAAAAGAAAAGAAAAAGTTTTTCACGTTTCTGCAACCATATGAAGCACATTTATTCGATACCATTGCAGATGCGAGCTTTGTCCCGAGGCCTTCGGGTCTTGGGGCGGCGGTCGGGACTCAGGGTTCGCGCGAGGCGGATTTTGGGTCATGACTGTGTTACCCAAAAATGACTCCTACTTATGTGTGAAAGATTATTAAGCAAAGGCAAAAAGGCTAAAAGGTGGAGCGGAGTCACCCACAATTACGAGGGAAGACTAAAGTGGATTCCCTATGTTAGTAGAATTGGGATCTTAGAGTTGTATTATAGGAATAAAATTGGCGACATCTTTTTCCTTAGCAAGTATAGACAAAAGCCTGGATTCCTTGAATAAGGCAAAGAGCCTTTAGGACGAGCTCTTGCTCTGGCCAAAGTAGACTTATTAACTTTCTTTGGAATGTCCATCTCTACAAAATAGAGAATGATAAAGAAGAAAAAGAGTAATAGCAAAAGGAAAAAATATTTTATCTTACCTTTCTCCTCTACTAAGACTTCTCTAGTATGTTTTAGGCCAACCAAGTATACAGAGAGGTTCTCGGCCAACACAAGCAGGTCAAACCACCATATAGTATGGCTTAGCACTTGATTGATGCACTCAGTTTTCTCAAAAGTAATTAGAAGCTTTTCAAGGTTTGCATATTGTCATAATTTTTAGTAAAGGTTCTTATAAATGGAACCAGAGTACAATTTAAAAAAAATGAGATATTAAGGTTATTTTATAATCAAGAAACTTTAACAGCGTCATCAAATGGGGATCCCATAGGTGATGTTCCCACTGATCACCTAAAATCAAGAAAAAAATATTTTTTTCATTATTTATCTGAGTTAAGAATATAAGTAATTGGTGTCTTGGATTCATCAGTACTCTAGAAGTACTAGAACCTTGGTGAAAACTCTTTCACCTAAAAGATATAAAGGAATTCATCCACTGTAAAATGAAATTTATCTTCAATATGAGCTAGCCACAGCATAACACATGCTTTAAGGATTCACCAAACATTTGGCATAAGCTGTCTAGGGTCTAAATTAAGAAAATAAAAAATCTCCCTTGTAATAAATGCAATGAGGAAGTGAAGATTGACAACTAGAGTAGCATCATAGACATAGACTTCCTTAATTGAGAAGGTATAAGCTCTCTCACCATAAAGGAGTACCTTGAGTCTAACTTAGTCTGGAATTTGATATACGGCCTTATGGTGATTGATGTCAGAAAGGGTCACAAAGGAAATAATAGACTTAGCCTAGAAAGGTTATCCCTTTTTCATTTAGATTGGTATGAGTGAACTAGAAATTACTCTACTTGTTTGACTTGCTTGATTAGAGTAGCTTACCTTGTGACAAGAAAGTCAAGAAAGGCCTAAACCTTAATACAAGGGAAAAAGATGTACTGAGTGTGGGAATTGTTTGAAGATTAAAAAGGTGTTGGAGTAATGTTAGGAGTCAGGACCTAAAATAAAATGCGGAAAGAAAGTTGAAAAAGATGAAGATAGGGCTGAATAAGAATCTTAGTATATTTTTGAAGATGAGTAGCCTTTTCTCATTTAAAACTTGCAATCAGCAAATAGGATCTTACAATGATGGTTATTAATGATAACTATCTGTGTTAACAATTCTAACAAGCCATGTAACAAAATTAGTTAAAGAATTTGGCACTTCAAAATGATAGGCGATGACAGTGATCACATCATAATTAGTATGCCTCTTTATGCCACGCTCAGGTGACCACCATATTCGGCCAAAAGAATCCTTATGCCTAACTCGCCTTAAAGGATGGTCAAGCTTGGGAATGGGTGATAACATATAGGAAAGATACAAGTAAGAAATCCTTATCAAACCCCTTGTCACATCCGAAAACCCACCCTATGCGGATTAGGAATGGTGACTGGCCAGTTAGGTACCCCATCAATATACCTTGTGGCATATTAACGACATGTCTAACCAAAAGCCTTACAACTGGAATTGTCCATCTTATAGTTACATAACAGTGGAAATAAAGCATGGCTCTCATTTCTATTTTTTTTCTTGACTTATTACAATACATTTAGTTCAGCAAGTACAACCCATAAGGATTCTTCTAATAATTATTACAAGGATGTTATCATGATTAATGCCATAATTTCTAAGAATGACTGTAGTCTATGTCAAACCTTCTTAAGCCTCACCGTCTTGGCTGTCACCAGAACATACAAAAATAAAACCTTATAAGTTATATAAAAAGCTTGTGAGTCACATAAGTTCCCTGTTATTGGTTTACCTTTGGAAACCTTTTTCAAACTATCTTTCATGGATAACAGTGAAAATAGTTGTACTGAAAGTTACTGGCATTTCTAAAATAGATGCATATAACTGAGAGTTACATGGTTCATATATACTAAAATAAATGTAAGAGTTTATGCCAATTAGTTTTGCAAAATAACATATCATAACATGAAATCTGGTGTTACAAAGTGATAAAGTAATACGTCTAACATCTATAAGCAATGTCCTATACGGACCATAACTACATCCATTTTGGACCATAAAATGTCACATTGGTGACATTATTTATTCTACCCATGCATTTATAAAATAGTTACAGTTATAAGAACATTTGGATATAAAAATGGCACCACTTCAAGGTATGAAGCTACTCACCTTACCCTTTTTCTTAATTGTTTATCCCTCATTTGGTTGCCTCTTGAGTCCTTAGGTCCTATAGAAGTGATTAACACTCATTAATTATTAATTTATAGGTGCATTTCTTAAGGATCTATACCTTACGACTCTCATTTGGTTAAACGAACTCCACCGTTGAGTCTAGATAATCATAAACGCTTAAGTATGAAGTTTTGTAATTTTTGACATTCGTTTAGCTACTTAACTAAAACCAAAAGGTTATACTAAATATGCCTACCAATCTTTGTTTAGAAAATTCATGTGCTAAATGAACCTTGCCATTGCGTCTAGAGCATTCAAAATTGTCACGACCCCAAATCCGGTTCATGCGGATCGAGGGTTCGTGATCGGCCACCGAGGCCTTTTTGCTAATAATCATAATTACCTTTAATCAAACGCAGCGGAATAAATTTTTCTTTTTCTATTGCGGAAGCGCTAATCAATACACAAGTCAACATCAGTCATCTATTTCTACATTCCATAGCAATTACAAAAGTACATGATGTAATTTTTCCAGAGCCTGCTGATGTCATATTCAATATACAGTCCAAAGTTTCCAAAAGTAACTACATCATGACTAGCAAAATCCTATTACAAAAAGGGTCCATAGCTTTACAAGCTTCCAATTAGTTTGACTGAACCTGCTATTTCCTGTCCGATATCATCACCTGAAATAGGAAAAAAATATCCTATGAGCTCAACAGCTCGTGAGTATCACAGCTCGTAAGCATTCCATAACATATTAGGGGTTTCAAAACTACTATATAATTCAATATATAAATGTCTATGATCAGATTTCATATGTCATCTTTATTTATAATATAAGATAACGGTATCAATTTTACTTCCAATAAATCTCAATATAACGAAAATCATAAATCGATAATCAATAACATAGTTCAATAAATCAAAATCACATTTCAATATCATGGTTCAATTCCCAAATTCATAGTTCAATAGTTCAGATTCATGGTTCAATAGCCCAAATTCATAGTTCAATAAATAATAGTTCAATATCTCAAATTCATGGTTCAATAATTCAGATTCATGGTTCAATATCCCAAATTCATAGTTCAATAAATAATAGTTCAATATCTCAAATTCATGGTTCAATTATTCAGATTCATGGTTCGATTTTCAATATTCATATTCAAATCATATATTCCACTTCTATGGTCAGCAAATTAGAACCTCGCTGACTGAGATCGATGGGCTAGCTAGTTCGATATGCCGTATCAACACCGGCTCACCACAATATACCTTGTAGGATGGGTTCGATAAATCACAACCTATTCGATAGTGACCAATCATAGAAGAGTGTTTTATTCAAAGCATCAAAATCATATCCAAAATCAATAATCATCAATAGCAGTTCAATTATTTCAAATCAAGGTTCTTTATTTGACATTTAGTTCAAACAGTTCAAACATTTGTAAGAATATCGTAAAACATTTGAGTATCTTTCGAACACATTTTCTGAAGTCAAAGAAGACAATATAGTTGTCAATAGATCATTCAAACGTATACAGTATAGTTCGATAAATCATAAAAGAGTTCACTATTTATATCTATACTGAAATTGTCTACCTCAATATGGTATGAAATACTCACCTGAATTCCAAAGACTTAACTCCAAAAATCCTTCCTTTGAAGTTCCCTAAAATCACATTTCAAAGTCCGGTCACATTCCATAATATTACTCTGATTTAATTATCATAAATTCTTTTTCCTATTTTAGTTACATTTGTTGGGTAGCTTCTTTAAGTTTTAAAGTTTGATTCCATTACCTTACATTTTTATGTGTCATATTTTTCTGTACCTTATTTCATAATACGGACCTCACAATTGAGTCCGGAACGTCGAAGAAAGTCAATTTGGACTTCCTCTGACTTCCATTTGGTTTTAGGGACATTAAGGGTAATTTGGTAATTTACACTCTAACGTGTCTTATTTTTTCGGAGTTTCGTCTCGTGAAACAGACCCCACCATTGGGTTCAGAACGCCCAAAATAGTCAAAATGCACTATTGGTTTACTCAATTTGGACTTTTGTACCAAAAGGGCAAAAGGGTCATTTGCACTTTTATGTGTATTTTATTTTTCGGGGTCCCGTATAGTGAAATAGACCCCACCATTGATCTTAGAATGTCCGAGATAATAAAAATTGACTATTCATTTGCATCGTTTGGACTTTGTTTGATCTATATTTGAACTAAGGGTATTTTTGCAATTTTATATTATTTTAAATTAATTAAATATATTAATATTTTATTCTGGGGGTCAAATCACAATTATTAACAGTTGGGGGGTCAGTTTGTAATTTTCGTAACTTTCTGGGTCAAATTGTAATTCTTAAAAATCCTATTCTAAATAGGGATAACCGAACAGTGGTTAGGCTTCAAAACTGGAATAGGATATCCCTATTCCCAAATCAATTAATTTTCAATTTCTTACACTAGGAACCAAATAGTCCCAATTCAATTTTAAAACATTTAAAATCTAAATCAAAGCTACACCGTTTCACTTATCCGTTTTCATTCGGTTGGGCCCCGACCCGGATCCAACCCGGATCCGTTTTCTTTTAACCCGAAATACCCCACGATTATCCGGTCGTCCCTCCCATTTCTCCGGTAGGGTTCCGATGGTAACAGTCGCCTTCTCCAGCGACGGCCACCGGATTTCCACCATTTTTTGACCCTTTTTAAACGCTGTCTTCTACTATTTTTCATGAGGATTTCATCCCAACTATTAGTTTTCAACTTGAAGCATTAGATCTTCACGAATTTGACCAAAACCGCAACCCCGGTGACCTGAACTTTCATGTTTTTACACTCGGTTCTTGACTATTTTAACTTATTTCTTTTTCACTTCATTTTCTGCACTATATGGGATTAAATCTAAGTCACTTAAACATGGTTTCTCACATAAAATATCAAGAATCCGATTATTCTCCAAAACCTGTAACTCCATTTTTCTCTTTAAATTCTCAACCATTTTCTTTGATTTTTCTTGCATTAGATTCCTTATTTCATGCTTCATAAAACCCTATTCTTTAAACTAAATAAATCATGCTATAAATTTGAAAACAGAAACCCACTTACCTTTAAAATTTCTGATTTTCTCTTTGTGCAGGTTCCTCTTCTCCTTCTTCTGTTCTAACTTGGCCCTCCAATGAGCTTCTTCTTTTTGATTTCTATCTTCATAACCCACGGATGTATACACATACATATATAGACCCATAACCGACTTAACTCTCTCTCTCTCTCTCCCTATCTCTATCTATTTGTAGCCTTCCTTGACCCAACTCTCTGCCCCATTTAATTTTTACTTTCTCTTCTTCTAAGAATGCAGCTTTGCATTCAATGGGGTAAGATATTTGTATCTTATATATATATATATATATATATATATATAATATATATATATCCCCACACACATACACTTGACAACACACACACTACGTACTGTTCACATATATATATATATATTTATATCTCTTATTTTATTATTATTATTATTATTATTATTATTATTATTATTATTATTATTCTTATTATTTTCATTTTTATTTTTATTTTTATTTTTATTTTATTTTTATTTTTATTTTTTTTATTTTTAATTTATTATAGTTCGGGTTTTATGCCATGGCCCGGGTTTACCGGGTTGGGTACCGGCTAACTCGGGTCGGGGTATTACAAAAATAGTCAAGATAGACTCTCTTTTATTTTTAATTGGCCCCGACTATAGCTAGGGGTATAATTGTAATTTTATATTTTATGTGTCTAATTTTTTGATACCTTGTTTGATGAAACGGATCTCACCGTTAAGTCTGGAATGTTGAAAAAGGCCAAGGTATCTCTTTATTTTATTTAGCAATACATAGCATTTAATTTAATTAATTAATTAAATACATAATATATGTATATTATATGATATATATATATATATATATACACACACACACAAGGTGGCCAGTGGCATATTGGCAGCCAACTGAACCTATAGTTCTTGTGGTTGGTTGGTCTTGGGTTCAAAACTAGGGAGCTTCGGTTCCCTTTTATTTTTTTGATTTTCTTTAAACCAAACAACGGGTAAGGGGTGATAACCTAGATAGGTTATCCATGTGCCTATGCAGTTATTAAATTCATTTACTATACTCGTAACCAAACACCCATAATTCAGACTTTAAAACCAATTAAATCATAACCAAAATGATGCAGTTTCACTTACCTGAGTGGCAACCTGACCCGTAACCGACCCAATCTAAGATCGCTTGACTATTCATCATCTTCTCTATCATGAAAGACACTGTTCATTCTAAACCCTAAGAACTTTGGGCTTTATTTCGTGACATTTCAAGACTCCTCTCTCCCTCATTTCAACTCCATTCCTTTTCTGCAGGTCTCTATCTGCAACTCGAGCATACATGCTTATTTCTTAATAGTTTTTCATGATTTTTGTTGGGTTGTGATCCTCAAACTATGGGGTTCCAATCCCCGTTTCCAAATTCAAGCTTAGTGCTTGATTTTGAGAAATCCGATTTCGAACCGTTTATTGTTTATGGTAGAAACTTACTAGTCTATTGACATTTTCACATGATTTTTGTTGTGTTGTGATCCTTATGAAATCTACTTTCAGCCCCAAGTGTTAAAATTTAGTTTTGTTCTAGTTGCTAATTGACCCATTTTCTCAAACTTCAAAAATGATAGGTTGGTTAAATCTCACTGTTTTGGCCATTTCCTAAACTTAATTGCTCCAAAACATAAAGGAATTGAAGCGAGACTTGGACTTACCTGATTCGTATTCAAATTGGGGCATGTACCTCTTTCCTCTCTTTTTCCTCATCTTTCTGCCTAGTAGCATCACTATCACTCTTACATGAGTTGTTTCCCTCTCTCACTCAGTGTCTGCATGCTAGTCGTACGAGTGCCCATGCATATGTTTTATAGGCAAGGATTGGCACTACAAAAATCAAGACTATCAACGGCATTCACAAGCGTCGCTAATAATCCATAAACTGCCACTAATAACCTTTAGGGACGTTCACCTATGCGCCATTGAAAATGCTGCCAATTGTGGTGTCACAAATACTATTTGTGACGGTCAAAATGAAACGACTCTAATAAAACACTATTAGCGATGTTCTCAAATGCTGCTAATAGGTGTTGCTAAAAAAAAACAAATAAAATTAGGATGTGCCACTAATAGTAGACTATTAGCGACACACTCATTGTGCACTACTAATAATGACTATAAGTGGCGCACCCTCTATGTGGCTAATATTCTATTATTGTTAGTGGCACACATTGTACCCCACTAATAGTCCTCTATTAGCCGCACACATTGTGCACCACTAATAGTACTTTTTACATTTTTGCACTTGTAATTATTATATTCAACTAATTTTATTTCACTTGCTCAAACCTGTGTCATCAACAATATAATACAATCATATTCCAAATGATAGAGAAATGAAATTCTTTCCACATATATAACAAAATTTAATTATAAAATAATTCCAAATACAATTGAGTAATAAAGAAAAAATTGTTCCAAATATATACATAATGTCCAAAAAAATGATGAAAGAAGTTGTCAACCCCATCTCGGTGCACCTCCATGCCGACACAAGAGTCCAGTAATTTGAAGAAAAAAAACTCACGATTAGATGTGAGTATAAACAATTTTAAAAAATTATTAAATTAAATTTTTTTGTGCAAAAGGTGCAAACTAGGAATCCGAATTGTGTTCCGTAAGTTTTGAGCACATGTATTTTATTATTCGTGAGGTGTGTAATCTGGTTTGGTGTTGGTTTGACCATTTCCGGGCATTTTGGGCGGTCAAAAGTCCAAAATGGGTCGTTTTGGGGACTTAAGTCACTTTTTTTGCATAGATTACAAACTGGACATCCAAATTGTGGTTCGTAAGATTGAGCACATGTATTTTATTAGTTGTGAGGTATGTGAGCTGGTTTGGTGCTGTTTTGACCATATCCAGGCATTTTAGGTGGTCAAAGGGCCAAAATAGGCCGTTTTGGACACTTAAGTCTCTTTTTTTTCCTAAGTTGCAAACTAGTCATCCGAATTGTATTCCATAAGTTTGAGCATGTATATTTCCTTATTCATGACGTTAAGCTAGTTTGGTGGTGGTTTGACCATTTTCGGACATTTTAGGCAGTCAAATGGCCAAAATGGGCCATTTTGGGGACTTAAGTTACTTTGTTTTTGCATAACTTGCAAATCGGACATCTGACTTGTTGTGTAAGTTTGAACATGTGTATTTTATTATTATCATTATTAAGGTGTGAGAGCTTTTTTGGTAATGGTTTGACCATTTTTGGTGGTCAAAAGACCAAAAGGGGCCATTTTGGACGCTCAAGTCCCTTTTTTTGCATAAGTTACAAACCGGGCATCCGAATTGTGTTTCATAAGTTTTAGAATATGTATTTTTTTATTTATGAGGTGTGTGAGCTATTTTGGTGGTGTTTTGACCATTTTCGAGCATTTTGGGCTGTCAAAGGGCCAAAATGGGCTATTTTAGGGACTTAAGTCATTTGTTTTGCAAAAGTTGCAAACCGAGTATCCGAATTGTGTCTCGTAAGTTTGAGTACATGTGTTTTATTATTCATGAGATTTTTCAACTAGTTTTCTAGTGGTTTGACCATTTTCAGACATTTTGGCAGTCAAATGGCCAAAATGGGTTGTTTTGGACACTTAAGGCCTTTTTGTTTTTCACAAGTTGCAAATCAGGCATCCAAATTGTGTTTTGTAAGTTTGAGTGCGTGTATGTTATTATTCATGAGGTGTGTGAGCTAGTTTGGTGGCGGTTTGATTATTTTCGAGCATTTTGGGAGGTCAAAGAGCCAAAATAGGCCGTTTTGGACACTTAAGTCCCTTTTTTTGTGCATAAGTTGCAAATCGGGTGTAGACATCGCATTTTCTGACCCTTGATTAAATAGTAGCAATTCAGTAATTATGCCAAAAACCTACTTCAAGTAAGAATTTTCTTGATAAAGTCTTATTTCCATTAGGACTCCTCCTAACAGAATTCGATTCCCATTAAAACTCTTTTACTAGAGTCCCAATTTCGCTAGGACTCTCTTACCCGAGTCCTAATTCCATTAGGACTTCTCCTGACAGAGTCCTATTTTCGTTAGGACTCTCTTTCTAGAGTTCCAATTTCATTAAGACTTATAACAGAGTCTTGTTCCTATTAGAACTCCTCTTGATAGAGTGTTATTCCTGCTAAGACTCTCTTGCTAAAGTCCCAGTTCCATTAGGACTCCTCTTAACAGAGTCCTATTCCCGCTAGGACTCTTATACCAAAGTCTTAATTCCATTAGGACTCCTTTTGACAAAGTCCTATTCCTATTAGGACTCCTTCTGATAGAGTCTCACTCCTGTTAGGACTCTTATTCCCATCAAAGGGTGTTTCGATAATTTTGGCACATTTTTTTCCCCCGAATTGGGAGGGATTTGGTAATCTTAAGTGATAGTAGTCTATTTAGGCTTAATTTGGACTTTTCACTTTTAGAGTTTTCATAAATTTGATTGCTTAATATATCCTTAAATAGAGATACATTGAACCTAGGTGTTTTTATTTTAGAGTTTATTTTCTAATTAAATTCTATTTCTCTTTTATCTTATTAGCTCTCGCATGTAGACATTAATTTTATTGGTTCGTGCATTATCATAATTATTTATTAATTCATTTAGTTAGGATAATCATTTCTTAGGATAATTATTTGATTTTCTATTTATTTAATTAGATGATTATCACTCAAGACATGATCCTAACCCCTCCATTTTAGGGTTTTATCTTAGACCTTTAGATCAAATCTCTATATTTTCCTATAAATAAAGCCCCCTGGTCATTCGTTTTGGAGGACGGAGAAAGATGATTTCCATAACCTCACTCTGTTAGCACAATCCCAAAGTCCTCTCTATAAGAACTCTCTCTCTCTCAAGGACGAAGCTCTCTCAGAGTGACAATCTCTTTTCACGAAGTAAGTTGAAGTAACGTTTTCTAAACCGAAGAACAAGTCGGAGATCTGCCCTATTGAAGCCTCCGATCCAGATTTTCCTAGACAAAGATCTGCTCGATGCCAATGACTGAATAAGGTACGCTCTCAAACCCTTAATATATATTTTTCTTTAGATCCGATTGATCTTGCCTCTTTTATCACTCTTGATAAAAGAGGGTAAACTGAAGAACTATGTGACTCTGATTTTATTTTCTAAAAAGATACGTAGGAAGCCTTTGGGCTTAAGTCAGAACTTTTTTTTCTATCTTTTCTATTTTATTTTATTTATTAATGTCAGATACTTTATTATTTATTTCTTCCGAACTCACATTTTTCTTTTCAGTTTCCTCATGACAAAATAACCTTGCAAGTGAATATTCGAAGCCAATCTATTCAAATCGGGCGGGGAGGGTGCTTAACACCTTCTTACTCAGTACTTAGCCCCCGGGTCCATGTTTTCTTTGGTTTTTGTTTTATTTCAGTGCTTTAGTTATTTGATCCATGTCAAGGGATCTTTAGAATGTAATTAGGAGACAAAGCGATATAATTTCAATTATTTCATTCTTTTTCAATTTTCTTTTAATTATATTATGTTGTAATGAGTTTTCTTGTTTCTTGTCCAAAAATAAGCTAGAAACTCCTCAATCTCTTTATCTCCCATAAGAGGCATTCATTCTCACCTTTAGGGAAGGAGACGACGGGCATTCCTCTAAAACTACAAAAGGATGACAAATTTCCTTTTTTCTAGTGTTGGCACCCACATTGGGCATCCAAATTGTGTTCCGTAAGTTTGAGCATGTCTATTTTATTATTCGTGAGGTGTGTGAGCTAGTTTGGTGGTGGTTTGACCATTTTCGGGCATTTTAGGCAGTCAAAGGGGCAAAATAGATTGTTTTAGGGATTTAAGTCCTTTTTTTTTTTTTTTTTGCATAAGTTGCAAACTAGGCATATGAATTATGTTTCATAAGTTTGAGAATGTGTATTTTATTATTCATGAGGTATGCGAGTTGGTTTGGTGGTGGTCTATCTATTTTCGGGCATTTTGGGCAGTCAAAAGGCCAAAAGGGACTATTTTAGAGTCTTATGTAAATTTTTTTGCATAAGTTACAAACTCGATATTTGAATTGTATTTTGAAAGTTTGAACACATGTATTTTATTATTCTTGAGGTGTGTGAGCTGGTTTGGTAGTTTGTTTACCGTTTTTGGGCACTTTAGGTGGTCAAAGGGCCAAAAGGGGCCATTTTGTGCACTTAAGTTCATTTTTTTGCATAAGTTGCAAACCGAGATTCTGAATTGTGTTACATAAGTTTGAGAGTGTTTATTTTATTAGTTTTAAGGTGTGTGAGATAGTTTGGTAGTAGTTTGACTATTTCTGTGCATTTTGCATGGTCAAAGGGTCAAAAGGGGCCGTTTTGGGCACTTAAATTTCTTTTTTTTTGCATAAGTTGCAATCAGGGCATCCAAATTGTGTTCTATAAGTTTGAGTATGTGTATTTTATTATTCGTAAAGTGTGTGAGCTGGTTTGGTGGTGGTTTGACAATTTCTAGGCATTTTGGGAGGTCAAAGGGCCAAAATAGGCCGTTTTGGGGACTTGAGTCACTTTTTTTTGCATAACTTGCAAACTGGACGTCTGAATTGTGTTTGATAAGTTTGAGCATATTTATTTTATTAGTCGTGAGGTGTGTGATCTGGTTTGGTGATGGATTGACCATTGTTGGGCATTTTGGGCGATCAAAGGGCCAAAAGGGCCCGTTTTGATCATTTAAGTGTTTTTTTTTTTGCATAAGTTACAAACCGAGTATCCGAATTGTATTCTGTAAGTTTAAACATGCGTATTTTATTAGTTTAGAGGTGTGTAAACTAGATATGCAAAATTTTCTAGTCCTAACAAATGATGCAACTTTTAAACTTACTAAGATTGAGAAGGGTCGCCTTGTTGCCATAGTAGTGTCTGCACAATGTCCTCAAAATGGGACAACCTTTGCTCCAGCTCAATGTTATGGCACTCTGATGCCTCGGCCCTCTGTGTAGCCATTTGGAATCTCGCATTGCTGCCCACTAAAGATGATGTCAGTTTTGGTCGGATACCCACCCCTAGGCTTCCGACCCATCCACGCCTCTGGCCCAAAATGGTCTCGCGTATCTGGTCATCAGTCATTGGGATCTCTCCTTTAGGGGTTGACTGTGCACGTCTCTCTAGCATCTCCTCCTACAAAAGGAAAAATGTTATGTTATCGATATTAAAAATATTTATAAAATTTGAATTTAGTAATAGTGGTATGTATACGGTAAAAACTTACGTATAAGCACTACGAGTCTGGGAACACCTAACCTTTCTCTAGGTTGAAGTGAGTCTTGTGCCAAAGATTAATGGGGCTGGGCAAAGCACATGTATTCGGGCGTGCTGCAACAATAATAACACTATTAAGCTAAGATTCTAAATTGTTGTATTTCTAATATTAAAAAAAGACAGACTTATAATTATCATATTGTGCATGTATCGTACAAATGAACATGAACCACCACAATGATTCTCCTTCTACTTGGACTAACCACCTGTATGTTAAAAACAACAATGTTAATATATATAATAAATTATCATAAAATATTAATTATGGAATTTGATTACCTTGAATTCTTCTATGTCCCATTGGTCACACAGGACAACCCAGTCCTCTTGGGATGCCCCGTTATAGGGCTTGCTGTGGGGCTCTCTGCTTGCATCTACCTCATTCCTAAATTGCACGTGCAATTTGTGACGGTAATCCCTGAAGTGCACCCCTAATACCCATCCACTACCTTCTATATCTACCAAAAATACAGGTCAATATCAAATTTCTCCTACAAAATCATTTCACATTAAGATTAGAAATGAGATTAATTACATATGTAAATAATAAAAGACATACTAATATGTGGTCGTGGAACTCCCGTCGTTGCTCCTCGAGGACATCATCCCAAATGGAAGCATGAAGTGGAGTACGAAACTGAAAAATGATGTTGATCTCAGTGGCAAAGTCCTACGCCCACCCACCCACAGGCATGATCATACCCTCAGGGATCTTGATGCGAATGCGGGCATCCCTAGACGCATCCCTATGTCATTATAATCTAGTATTCTTCGACCAACCACACCCACATCTAGGCATGAAGGTTGAAGTTTTTTGAAGAAACATCATTGAAACAATTAGTACCAAGAATATATAAATATGAATTGAAAAGTAATAGCATACCCATAGGAGTAGCAGTACCATCAATAGGAGTAGGAACAGGAGTAAGAGCAATAGTAAGAGCAAGTGCAGCCAAGCCTGTTGAGGATAAGCTAATACCTATTGTACCAACAAGGGTCGGTGGGTCTGACCCTGGGGTAATGGGTAGTCGACGACATGTACTAGGACTTGCTATAACTATAAGTACAAAAATAGTTAAAAAACGTAAAAACTTAACTGAATAAATTGAAATCTGAAATTACATATGTAATAAACTCAACAATTATTCATAAAAAATTAACTAAATAAATTGATATCCGACATTACAAATGTAATACCTAGGATAATTATTCGTCAAAGTCTGTATCATGTTCTAACAGTTGCTTCATTATTAGAACAATACTCCAATAATGTGTCATCATCAAAATCACTTTCATCATCATCATCATTATTGATGAATGTTGCGTCCCTCAGATCTAAATGCACACTATTTCGGAAGGCAACAACTACGACATGATCGGGTTCTACATTAGTGCTATTCAGTTGGACCGTGAGCGTTATATGCACTTGATTATGTTGGACAATACCATCATAAGCCGATTGAAACTCTTCTTGTAGTGTTTCCTCATTCCGTTCTAAATCTTCCTCATTGTTCTAAAGTTCGACTATATCATACACATTTCTAGATTTTATTTTCTGTATAACATGCCATTCACCTTTTATTTCTGTGTCCTTCAAATAGAATACTTGCTTGACTTGTGAAACCAACACATAAGGATCATCCTTAAATCCCGACTGGGACATATTAACACTTATGAAGTGTCTATCAACCTGGATTCATTCTGAGACATAATCATTAATACTGACTTGAGCCATATATGAAAGGCTCACACATTCTGAGACATAATCATTTGTAGCATATGGTTTCCATTAAAAAACTATAAATTGCCAACCACTGTGACAACAATTTTTTTATTAGAAATTACTCTTAGAAAATGATTGAAGAAGGACAACAAATATATATATATATATATATATATATATATATATATATATAAAAGAAAGAAAGAAAATTTTGTATGACAATTTAGGAGAGCTTCTTCTGATGCACATCTTGGAAAAAGAAGTGATAATAGTTTTGTCCATTTTTAAAAGTATTTTTTCTTGTAATACTTGAAATTGGAATATGATTATTAATACTGAGTTGAGTCTCCAGCAGGGTGCTACAAATGATAACGTTTATAATTCAAATTGTAAACAGGCTTTATGTTGGGTTAGGTATAATAGGCCTTTTCAAGAGCCCATCATATAATCATGTCCAATCTTCCTTGAAATTGAAGTTTAGGAGGAGCTTTGTATGCCTGGTGAAGGAATCTTATCATAAATGGTCCTGTTGGGTTCTAATGCTTAACAAAGGAGATTGGTTTGTAGCTCTTGACTCTTGATTTTTTAGGTTTTCTCTATAAAGGAATATTAGCCCAAGTAACTAGCTTGGACTCAGTGTATATTGGGCTGCTTGTTTTCATGGGCTACGAATCCCCTTTTAATTTTTTTTTTTATGCTTATTAATTGTAAGTGAATTTACTGTATTAAATATCCCTAACTGTCCTCTGCCTTTTTTTGTTATTTTCATCCCAATTTTCTGACTAATTTATTAATGCTCCCTTCAACTTTTCTAAAAAGCTTAGATTTTGTCTTGTATATTAGTGATTGTGCAATGACGCACTAGCAGCAAAAACTCACATAATATTTGAATTAATGCCACATGCAAATCCAAAATAGAGAAGTGATTACCAAACTCATTTATACGTCGGTTCAAGATAATTAGAGATTTAGAATAATCATTTTAAATGAAATATATTTTTTTAAATTTTTAATAATAATATAAAAAAATTATTTACTATTAATATATATAATAAAACTCAAAAAATATATAATCTATATAAATATTTTAATGCTTTGTTTCATATATACACATATATTTTTATAATATAAAATTATAATAATATTTAAATAAAAAATATGTATATGTTGAATAAAATTTTAATAATAAATTTTTTATATAATCTAACAATTGAGCAATTCTAATAGAATCAATAAAATATAAATTAGGTAATACTAAAAAATTACAAAATAAAATTCTTCTGATATAATTAAAAAAAATGCATTTTTAACAAGTTGTCAGAGTTAAAATATTTTTTCAAAGCTTCTAAACAAGTTGTTAGAATGAACATTAAATAATGCCTTTTAAACAACTTTTGTTTTGACCCTGTGTGTGTGTGTATATATATATATATCAAATTAAAATTCGACTTGATTTGAAGTATATTCAATGGGTGTTTGGAGGGACCGCTGCCCACACAAAATCACGGTCGATACTCTAAAACAAGTTTTGCACTTTTATAGGTTTTTTTAGCTCCGTTTTTCAAAATTATTATGTTCGGAATGTAGGATTCACTAAATTTCGTTTGCATAACAGGGTTTTGGAAAAAATTAAAAGAACTCTATTTCTTCAAACAGTTTTACTTTTTCACAAATTTGATTTCTAATATACATTATTCAATATATACTGTATAAGGGATAAAAAAAAATTAAAGTACTGAATCATTTTACATAATTTTTATCAATATCCAAATAACAAACTAATTATATTATAATTAGTTTTTTACATTATTCAATATATATAATATAAAGAGTAAAAGAAAAAAAAGTAAATTATATTGACCTTTTACAAAAATTTTAACAGATACACTAGTATCTTTCGAGTTTTTTAAAATTATATTGACTTCTCATTTGACAAATTATAAATATTCATTCCAATCAATTTTTTCTTATTTTTTTTAAAAATTATTGTTTTATTTTATATAAAAATAAATTTATAATTTTAATAAATATTTATTTAAAAAATAAAAAAATTAAAAATGATCAAAATTAAAAAATATATATATATATAAAAACATAAAATTGACAATTTTGTGAAAATAAATATTTATATATTTTCAGAAAAAAGTGAAACTTGAACGTGTCGTATTGATCCAATTAATTTTGAGCACTATTTAAATAATGTTACTCTTATTTTAATTAGAGTGGGTATCATTACTAACGTAGGTTAATAAAAAAAGTGGTACTCCCTCCGTTCCAAATGATAGTTTCTTTTGTGCATTTTAATTTTTTGGAAGTATTATTTTATTATTTTAAAATTATTTAAATTTTTCATATTCCTCTTATTTAATTATAAATTATGTTCATATTAGATATAATAAAAGATAATTTTGAAAATTTATAATTTAAAAATATATTAATTTTTTAGATAAAATTTAAAATAAACAGTAATAAAATGAGACGAGAGGTGAGGGTATTCAAATAACAACCGGTAAGTCAAGTCCAAACAACACCCACCAACTTCCCGTTCCGTGGGATACTTGCCCCCTTCCTCTAGTCTCCAACAACTCCTGTTCAGGCTTGCTCTTCTCCCACCAACCCACTCTCTGTATTCTATATTTCTATATCTGTCTCTTTCTCCTATAAATTTTGTGCTTTTTGTTAGAATCAAATCAAAACCATACTCCGAACGAAATCCCCCAATTCCCAAAAATGGCAGGTTCTCTACAGGGTTCACCAAGAATTTCCTCGAAGCCCGTCGGTCTTGGCTTCAGAGATCAATCTCTCGGGGCATATTTGGACTCAGCAAGCCTCAGATCGATCTCATTCTGTTCTCAACTTCACAATTTCTCCTTCAAGTAAGCCTTTTGCCTTACTTTGCTTTTTTTTTTTTTTTCCAATAATCTTTCTTCCTTCGCCTAAAATGAGTATATTTGCTACTCTCATTATTCATTTACAATAAGGGTCGTTATAATTTCAGTAATTGATTTAAATCTATGTTCATTTTTGTTGATTATTTAGAAAATAACAAAGAAATGTCTTCGTTTAATACTACCCTCTCGTTTGCTTGATGCAATGGACTGAATTCAATTTCCATCAGACGCTCAAATTCCCGGTGAAGTTTCAGTAGCTACGGCGCAGCGTAGCCAACTTTATATCACTGGACATGCTAGAAAATTGGGTTTGCGATGCATCTTGATTTTTGGTAGTACTCTTTCGAAACAAGTAGAGAGATGTTTTTTTGATTGGGAATCAATATATAACTCCTCATATTGAGGAGGTTAAAAAGTGAAATAAATGGTTTTTTTACTGCTTTTGGTTTGACAGCAAAAAGTATGTAGATGCTAATTAAAGGAAAAAGTTGTAGTCGAATAGTATGTAACATAATGGGTTTACTTCTCCGAAGCAAGAAAAGAACTTGATCCCACACAAACATTATCATCAACAACACTTGTGCTGTTCTTATCACAACCATCACAATTGTTGTCACCCTTGAAACCACTTGTACGCATGCTTTCCTGCTTTTCTTGATTCTCAAAATTACTTTCAGAAAGCAAAAGTGAAATAATGTTTTAATTATACACGGAACTTTTTGTTTCTATTTCTGTGAATGTCTGATTGATCTAGAACAAAAAATCCAGTTTCTTATTTGAAATCAGTGCACTTATGATCATGTTCATGCTTTATCTATCTTCCCCTTAAGGTTAGTTTGCTTTCAGATGATTCTATAGGACTACTAATAAAAGTTTAAGTAGTACGGCCAATCCTGCAAAGCTATTGATTCTAAATTTTTTTATATATCTATATAATATACTTGAACTACTTTTGAATCAATTTATATTCTCTGATTTTTCTCTGAATGTAATGATAGATCTTTGAACAATACAAGACAGTTACAGTCATATAGAACGACTGCAGTTGTGAGAGCAGAGAGCAGATTTGACAAAATGGAGATTGATATCTCGCTGAGTCCAAGAGTAAATTCAGTGAAGCCTTCAAAGACAGTGGCTATAACTGACCAGGCAACTGCTCTTTTACAAGCTGGCGTACCTGTTATTCGATTGGCAGCTGGAGAACCTGATTTTGATACCCCAGCTGTAGTAGCAGAGGTAATCTTTCAACGGTTCTCAGTTCAGTTCATTTATGTTTCCAGACCAACAAGTTTCCTAGTTCCTGCACCACCTCAGTTGTTGTTTTTCGATTTTCCAATTAGGCCGGGATTAATGCAATTCGTGAAGGTTACACAAGGTATACTCCAAATGCTGGTACTTTGGAGCTCCGCTCAGCAATTTGTCATAAGTTGAAGGGTTAGTTAACTTGTTTAATGCTTCTTTCTGATTAAACTAGTCTAAGCGCTTGCAGAGAGAGACTCTAACAATTAAGTTTTTGATGGCAGAGGAGAATGGGATCTCTTATACTCCTGATCAGATTTTGGTGAGTAATGGGGCAAAGCAGAGTATCCTTCAAGCAGCTCTTGCAGTTTGTTCTCCAGGAGATGAGGTGAAATACTTTTATATATCACAATGTGTGCACTTTCTGCTTTGTATTCATCTCTCGTCACTGTAAATACAGCTTAAGACTTACTTTAAATTATTATTTATTGCATCGTCTTTTGTTAGAATTGCATGAAATTTCAACCAAGTCATGGCCAGAACATTGTGTTACAATTGAACTACTATTAGGACAACAATCCTCTTTTTGATTTAGTGCTTATAATGATTCAATTTGTTGGTCAATTTAGTGATCCACATTGAAAGAAAAGTCTCATTTAGTGATCAACACTCTTTCCCTTAATTTTTTTTTTCTCATAAAAAAGTCCCAAGTAAGACTGTTGCTGTTATATGAAATTGTCATCCCAAGCAATCAACGTTATTAGGAGAAAGGACCTGCAGTCACTCATTTTCTTGTTTGCTTTCTCCATCTTCAATTTCAAGAAATAATGAATTTATTTGGTCTTTTTGATCGCAGAATTTGTCTAGAAGGACCATAACCAATCTCATAAATCTATGATAGATGGCATTTTAGCTTGGAATTGCAACAAAATTAATGGAACAGGATATCACATATATAGTTTAGGTTGCTCAGATTGCCAATTACAGTGTAAACATGAAGTTGAGAGACATGCATGTATTGGTAGGTGCTGTTTCCCAGTGTGCCCTTTGTAAATCACAATTTTAGGTGAATAGTACTTCTCTTCCATGTCTCCCCCCCCCTCCTTTTCCCCGGGGGGGGGGGGGGGGGGGGAGAAACGTAATTAACATATTTTTTTCTTAAATGTATTTGATATGGAGGAAGATAATGTAGATGCAACTTAAATGTGGATACAATCAACAGCAATCTGGAAACTGGAAGAATTGGGTTGGGCTGGCTGGAAGAATTGGGATGGGGTTGCTGGGGCATGGGATGAAGAGAGTTTTCCTTGTTTGTTAGGAAGGTAAGGGAATTGGAAAGAAAAGGAGATGGGAGGTTTCCTTCTGGGCCCACCATTTTCTTTCCACCCAATGATCCAAAATGGATTGGAAAGGAGAAGAGAAAGGAAGCAAGATTTTGTTTTACAGTTTTGTCTTTTACATAACACACCTTGCTTTAATATGTAGGGCTATAGTTGTAAATCAAGCAGTACCATTTTCATCCTTCCTCCTTGCTCAACCAAATAAAAAGAGGGAAGAATATTTAAATGCTTTTGGGTGCAGTTGATCAACAATTTTTTTTTATCAATACAGTTGATCAACACTAATTCTGTAGCCTTTTTTTTTTCAGGTTATAATTCCTGCTCCATTTTGGGTGAGTTACCCAGAGATGGCTAGGCTCGCTGATGCAACACCTGTTATACTTTCGACTCACATCTCTGAAAATTTTCTCTTGGATCCGAAGCTCCTTGAATCCAAACTCAGTGAAAAGTCAAGGCTGCTGATTCTTTGTTCTCCATCTAACCCAACAGGATCTGTTTACCCCAGGAAACTGCTTGAAGAGATTGCTCAAATTGTAGCAAGGCATCCCAGGCTTTTGGTAGTAACAGTGAACCTAAACTCTTGGTACCTGCACTTGAGCATTTTCAACTTATCTAACCTTTGAATCCTGAACTATCTTTTGGCTGTTCTATTCAGGTGTTGTCTGATGAAATATATGAGCACATTATATATGCACCAGCAACTCACACAAGCTTCGCATCTTTGCCAGGCATGTGGGAGAGGACTTTGACAGTCAATGGGTTTTCTAAGGTACTTCAATTACAATGAATTCAAGTATTGGCACCATGACATTAAATATTTGGACTTTGTACTACTACATTCATGAATGGCTCTTTTATGTAAAATCTCCTATGATCGTTGATCCCTTACTAAATGTGGTACAGGCCTTTGCAATGACTGGTTGGAGACTTGGATATCTTGCTGGTCCTAAACACTTCGTTGCAGCATGTGGGAAGATTCAAAGCCAGGTATACCATATTTAATTGTACCCATATCCATAAAGTGAACTTTTTCCGAAATGCATTCTATATCCTTTACTAGTATGTCATTTAACATGTCAGGCATGGAGAGTCAAGATTCCAAGACTTAAGTTTTACATGATAGGCGATTATAGTCATTTGTGTTGATAACTTAAATGATGAAGTTATGCTACTCCCCAACAATTTAAGCTTCAGAATAGTAACCAATTGTTAACATGATATCATAGTAGGAGTGTCCTATGCTCAAATCACAACACCTCCCAATTACCATAATACATTTACGTGCTCATCAACTGTGACTGGGAGCCTAGCCACACAAGGGTGTGTGATGAAATAAATAATTAAGTTAATCCACTCTGCAACAGCTAAAGTATTTAGAGTAATCCGTTGTTAACGTATCAAATTGTTTTATGAGTGTTTGTAATAGATTTTACGACCTTCTAAAGAATATGATAGATCAGTAAGATTATGATTCCATTGTTCTTTTGTGTCAATCAAAGTGAATTATGTTATGGTTCTGGTCAATTAAATTCTCAGGATGGGTAGTTAGGACCAACTGGCTGATGCAGTCATTAGTGATCTTTGACCAAAATGGAACAAAAGATTGCAATGTGCACCTTATGCATGTCGTTTTGAGGACTAACAGATATGCATGCTGGTAGTCATGTAAAATTCACTTCATGAAACTAATAAATTTGGTTTGCACGTTGTTAATGAATACTGCCCTTCCCCACTCCAAACATAAACAAAAAAAAGGGTCTTTGCATGATCTGCCAGGTGTGTGGAAAAATTCCGAGGTAGAGTTTCTCAAATATCATAGAATTTCTATATTGTGCGAATAGAAGTGTAAGCCAAAGTGTGGGAATGCTGCATTAGGCCTTTGGAAATGTGAAGAGAAATATCAAACATACTAATGGGGGTTCATCACCTACGGGTGTATGCTTGGAGGAAAAAAAGAGTCCAAGTGGGCCCCACCAATGGTCCCACCATAGGTGTCACATGATTTGAGATTATTTTGGATAGGCGTGGCTAAACCCATATAATTCTAATTCCCTTTTAGTTACCAAGTAGATTTTTCACAACTAGGGATATATCTATAAATTTACTGATTAATATATATTTTTTGAAATATTTATTTATTTGATGTCTAGATTATTAGGTGTTTAGTTATGAATTTTGTTTAATACCATAGCTGTTTGGAGTTAGTAGTCTTATTTATCTTAGAAAGTCCTTTGTTTAGTTGGATTTTGGAAATCTTACGTCTAATGGGAAAGCTGCTCTACTTCTTTATAAGCAAATCTTTGTGAATACAATGGAACAATTTAGATGAATAAAATTCTTTGCGTCTTTTGCAATCTTTGATAGTGAATCCATTAAAATTCTTCTAGCCGAGAGCCTGAGATTCCTAGAAGGTCTTGGAGAGATTTTAAGATTTCTCTTTTTTTTTTTTCTCCTTTTCTTCATTTGACTTCTAGTGGTGCTGCACGCAACTGAAAGAATAACTATCCTTGCAATTAATGTGTTTTTATGTTCAAGCCCTAACCCTTTGTTCCTAAAACCCTAGTGAACCCAAAATTATCAAAAACCAAAATTTATTTCCAGGTTACTGTTGACTGCATATCAACATCCCCATAACAACAACCAAAACTCTTCTTTTTCATTCCAAAACTCTATCCAAAGATTCCAGACAATACCTAAACAACCCTTAACCTTTTTGCATCAAACCTGAAACCCTAACCCACCATAGTTGATTGTAGGGAAGCTTTGAAGGGTACATCTTAATTACTTATTGAGAAAAAACAACAGATTGGCTTGCTGAGAAGGGCCTAAATATGTACAATGAAATTCGAAGAACACCACCAAGGAAAAAATGAGTACAAGTACAAAAGGGTTATCATATCTCTGGATGAAAATTATTTCTTATATTTAGTAATATTTTAATGGATCATTCTAGAATATATATATTTGGTTAAGTTGGATCATGGTAGAATCCTAACAAATATTTTAATCACTGAAAATAAAAGCTGAGCTGTTAACAATCTGGAATGATGGAATTGGATTTGTGTTGATGACTCCAAATAGTTGGAACGATGTTGTGCTGAAAAATCAATCTATTTTAGCAAATTGTTTGAAAGCTACTGGGAGGATATTTCATATTCATTTGACCTCCATAAAAATTGGATTTTTAAATGGCGAAAATTTTGATACCCTTTGGTTGGATGAATTTGGAAGAGGCCTGGATAATATTCCTAAGGTCTTAGGTTAATTCCTATCCCAAGGGCCACTTGTCTATATTAAGCACAATGAGCTCAATCTGATTCTAGTGTTGTGTTGTTCCAGTCCACGTCCGGTGCCAGTAGTATATCTCAAAAGGCAGGTGTTGCTGCTTTAGGGTTGGGGTATGCTGGGGGGGAAGCAGTTTCTACTATGGTGAAAGCATTTCGGGAGCGGCGAGATTATTTGGTTAAAAGCTTTAGGGAATTGGAAGGTGTCAAAATTTCAGAGCCCCAGGTACCTTTTTTATTTATTATTTATATTCTGGTGATTAAATCCAGGTAAACCTGTTTTGTCTTAGCCTCTTACCCCCTTCCCCTTCTTCCTTTTCTCATTTTTGGCCCATGCTATTTCCATCTTCTGATTAACTGATTCTTATACTTTTATTTGCAGGGAGCTTTCTATCTCTTCCTTGATTTCAGCTGTTACTATGGAGCAGAGGCTAATGGCTTTGGCTTGATCAAGGATTCAGAGTCCCTTTGCCGGTATTTGCTTGACCAGGCCCAGGTAAGCTTCACTGGATTCTTTTTGGATTAAGGCTATGTTTGTTTTGTGGATTGGATAAGGGTGGATTAGCTATCCCTTCAGTTATAGTGATAGGATTAGTAATCCCACCCTTCTCCTTCCATTATTTTATACATGCTATGAACCATTATTTACTCCCGGTATTATTAGTGAGTCTCTTTCTTTTTTACCAAACACCAGCTTCACAAGGCCATGGAGACTAATTTATCCAATCCCCTCCCTAAGCCGACAAACAAGCATAGCCTAAAGAAATAGAATTAGAAAGAGATAACAGATGGAATGATCTTTGGGGAATTCAATAACTAGGTCAGGATAAAGAATGATCTCAAGGGAATTCAATACCTGGGTCAGGATAAACTCATACAATAGTTCTGGCTCCAAGAAAAGCAATAGAACTCAGGCCCTGTTTGTTTGCCAGCTTAGGATCCGGATTAGATTATTTAATCCAAGGGCTCTTTAATCCTGCATTTGTTTACTTATTAATGTTGTGCACTATTAGTCCCCTGATTATATTATGGCCTTGACAATGGATTTATTAGTGGGAGGGGGCGACGGGATTATTAGTGAGACTTAACGGGACTAATGGGATTGTATGCCAAGAGGGAACTTAATTACTAAGTATTGTGTTGCTCCTCCTTTCCACTGCCATCTGGGCCCTCCATGATAATGCAGGGCCGGCTATTAGTGAATTTTTAATTTTACCTCTCTATTGTTTTTTTTTTTACTAGTTTTGCCTACTGCTATTGAAAAAACCGTCGCAACGCCAGACGAATCTCAACTAACAATCTAAACCTTGCCAAACATCTGATAAGGAACAACTATTGGACTAAGCATTCCCTTCATTATCACTCCGCACGCTATTAGTGAAGGTGGAACTAATCCATCCTTATCCTATCCGTTAAACAAACATGACCTAATGGCTTTCTGTTGCACTTCTACTCAAGAGTGTAGTTCAGACGGGTAGCATTATTTATCAAGATGATCATCTGGGAGATTCATATTCATACTGATTCCAAAAAAAAAATCGTTAGAGACTAATGGGAGGAGTCCATGATATGTGGATTTTGATTGTACATTCTTAGCTGGGTTCAAAGAGACAAATTGAAGCAATGAAGCTTCTGTGACATTTGTTTGTAATGGTTGCTGGTTACAGGTAGCTCTCGTCCCAGGGGATGCATTTGGGGATGACAGCTGCATCCGTATCTCCTATGCAGCATCGCTCTCCACCGTACAGGCTGCAGTGGAGAGGATTAAGAACGCGCTGATCTCTCTCAAGCCTGCTGTCCCTGTTTGATTTACATGATGACTGCTGCTGCAAGTTATCACTGTTGTACTTGTTTTGAGATCCAAAAGCCGTATTTTGTGGCAAGTCTGCCTTCAATAGAAGTCAAGGTCTCTAGTATAGTTTCATCTTTTTTTGTTTTCTTTGGCCTGTAAGCACTGTTTTCTACTGATTTATCATTAAGTGGAGACCTTGAAAGACTAATAATACTTGATAAAAATAGTATTTGCCAATCCATCCTATTTGTTCACGACTCTCTATGTTTATCAAATGATTGATTTGCATGGCCATTGACATTACAAGAAGTCAAGATTACATTTGGAGCGCTGTATTGTCTGGTAGCTTTAATCTCTTTCATATTCTCTGCAATAACTTCTTTTATGATTAGTTTTAATCAGTGTATCTCTTAAAATTCTTTATGTTCAGTATTTTTTAAACAAGCTATTGTAGAGAATATGAATCCCATTTTAGATAGAAGTTCACAAAGTTACTAGTTATACAGAAGAGCATGAAAACCTTACAAACTCAACCCATAATGGTGTAATTACATATATTTTAATGCATGAAAACCCTTGTGAAATCAAATCCCCCCTAGCTCACAACTTAATATCGGAATGCGGAGATGAACTGCTCAAGGCAATCTTATCTCCTTTATTACATGTCCTATTTTGTACATATATAAAACAATATACATAGGACCAAACCACACACAATTCAACCAAACGAGTCCGGGCACTTAAACATTACCCATCCTAGCACCACCACATGCATCAATAGCTTCTCCAACTGTCAAGAATACCATTCCTCCTATTTTCTCCACAAAGTTGGCCAACTTTAGCTTGTGAATCACTTGCCACCTTGGGTTTGCTATGGCTAACTGTGTGAGAGAAAGAGAGTGTGTTCATATATGAGCATTATAAGCATAACCCAGAAGAGAAATCACTTCCTTACCTTCATTCCATGCGACGCCAGCTTGTTATGCAGTTCCTCTAAGGAAGCAATTCCCGAGGTGTCAATATTCATCAAATCTACCATCAGGAATATTTTTAGAATAAGTAAAAGGAAAATCACTAATCCCTTCAAAGAAGAATGTATTGACATGGTGTGGGATATATTTATATATATATGCATGACGGTCCATCGTTTGGATTTGTCCAAAGACCAACCATGTTTTTTTTTTTTAAAAAAAAAAAAAAATTACTTACTGGACATGTCAAGAACTACTAGCTGGATTCTCCCTTTGGCATCCACCTCTTCTTTTTCATTTACCCACTTCAAAATCCTTCAGCAAACAATAAAATGTTTGGTTGATATTAATTAAATCAGAGCCATTTATTACGTATATTCTTTCATGATCACTTGCATTTTACACGACTTAATTACCTTTCTCTAATGAAATTGGCATTGGCAAAACAAAGCAAAGCAGACTTGACTCGAATTGTGAGAATTCCAGGAGTGTTTATGGCCATAGGATATTGATTGACATCACAGAACATATCAGTTCCGGGTAGTCTTCCAAGAGTTTCTATGCCTGGTTGAATGGAATTCAGTATGATCTTTGCAAATGATATTGTCACCTGTTAATTCAATTATATTTAACTCACTACATTAATATAACTTTTACTTAACTCATTCCTAAATATAATCAAAACTATTAGTGTATTCATCATCAAAAAGAGCACTGGAAAATTAACTTACAAGAAAGATGTTGAATTAAATTTTAAAATTAGAGAAAAAATCTTCCCACTATTTCAAAAATGAAAAATATTTGATTTACAATATTTTCTCAAACACTCTCTTCTATTTTTAGTACTTTTCACATACTAAATGAGACCAATTAAATGAAAGGCCCTTAATCTAAGGGTCCTCTTCCCCTGTTATCACCAAAAAATAAAAAATGAGACCAATTAAATGATATTATCTAATTAACATCGATGTAATCTTGATAAAATTCAAAGCGTAATTAACCATACTTAAGAGTTTAGAGTAGTAGTTTTATAATTGTAACTCACTAATTTTGTAATTTGATTACGCTTCATGGGTAGCATATATATATGTTATAAGGTCAATATCTGCTTAGGTTTACTTTTTCTTCTTTTGAATTTCTTTCTAACCTTAAATGCATGTCATATCGTGTATGATGTATATAAACTTCCTCGGCAAGATCACCATTCAAGAATGCATTTTTGACATCTATCTGAAACAGTTGCCAATGACGCACAGTAGCAACGGCAAGCAAAGAGTGGACAGAGGTAAGATGAGCAACAGGGGCAAAAGTCTCTTCATAGTCAATACCATATTCTTGAGAGAAACCCTTGGCAACAAGATGAGCTTTGTATCGTTCCACTGGTCCATCTGACCAAGTCTTGATTTTGTAGACCTACTTACATCCAACTGCAGACTTGCCAGGAGGTAAATCCACCAGGTCCCAAGTATGAGTTTTAGTGAGGCTTCTAGTTCATCAGACATAGCTTTCAACACTAGCCTCACGATAACTGTGAGGTTCGTGAAGAGTAGCAAGAGCATCATAACAATGAAAATCTTGAAGATGAGAAAGAGGAGCTCTTACTCTAATGGATTGACGAAGTACAGGTACCTGGACAGGCTCAGAGATAGTTAATGGATCAGGAGTATTAGCAGACGTGTCAAATGACTCCGAAACAGGCAAAGAAGGAACATCTGAGGAGCTTGGCATCTCTGAAGAGGAGTCAGGAATTAAAGTAATGGAGGGGTCAGTAAAGATAGAAGCATAACTGATAGAAGACTGCGGAAAATGAGAAATACTCGTAAACATCTTATGTTCCCAAAACTCTACATGATGAGAAATACGAAGACGGTTGGCTATGGGATCATAACAACGATAACCTTTTTGAGTGAGACCATATCCAAGAAGACAACAGAGTCGAGATTGAGGCTTAAGTTTAGTGCGTTTGTGTGAGGGAAGAGTGACAAAACAAACACAACCAAAAACTTGAAGCAAGGAGTAGTTAGGGACCGTACCATGAAGAAGCTCAAACGGAGTTTTATTGTGTATAGTGGGTGAGGGAACACGATTGATGGTGTAGACAGCAGTAAGGGCAGTTTCTCCCCAAAAACATTTTAGAAGAGAGGTAGAAATGAGAAGTGCTCTTACTGTATTTAGAATGTGGCGATGTTTACGTTCTGCTCGACCATTTTATTGTGAGGTGTATGGACAAGAATGGTAAGAGACTGTCTCATTGTGTTGTAAAAGGGCAAGAAATGATTTTTCCTTGTATTCCATTGCATTATCTAAACGAAAATTTTTAATGGTACAAGAAAATTAAGTTTGCACCATTTTATGAAAATTCTGGTAGACAGTGGTGAGTTCAGACCTATGTTGCAAAAGATAAATCAAAGTATAACGACTGTAATCATCCACAAAGATAACAAAATAACGAGATCGCCCCTTAGTCGGTGTCGGGGCAGGACCCCAAATATCAGAATGAACTAAGTCAAAAGGTGCAATGGAAAAAGAGACACTTTTATTAAAGGATCAATGTGTTTGTTTTCCAAGATGACATGACACACAATCAAAAGACTGAAATTTAACTGGACCTAAATGACCCTGAGAAGCCAAAAGCTGGACACGTGGAAGTGAGGCATGACCCAATCGGGAGTGTCACAAATTGGAAGTAACTGTGATGGCAGCCATGGAAGTGTTTGTTGAAGAAGGAATCTGCAGAGATGTGAGCTCGAAAAGACATCCAACTTTACGGCTTGTCCCAAGCAGCTGACCCGTCCATGAATCCTGTACATCAGCACCCTTGTTAGAGAATTTTAGGTCAAGGCCTAACTCACAAAGTTGTCCAACAGAAAGAAGATTTAAGGATAACTGAGGCACAAGGTAAGTATCACTGATAGATAAATTAGAGGTAGAAATAGACCCTACGTGACTAATAGGCATATGAGAACCATTGGCAGTGTATATTGCCGAATTGGGAGAAAGAGCAGTTTTATGAGAGAAGATGGTGGAATTAGATGTCATATGGTTACAGCAAGCAGATTCTATAAACCACTGAGATTTACTTGGGGTGACGGACAAGGAAGTGGAGGATTGGGACAAAACCTGGTGAATTAAGTCCTTGACGTCACCTGTAGTGAGAGGAGTGGTCAGAGACGAAGAATTCGGTGCAGAGGAAGTAGAGGAAGCAAGCACAACTGTATGTTGGGAAGGAGTAGGTGAAGTGACCGCAATTGTCTGTTGGGAAGCTTGTTGCTGCTTCTAATACTTGAACTTGCGACATTCATCAATGGTGTGACTATGGAATTTACACCGCCTGCAATGACGATTCCTGGAGTTGGATTGGGATGATGAACGTCCAGTAGAAGATGGTGAAGTACCACGAGAAGCAGTGGCAAGAACCATATCAGATGATTGCATCTTTAAGAACCATATCAGATGATTGCATCTTTATAGTGGAACAATGAGTTTCTTTAGAGATGAGTTCAAAAACCTGCAGCCTCTAAAGTCGAAAATGGTTGACGATGAAAAAGAGAGGCTCGAGTATATTCAAAATCATTGCGAAGAGCCATCATAAAGTGCATAAACTTCCGTCCATCAAGCTAGGCAGCAAACAGTTGAATGTCTTTAGAACATGCTAACTTTGGATTTGCGACAGATAATTGTTCCTAAAGATGATTAGTCTGAGAATAAAAATCAGCAATAGACTGACCTGGTTCTTAATGCATTTGATAAAGTTTAGCTTCTAATCGAAACTCCAGAGAAGCATCATAGGTGTAATTGTATCTTTTGGCCAAAAAATTCCAAGCAACCTTAGCATTCCCAAGTCTTGGAAGGAGACTATTAATGG
Source organism: Nyssa sinensis (assembly GCA_008638375.1). NCBI lineage: Eukaryota > Viridiplantae > Streptophyta > Magnoliopsida > Cornales > Nyssaceae > Nyssa > Nyssa sinensis. Next base: position 17,999,980 of record CM018032.1, on the reverse strand, counting down.
ATGAAATAGATGTGTTGATGAACCAAGACAAAATTTTGTAGTGAGTACTGTCCCATTCTTCTAGACGAGATGCAAATGCCTCTTTGTTTTTTACTTTCCTTCTGTGTTGGTTCAGAAATGGCTCCAGTCACATAACGCCATAAGCGGCGTCCTTTCAAGAAAACCTCCATATTCTGAGCCCACATACTATAATTGGATACATCCAACATGACATCAATAGGACGGACAATTGAATCGAGATTCGATGCAGATTGAGACATATTGAAACTTCAAATGCACAAACAAATTGCAAAATGAAATCAAGACGAAAAACTTAACAAAAAGCACCTTATATGTAAAAAGTCAACGGTCAAAGGCAACGGTCAATGGTCAAAGTCAACAGTCAAAGTCAACGGTCAATAGTCAACAGTCAAAGTCAATAGTCAACTGTGACGTGGCTGCGGAAGCTGAAGTGGAACTAGGGCTGACGTGGCGATGACGTGGACCTGACATGGACTAGGGTTGACGTGGCATTGCAAATCTGAGAGTGCAGGCGCGTGAGGCACGTGGGGTAGAGCAAGGTTGGCACGTGAGGCGAGTGGGGCGGCGCGACAGAAAAGGCGGAGGCGCGTGGGGGTGCATGAGTTGTCTGATGGCGGCGATTTTGGTGGTGTTGGACTCCTTTCTAAATGGGCTTTCCAATGGTGGTGGTGCCTCGGTGAAAAAGTGGCCGGAATAGTGCAAAATCGAAGAAGGTAGAGATGAGTGACGGCGCGTGGCGGCTCGTGAGGCAGGAAACGATAGAGTGTCTTTCACGGGAGGAAGTCCCGTACCTTGCGAATCTGTTTCTGGACTGACTGTTCCAGATTGAACTGCAAAAGAAAGGATGAAAAGAACTCCAAATAGTTGCTACCGTCATAAGAGAGAGCACCGGAAATTCGCCGGAAGAACGAAAAATCCTACAGGCCACAAGGCTGTGGCTTTGATACCATGAAGAAAATAGAGAAAAGAATGTGAAAATATTGTATATATTTCTATGTGTTATAACTGTACAATATAGGGCTTATTTATAGGTAAAAGAAGGCCAAGCAAAAAGGAAAGACAATATACAAAGAAAAGAAAGACAATATACAGAGAATCAAAATAAAATATAAAATCAGAATATTCTAGAATATTGCTATATTCTATATTCTATATTCTATATTCTAACAGTTATTATTAATTTAAAAAATAATAGAACATAAGTTTAATTTTCTTAAAAAAATAATAAAAAAAAGAAGCGAAAAGAAATAAGTCCACATATTATATGGATGGAGTAGTTGAGGCAATCGCCTAAGTGGAGAAGAATCAAAACCAACTTTGTTTTAGCTTTTTGTTTCTACTTTAAATGAAAGATCCACTAGCAGCAAGAACCAATAGTTTGTTAAGACGAACCCAGCACGATTCCTGGACAAATACATTACATACTATGCATTTCATCATAAGAAGTTGACCATATAGTGGTGATCGTTCCTCTCTTTTGAGAAACAAAATGACAACATACTAATCCAAAAGCTATTCCTAGCTACTTTTGTGCACTCCATGTAAAGCAAGAAATGTTATCTCTCAGTCCAAAAGCTACATATATATATATATATATATATATATATATATATATATGTGGGTGTGTGTGAAAGGACCCGCCACTTTTGAGACCTTCAAAGCTCTACTCATGAGCATATACAACTCAATCCACTTTAACAGTCCTATTTTAATGAAGTGGCAAATTCTTTAGGTTTAGTGCCTGTTGGATGCACCTGGAATTTTCAGTTGCTTTTGATATTGGTGTCTTGTATTTTCAATCAGATTCGTACCTTCAGGCGTTCTAGTTACCAAGCAAATGACATTATATTTTTGGAAAATATAACCTCCTGTTGTTGTAGAAGTCATTGCAAGTCCCGATTAATTATGAACTATCATGTATACAATTAAATTTTTAAGAGACAAAAATTAACTTTTACATACATGATGATTGGAACCAATAGTTAGGTCAATATTTCAAGATCATATAATAATTTCTCCTATTGTTGAGTACACTACTTCCTAGAGTAGATTTGAGATTTTGCAGTATAGGCTATTGGCACCCCCAAGGGTGCCAATTGGCACTCTATGGAGAAAATATTAAAATCAAATACAAATTAGTAAAAATTTTTTTTTTACTGAATTTGGACAATCACATATCGCATTGATCTAATACATTTAAATACACATATATTTGTAAGCCAAAATATAATAACATATATAGTATAGGTAATTTCAGGTTCAAATTCTAAGAGACTCGGCACTTTCTCAAGCCAAGTTGATAACAAACTCGAAATTTTTTGTCCAAGTTCGTCTCAGATCAGAGTGTGAAAACTAAATTAAATTCTTTCATATATACTTCCTCACCAACAGTCCTATTTTATTAAGTGGCAAACTGGTTGGTCCAATTCTTGCTGGATGCACTTGGAATATATTTAATATAAGCCATGCATAGAGTTAATAGTGGCAGACATGTATGGAAAAAGGGAAAATGTGATTGTTACCGCAACTAGCAGACCAATCTCTACAGAGGCAAACACCACCCCGAAAAATGCTCCAATGCAAGCAAGGAAGTCTAGCTTATCAACCTTCCATATATTATAAGCTTCACCGAAGTCAATAAGTCCTGGTAATGCAGACAGAATAATTGAAGCAAGTATTGCAATTGGAGTGAAGTACAAGAGCCTTGTGAACAATTCCAGTGTTATGAACACTGTAATGGCCATCACAATGTTGGACACAACAGTTTCACACCCAGCACTGAAATTAACAGCAGTGCGTGAGAACGAACCTGCGTAATATTTTTCAATCAAAATCAATAATTAGCATTCAATATCAGTAATTAATCTCCATTTTCCCACTAATTTCAGCGCAAATCATTGATTCTTCGCATATGAATATTGTGAAGAAAAGAAAGGAAATTAGGCTTACCAGTTGCAACATAGCAAGAACTTAAAGATCCTGCTATGTTCATGAAGCCCATTGCCACCATTTCTTTGTTCCCATCAAGGTGGTATTTTTTTATGGATGCAAAAGACCGACCAACGGCAATGGCTTCCTAGAGTTGACATAACAGCATACAAGTGTAAAAATGAAATTCAAATGTGCATTAGCATGTTGGAGAATAGGATTAAATTATAAATTTAGACATTCACCGTGAGCGCAACCACTGCAATAATCAGCCCAATTTTAACCAATTCTGTGGTATGTGGGCTGTTGAACTCTAATTGATCAGCTGAGCTTGGATTCAACCCTTCTTTGATATGCTTCACTATCTTAACTCCATGTTTGTCAGCTCTTGTGAGGAAAACAATAAGAGTTGATAAAATAACAGATATCAGAGGTGCAATGGCTGGCAACCAGAAGAGTTTCTTGTTCCTTCTACCCTGAAAAGAATAAAAAACTAAGTATATTATAACTTTATTTTTTTTCAAAAAAAAAATAATAATTAGAACTTGGGTACATTTGGGGTAGATGATGACCCATATTAGATTTAAAAAAACAAAGTTCTAATTGTGGTTGTTACTTACCAAAAATCTGGTAATGAGGATGAAACTCAGAAATGAACACCCAATGATGAAGTTGTGAGGATTCCACTGTTATGAACAAATAGAAAAAGATATATCAATGCTGAGAACTTGTCCATATTTAAATTTTCTTTTGAATCTAGGGAGCAAATAAAAGAAAAGAAAATAAAGAACAAAAGGAAAAATAACTTAATTACAGGGTAGTGAACTGATTTCCAAACAGAATTTAAGACAGAGATAACATCGGTTTTGTTTGTAAAGTAAGTGATCCCAAGTAATCCTTTCAGCTGCTGTAGACCGATAATGATTGCTGCACCAGCCATAAACCCAACAATAGCAGCATGTGGGAGAAAATCCACAAGAAAACCCAATCTATAACATCAGAAAAAATCTCAAATTATCTAGAAATTGTTAGTACTGAGTGAGATGCGCATGATATCAATCAATTTGAAGAAGAAGAAGACGTACCTTAACAGTCCAAAGGCAGTTTGAAAGAAACCCGCAAAAAGGGTTGCAGTAAACACAAGTCTTCTATAAGCAATCGGATTAGCCACTGGATCTTCTAATTTCTGAATCATTGAGGATAATAACAGTGACACTACAGCCACTGGTCCGATTGCTATCTCTCTTGAACTCCCCATGAGAGCATAAATAAGTGGTGGCACAACACTGGTATCTGAGTGAGAGAAGAAGCTAGGCCAATTAATTCATATCTGTTGCATAAATATAGTTTTAAGTTTGTCTATATATAAATAGAATGTAACATTAATATATAACACAAATCAAATTAAGAAACTTACAGAGACCATACTGAGGATCAAGCTTGGCCAAAGTTGCATACCCAATACTCTGCATGAAACTTACATTACTAATATAGTGTATAATATAAGCAGTAATATATATATATATATATATATAGATATATATAAATAATCATAATGTTAACTTCTGTTTACCTGAGGAATGGAGAGGCTTGCAAGGGTTAAACCTGCTAATAAATCATTCTTAAATTTTGTCAACTTGTAGTTTCTACACCAAAGAAGGATGGGAAATATACCCTCTAAGATTGAAACCACATGGGATATGGGTTGTTTCTTGATAGATTGCAATTTCCTTCCACGAGGGACAATATTTTCTCTTATGGAATTCACAAGCTCACTCAATAGACCTGGTGGTTTAGGGGCATTCAACACATATTGAGCCCTTGCGGCCAGCCCATCTTTCTCAAGATCAAACATTTCTTCTTCAATATTGCATGTCTCAGTGGCCGGCAAAGGTGTGGTTGTTTGATGTGTTTGGGAGAACTTGGAGAATTCCAATGAAGAAGGCGTGGTTGTTTGAAGAGTTTGGGAGAACTTAGAGAGCTCTGTATGAGTCTCTCTAGCAGAGTGATTACCAGTGTCACAGGAAGGTGTGATGCCAAGTGAATCATCCATTGCAGGAGCCTAATTATGGCAAGTACAAAAGGTAAAATCAATGGTTCAGAATTAATTCGGACAAAAGCCCATCATAGAAATGGACTTGCAGGGTCAACAGGGAGGAAGGTCATCTCCGTCTGCAAGTTGATGGACAACCCAACTCCTCATTTCAGTATCAGATGTTAGGAAGGTTGTGACTATTTATACTAAGCTGATCTCTACAGTATCTTATATTTAATACAATACATTATTGCTTGGGCGGTTTTTCGTGAAGCATGCAATTTATTTATTTATTTATATTCTTACCTTTTGTTTTGTTGACAGAATTTAGAATAATGTTTCGTGCCACTTATTTTTGTAGCTCATATGTAATATATATACTCGCACAAATGTGAGTAAGCATCATCACACTTACATGAGTTTCGCATTCATGCGAGTGTATGTGTAATAAAATATTATTTCAGAATTAATGAGCTACGCAACACTTTCCTGCATTTTCAGAGGGAAAATGTTATTTGATTATGGAGCTTTCATTTTAAGTTTGGTAGATCATTTTCAGTGGTAACTTAAATTTATACTCAAATTTTACTTAAAATTTGAATAAAAGTTGAATTTGAATTTCAGACTCTTTAATGGTTTAACTTAAATTAAGTTGCACTTATAAATTTGAGTTTGAGTTTGAGTTTGAGTAAAAGTAGATTTGGTATAAATTTAAGTATAAGATTAAAGAAGATTTTACTCAAATTCAAACTTAAATTTAAATTTGAGTTTAGGAACAAATAACTATTGGAGGTGCCTTTAGTAAGATTTAGTTGCATCTATTACTAATTGTTGGCATCTACATACCTTCAAAAGTTATAGTTATTTGGGAATGGGTCAATCAATGTAAATCTATCGGCAAATGAATAACCAGAAAAATAAGGCCAAACCATTTGAGCGTAGAACACAGGACTCCAATCCTTCACCAAACACGGAACAAAACAAATAATCCATCTGATATACCACAAAGTGACAGACCTTTCTCCATGTGACACGTGTGACTACACACCAGTTACAGTTCAGCCATCCAGAGTAGACTCAGGCGCTTAGCCTTCAGAACTCACAAGCTTGAGCACAAGGCCTTCAGAGCATCCCTTAGGGTTCAAAGCTCATTACCGCCTTAAACATTCTACCGAGTTAAGGATAAGAAACAGTCTTCAACAAGGAAACTGCCACTCACGGATATCTCTCTAGCGCAGTAACTAACATGGTAACTGCCATTCTCCGATGATCAAATCCCTACTTCTAAAGCTCCAAACCTAATCAACTTAGTAAAGCCACAACCTATAAATAAAACCCTAAAGTACGCTATTATTTTCATGCTCATTCTTTGGTTTACAATTACAGTTTTTCAATTCAGTTTTATTACTTAAGCATCGGAGCAACTATCACCGGAGCCAATCCGGTGGCCCTCTAATCCTTCTCTTTGAGTGCTTCTCAGACAACGGAGTTTGGAGCTCCTACCGACCAAAAAGTGCAGTATCAGTTTGGCACCATCTGTGGGAACGACAATCGTTCTTTCAACAAAAGTGCTCTACTTATGAACAAAATCATCCTCCTTCTCACTAGAGGACCATGGCTCCAAATCTCTGATCGAGAAAGAATGCTCAAAATCCTCAAAACTCTCAACCCCGGCCACTTGTCGGACGAGGAAGGGGACGAACAACTGATCCCAAGCAGCAGTAGCTTGACCTAGTTAAGTGACAGAACAAGTTATTGCAAGAACAACTTCTTGCCATGTCCAGAACCTTGGCAATGCTTACCCAGAATCACAGAACCAACCCTTTGAATCCGCCCGTCAACACGGCTGATCAAAGGATACAACCTCTTACCGCCACCACGGACGGAGGACTCCGTGAAGAGATTCCCACTAGTCAACTGATGTACCCCCAAGGTACCACCCATGTTGGTGGAAACCCCCAGCCATCAGCAGCTGCAGGTAGGGGGGTACCGACTTTTATTCCAAACATCCACTATCGAAGCACTACTAGGGCTCCAACCTCGGGGACTTCAGGAGAAAATTCTACACCACAAGAGTCTCAACCTCAAGCGGTTCCAATTCCTCCAGCTCAGGAGCGCCAAAATCCTCCTCCAGCTATGGGACACGCCCATCCCATTCATGTAGGAGCCGAAACTGCAAAGTAAGACTCATAAGAGGTCCCGCCTAGGGACCCACAAAGAGTTGAAGAAGTTGCGGACTCCGTGAACTGCACTGTTGTGATGAGAGGTATTCAAATCCCTCCAGAGCAAGACGAGCTAGCCAAGCTGCTCGGAAGGCTTGCCACGCTGTTCACCCTTGCTATCATGACTGAGGAAAGATCGAAGAAATTTGTTGTCCCAAAGTTCACCCCTTACGATGGGACTAGGGATCCAAGGGACCATCTTTCTCATTACCAGCACACCATGGGGCTTTTGACGCCTTCATGTGCCGTACATTCATTACTAGCCTTAAAGGCACAACACTGAAGTGGTTCCACCATCTCCCACCGAACTCAGTTACCAGCTTCTATGAGCTCGGCAGACACTTTCTAGACAGATTCATGACCAACAGAAGATTGAGGAAGGACCCAGAATTCTTGCTTAAAGTAAGACAGTCCAAAGAGGAGCCCCTTCGAGAGTACATTGCACGTTTTAACGTCGAGCTCACAGAGATTACAGATTACAGCTTGAGCTTTTTAGTAGCTGCCATGACCTCTGGACTCGCACCAGGAGGCTTCAGGGATTCCCTGACCAAAAGTCCTCTTGCCAATATAGCAGCCCTCATGGATCGGGTTATGAAGTACATAAATCTAAAAGAAGCAAAGAGCCCCCCGTAGAAAAATAAAGAACAAGTCCAGCAGGATGACCCGAAGATGGACACCAGTACAATCAGGAAAAGGGTCAGAAGCCCAGATAGGAGAGTGGCCTCCAGAACTCTAAACAACACAGCTCCAAGGGAATTCACTACCTTCACTCCTCTGAATGCCTCCCTAACTCACATACTTCGGCAAGTCTGAGCTAGTGAAAACCTAAGATGGCCAGAGCCGCTAAGAGGCGATCCCAACTACAGAGACCAGAGCAAGTATTGTGACTTCCACAAAGACCACTGGCATGCAACTGACACATGCAAATTCCTTAAACATGAAATCGAGCAGCTTATAAGGAGAGGACGACTGCGGGAGTTTGTCAAGCAAGACGGGAGGCAGAACCCCCGCAATGACAGACCCCAGCAGAGAAGGTCGGACTAGAGACCAAAACAAAGGCAAGGATGGAATAGGCCTCAACAGCAGAACAATCAAGTTATCTTCGTCTTCCATGCAGCTACCCTGGCAACATGGACGTCCAACCGAGCAAGAAAACGGTATGCTCGAGAGGCCAGAATTACTCCCAGCATCCTACAGATCTCCAATGTCGAGAAAAGATTAAGGCCAGAACCTGAGATCCAGTTCTCAGATCAAGATCTTGCAGGAGTACACTATTCTCACAGTGATGCCCTTGTTATCTCCCTCAAAATTACCAACTTTAAGATCCGAAGAGTCTTGGTGGACATAGGGAGTTCTGTGAACATGTTATTCTATGAACCCCTCAAACAGATGAAGCTCAATCCCAACGACACCAAGCTCACCGTTGCTATCATGACAGGATTTGATGGGAACCCCAGTACCCCGCTGGGGAGGATTGACCTTTCAACCACACTAGGAGAGGGAGATGGACAAAAGATGACAATGTCTGAATACATGGTTCTGAACGCCAAGTCCCCTTACAACGTCATAATTGGAAGACCTTGGCTGTACCAAATGGGAGTAGTCACTTCGACCCTCCACCAATGCCTGAAGTACGTCCATAATCATGCTGTCTACTCCATCAGAGGATGTCAACCGACCTCTCGAAAGTGTCATGCTCTCGCGCTCAAGGAGAGGGCCACCAAGAGAGTTTTTCACGCTTCCGCAATCACACGCATGTGCTCGTGAAAGATGGGTGATGTGTTTGTACTGATGTAAATCTTCTGATTTATCAATAAAATGAATCTCTTTTTCTCAGATATGATGTTTTCGTATTCGATTGTGCTTTTCTGTAGTTAAAAAACTTTCTCGTGCACTTCTGAATGTTCTGAGAATGAATCAAAGAAACTTTAGAAAAATGCTTGAATCAAAGTGTTTCACTCCTGATCGGTACCATAGTACTTGTTGTTTGTTTGACAGATAAGCCAAATAATATAGATATCAGATTTTGAGGTGTTCCGATCTAAGAAACTTTAGTTTGTAGATGTCTGTGACTTCTGTCTTTGGATGGACTGGATCATAAAGTTTGCTAATCGAAGACGGACCAGGCTCGGAAGGCCTGTGCATTAGAGTGGTCTAGGCTCTGGAGGCCTGTATATTTAAGAAATAGACCAAGTATTTAAGACCTGTATACTATGGACCAGGCTCTGAAGGCCTGTGCATTATAGATGGACCAAGTACTGAGACTTGTACATTCATGGACCAGGCTCTAGAGGCCTGTGCATTTATAGATGGACCAAGTACGAAGACTTGTATATTTATGGACCAGGCTCTGAAGGTCATAGGGTCAAATTTCACGCCCAAATTTGTCACAGGGTCAAATTTCATGCCCAAATTTTTGCCCCTGTGCGGCGTCAAGACCGCTGCCTTGACCAGCCAACCACGCAGCCCCCAAAGGAAACCGAACCCCTAGAATAGGATTCCACCACCGTTGAGTCTACCCAATTCAATTCTGAACACAAATGGAGACACACACAAAGAACATAGCTATTATAGGAAACCCATTCCCAACCTTTTATTCACTATACACTCATATGAATACAAAGGACATGACCAAGGTTACAAAGACAGACTTCTCTCTCTCACAGATTCGTCTTCCCCACTGTGTATAACTCTCACTGTATACACATCTGTTCCTTATCTCGCAACCCCAAGCATGCTTATATAGGCAGCCATGCACAACTGCCTGGTAGTTGACACCCTCAACTGCCAAAGGGCTTGCTGGCACCCACCAGCCCCTGCCACATAATCTGCCATACATACACACGCACATACATATTGACAGAGTCATATAAAACTGCCATGGTGTGTGGACACCCATGACTGTGCAGTTGACACCCCTCAATTGCTAGGGTTTGTCAGGAACAAGCCACCTGTCCCTTGCAGTTGCGCCCCAACTGCTAGGGCTATCTGAAGCCTTGGATGTGCGCCACCTGTGAGGATCCGTGCCTCATTGCCGCACACAATGTGAGCCATTAGATCTGTGCGCTAACACAGCAGCAGGCAGTTGCCTTATGCCTTCTGTCAGCCCCGCAACTACCTTGCACAACTGCCCCGTAACTGCACTACACAACTGCCCTGCGCCGTAACTACCTTGTGCATAGCAACTGCCCCGCAACTGCCCTGCGCCCAGCAATTGCTCCGCGCAACTGCCTTGCGCAACTGCTCTGCAACTGCCTTGCGCCCAGCAATTGCCCCGTGCAACTGCCCCGTGTAACTGCCTTGCCCCGGGCCCTCACTCAAGGACACGGCCATATGTAGTCAGCCTTGAACCCATGCACCTTTTTGACCCAACCACTTGCTTCCGTGTTTAGCCCTCGTTGCCAAGCCATGCCCCCACACGCCTTGGTCTTCCTTAACCGCATAGGCCACTCGCCCATGGGCGCCTCGAGGAGGTACTCCCCCCTATATATGTCAAATGACAATTTGTCCACCTGACAGGAGTGGATACAACCACTTGCAACATCAGTTCTTCCCCCTGTGTGCATCTGCCTTGCCAAAGGCAGCCATGCACCAAACTGTTCACAAGCCATCGGCTGCACCAACTCTTAAACGTCCAAGTATTCCTCCAATACTTAGAATATTTTTGAGATATCACATCTCTGGAAAGTCATTCCCACTTCCGAAATTTCGTTCCACTCTTGAATAAGATTCCAAGTCCCGAATGTCTTTCCGCACTTTAATAACATTCCAAGTCTGAATGTTATTCCAAGGCATAGCATGCCTCCCCATGCCTATGCCAATGTCACCAAGGCCGAACATGCCTCCCCATGCCCCAAGCCGCCGTGTCAAGTGTAAAAGGGTCTAACAAACCACCCCCACTTGAAGAGTTTGATGCCCTCATCGGATTATTCCAAGGCTACTCTCACTGCACTTGGAGAACTGCACCAATGCTGCGCCTACAAACGGCCCCCAAACAGCACCATGCCGCACTAAACCTTGAACACATCAAAGCCCACTACCTTAATCAACTGTAACTGCTATCACGAACACCCACTGTTCTGACTCCTCTCAGCCACTATGCCACACGCGCTCACCGCCTATGACTTCCAAGTCTGAACGTTGTTGAAGAACCCTCCTAGTTACTTCTGTCACAGAGTTGGCCACTGTCTCAAGCAACCCCATGCTCTTAACAGATTGCCATAGACACCCACTGTCTATGACCATACTTGGTCCCGCCCCAAGCTCCAACAGCCGTCACTGTCTCACCATTGCTGTATCGGACACGTCTGTCAACCACAGCACTACACTTGTTCAAGCCCCACTGCACCGCTACAGCCACTGCTTCTGAACAAGTTCTTGGGAAAATTTCCACCAACAGAGCCCCTTGTTGGTAGTTAAGGGTTGTGAGGCCTTTCCCATGGCCAACACACCCTCTGCCGCAACCCTTCACTCCTCTGAGTGCAGGTCTTTCTCGACCTGTATGCAGTTCAACAGCATCATCGGGTTCATTCGAACGGCAGCACCATCATCAGCATCTGATGAGCCATTATCAGAGCCCTCACGTACCAGTGCAGCATGCTTTTCCCTCGCTAGACAGTCCTTCATCCGGTGTGGTCCCTTGCAAATGAAACAGCCACTAGCCCATGGCTTCTTTTGGTCTGCTGCCTCTGCTTTGCCCTTGTCCTTGCCCTTCTCCGTCTCTGTCCCACCCTCCTTGGCCTTGCCCGAAGATTTGTCAAACTTCTTGGGCTTCCCGGTGGTAGAGTTGGATTTTTCAAGCGACAAGTCCACCAAACTGTCCGCTGCTGCCACGGCACTTGGGAGATCTCGAACTCCCCTTCTTATCAGTTCTGCCTGAGCCCATCCTTGCAGCCCCGACATGAAATTGAACAGCCTGTCTTCCTCAGACATGTTCTTCACATCCAGCATCAATGAACTGAATGTTTTGACATACTCACGCACTGTCCCGGTGTGCTTGAGTCGTCGCAGTGCATCTCGAGCCACCCAACTCGAGTTGGCAGGAAGAAACTGCTCCTTCAGTTCCTTCTTCAGATCTGCCCAAACTGTGATCTCCGGCTGTCCCTCGTCTGCCACGCGAGTACGCCACCAAAGCTTGGCGTCACCAGCCAAGTACATGTTGGTCATGGTGAACCGTTCACCATCAGGAATATGGGCAGCAGTGAAGTACTGCTCCATGTCCCATAGGAAGTTCTCAAGGTCCTTGGCACTCCGAACACCGTTGAATGCCTTCGGTTCTGGCACCTTGACCTTCCTTGCACCATCTTGCCCGCCAGTCTGATGCATCGCCCGTTTGATCAGACCCATCTCCTCCTCTATGCAGCGTAGAGAGTCCCTCGTTGAGTCTGCCAGCACACCCACATCACTGAGCATGTCGTTCAGTCGACCACTAAAGTCAAAGATGCAGTCCTGCAGTCTCACCTTCAACTCCTCCACTTCCAGTGCAATTTGTTCGCACTGAACAACAAGAGATGATGCCCCGTCTGTCAAAGGAGCCCCTACGAAATCTTCGAGTCTAGTAACCCGTTCTCGTAGTGCCTCACCCGCAGCGCCACCAGCCATGGTCTTTACAACCTGGCTCTGATACCAATTGTCACAGGGTCAAATTTCACACCCAAATTTTTGCCCCTGTGCGGCGTCAAGACCTCTGGAGGCCCATCTATTTAAGAAATAGTCCAAGTATTTAAGACCTGTATACTATGGACCAGGCTCTGAAGGCCTGTGCATTATAGATGGACCAAGTACTGAGACTTGTACATTCATGGACCAGGCTCTGCAGGCCTATGCATTTATAGATGGACCAAGTATGAAGACTTGTACATTTATGGACCAGGCTCTGAAGGCCTGTGCATTTATAGATGGACCAAGTACGAAGACTTGTACATTTATGGACCAGGCTCTGGAGGCCTGTGCATTAATAGATGAACCAAGTACGAAGACTTGTACATTTATGGACTAGGCTCTAGAGGCCTGTGCATTAATAGATGGACCAAGTATGGAGACTTGTACATTTATGGACCAGGCTCTGGAGGCCTGTGCATTAATAGATGGACCAAGTACGGAGACTTGTACATTTATGGACCAGGCTCTGGAGGCCTGTGCATTTATAGATGGACCAAGTATGAAGACTTGTACATTTATAGACCAGGCTCTGGAGGCCTGTGCATTAATAGATGGACCAAGTACGGAGACTTGTACATTTATGGACCAGGCTCTAGAGGCTTGTGCATTTATAGATGGACCAAGTATGAAGACTTGTACATTTATGGACCAGGCTCTGGAGGCCTGTGCATTAATAGATGGACACTTTATGGAAGTAAAAGAAAACCTCTCTACTGATAATACTTCCGTAAGTGTTCCACATTCCATGGCCTAGGAACAGGCTTCCCAGTCATGTCTTCTAGCCAGTAGGTGGTAGGTCGAACAACCTTTGTTACTTTGTAGGGGCTGGTGACAACTTTCCCATGGTAGGATCCTTGGTGTTTTGAAAGACTCTTCTTAAGACGAAGTCTCCAACTTGAAAGCTGACTGTCTTCTACCTTGGATTTGTTGACCATTCTCTGTTGATAGGCTTCCATCTTGATGCTGGCCTGATCCCTTCTCTCTTCGGGCAAATCCAAGTTTTCCATCAGCTGCTGATCATTGGATTCTTGCTCAAAGGCCTCAGTCCTCAGGGTTGGCATACCGATCTCGACCGGAATTATTGCTTCTGTTCCATAAGCTAGTGAGAAGGGAGTTTCAGAGGTGGGAGTTCTTCTGGTTGTTCTATAGGCCCAAAGAACCCCAGGGAGTTCTTCTGCCCACTTTCCTTTGGCTTGTTCTAGCCTCTTCTTTAACCCGTCAAGGATTGTTCGGTTGGTGACCTCTGCTTGCCCATTTGCTTGTGGATGGCCTGGAGAGGCAAAGTGTTGCCTGATGTTGAGATTTTCGCAGAATGCCTTGAAGCCTTTACCAGTGAATTGTGTCCCATTGTCCGAGATAATTACACGTGGTATGCCGAACCTACATACAATGTTCTTCCAGGTGAAGCTCTCAACTTCCTTTTCTGTGATATGTGTTAAAGGCTCGGCTTCGGCCCATTTAGAGAAGTAGTCGATGGCCACCAAGAGGTATTTTCTGTTCGGAGGGGCCCTTGGTAATGGACCCACGATGTCCATCCCCCACTGAGCAAAGGGCCAAGGGCTAGGAATCGGGATAAGCTCATGATAAGGCTGATGTTGGTACGGCGCAAATCTCTGGCATTTGTCGCACTTTCGAACATATTCTTTTGCCTGCTTTAGCATGCCGGGCCAGTAGTAACCCTGTGATAGAGCTCGGTGGGCTATAGTTCTGCCCCCATTATGATTCCCACAGATTCCCTCATGTATTTCAGCCAAGACATATTGTGACTCGTCTAGAGCCAAGCATTTTAACAAAGGTTGAGAATATGACCTTCTGTAAAGCTTGTTGTTCAGGATCAAGTACCGAGCTGCTCTGATTCGAATTCTTCTGGCTTTGTTTTTATCCTCTAGGAGGAGCCTAGATCTTAGGTACTGGAGGATTGGAGTCATCCAGTTCTGGGGCTGTTCATCAACTTGAGCAACTTGGGCTTCCTCAATACTGGGTCCTGGCTGAAAGGAGATTTTCACTGTGGAATTTGCTTCAGACTTGAGGCGTGAGGCAATGTTAGCCAGAGCATCTACTTTGCAATTCTGGTTTCTCTCAATCTTCTGGATAGTAAACGTCTGGAAGGAATGCTTCAAGTGGTTTACCAGTTCGGAGTACCGGAGCATCCTGTTATCTTTAATGGCAAATTCTCCCAAGACCTGGCTCACTACCAGTTGGGAATCAGAGAAGACGTCGAGGTTCTGAGCCTCGCATTCCAAGGCAAGCTTCATGCCTAAGATTAGGGCTTCATATTCGGCTTCATTATTAGAAGCTTTGAATCCCAAGCTGACTGCTTTTTCTGACGCGAGCCTATCAGGGGACTGCAGTACCAGGCCTACCCCTGATCCTTGATCGGTTGACGATCCGTCAATGTACAGCAGCCAGGTTCCCAAAGTTTCGGTGACTTGTGCTTTGTTCTGAAGTGCCGGGGTGAACTCGGCTACGAAATCAGCTAAGGCCTGCCCTTTGATGGAGTTTCGGGGTATATATGATATGTCAAACTCCCCTAGCTCCACAGACCACTTTACTAATCTTCCCGATACCTCAGGTTTCCTCAGTATTGACTTCAGAGGATAGGCAGTTGGGATCTCGATTGGATGGGCCTGGAAATAAGGTCGAAGCTTCCGAGCTGATATGACCAAGGCGTAGGCCAGTTTTTCTACTTCTGGGTATCTTTTTTCCGTGTCAAGTAGCGCCCTACTGACGTAGAATATAGGCCTCTGCACTCCTCTATCCTGTCTAATCAGTGCAGAGCTGACCGCATTTTCAGAGACTGCAAGGTACAGGAGTAGCTTTCTCCCTGTATTGGTTTTGGCAGGAGCTCTGGAGAGGCTAGATACTCCTTTAGTTCTTGAAAGGATTCCTCGCATTCTTCCGTCCACTGCAAAGTTTTGCTGCCCTTCAGAGCTTTGAAGAAAGGTAGGCAGCGATCAGTGGATTTGGATATAAATCTGCTCAGGGCTGCAATCCTGCCATTCAGCGCCTGAATTTCCTTTCTGGTTTTTGGTGACTTTAGCCCAATCAGGGCTTGGATCTGAGTGGGGTCTGCTTCGATACCCCTTCGAGAGACAATGTATCCCAAGAATTTTCCCTTTCGTAACTCCGAAGGTACATTTCGAGGGGTTGAGCTTCATCCTGTGCTGTTTGAGGATATTGAAGGTCTGGGCTAAGTGCTGGAGGTGGCTGCCTTTCTGAAGACTCTTTACCAGCATATCGTCGATGTAAACCTCCATAGTGCCGCTGAGCAGTGGGCTGAACATCTTGTTCACCAACCACTGATAAGTGGCTCTAACATTCTTCAAACCGAAAGGCATCACTCTGTAGCAGTAGAGTCCTCTTTCGGTTATGAAAGCAGTCTTCTCTTGATCTGGAGGGTACATCTGGATCTGGTTGTATCCAGAGTAGGCATCCATGAAACTCATGAGCTCATGCCCCGCAGTGGCGTCAACCAGTTGGTCTATTCTTGGCAATGGAAAGCTGTCCTTGGGGTATGCTTTGTTGAGGTCTGTATAATCAACGCAGACTCTCCACTTGCCATTTTTCTTCTTGACGAACACGGTGTTGGCTAGCCACTCGGGATAGAATACTTCCTGTATCATCCTGGTGTCCAGCAGCCTTTGGACTTCTTCGTTTATAATCCGATGCCGTTCAGGAGCAATCGGCCTTCTCTTCTGTCTAACTGGCGGGTGATCCGGATCTACCATCAGTTTGTGAGTTATAAGATTAGGATCTATTCCCTCCATGTCTCTGGTATCCCAAGCAAAGATAGAGAGGTTGTCTTTCAAGAACCTGACTATCTTTTCCTGCTCGGTGTGTGTTAGGTCTGGGCCGATGTACAAGTAATGCCCCTCTGCTTCTGAACTGACCAGTACTTTAATGGGCTCGCCAACAGGTTTGGCTCGGTTGTCGCGTCCCCTTGGGCTCAGGGGTTCTTCAATGCCAGATGGGCAATCTTCCACCTCGGGAGAGTGAGTGAATACCAGATCTGCACAATCTCGAGTGTGCTGTAATTGCTATTTAGGAGCCTTTTCTTTGAGGGCGATAGCGTGGCACTCCCGGGAGGTTGGTTGACACCCTCTGACAGAGTGAACGCTCTGATTGTGGACATACTTCAGACACTGATGGAGGGTCGAAGTGACTGCCCCTATCTGATGCAACCAGGGTCTCCCGATTATGACATTGTAGAGAGACTTCATGTTTAACACCATGTACTCCGAGATGGTGGTCTTCTGCCCTTCACCCTCTCCTATAGTGGTAGGAAGGTCGACTCTCCCCAATGGGGTGCTGAGGTTACCGTCAAAAGCTGCCATCACGGCAGTGGTGGGCTTGACGTTGTCATGGTCTATCCCCATCTGTTTGAGCGGTTCATAAAATAGTATGTTGACGGAGCTGCCCGTATCGACCAGGACTCTCCTGGTCTCAAAGTTGGCGATTCTGAGGGTGATAACAAGGGCGTCACTGTGAGGGCAGTGTACCCCTGCTAGATCTTGCTCGGTGAATTGGATCTCTGGTGCCGGCTTGAGCCTCTTTTCGACGTTGGAGATCTGTAATACGTTCGGGGCGGCTTTGGCTTCCCGAGCGTATCTCTTTCTTACCCTGTTAGACATTCCTATGACAGGGGAGTCAGCATGGAGGACGTAGATGACATGGTTGTTCTGCCTCCGAGGCTCGTTTCGTCCCTCCCTCTGCTCCTGCCTCTGTTCGGGCCTCTGGTCTGGCCGCTGTTGAGGCTTGTCTTCTTGGGGGTTCTGCCTTCCATCCTGCTTGACGAACTCCCGAAGACGCCCCTTCTTTATGAGCTGCTTGACGAACTCCAATCGATGTGGGCTGCCTCCTCCCACATCGATTGGAGTCGGGACATGCGGTCTGCTTATAAAGTTCCATGCTCCTTCTCCTAGCATAATGCGTTTTGGGGGGTCCAGGCCCAACCAAGAACAAAGCCGTGCAGGCCTAGCCCAAAGCGAATAATATTGTGTTCGGAGCCTGTCGTGTGCGGAAAAGGGTGCATCAGATTGGCGCCGTCTGTGGGAACGAGGCCAGTTTCGTACTGCTCTTCCTGCGCTATCCTCAGTCCCAACTGGGGGAGCAGCTGATGTTACTACTTCCCACATCGATTGGAGTCGGGACATGCGGTCTGCTTATAAAGCTCCATGCTCCTTCTCCTAGCATAACGCGTTTTGGGGGGTCTAGGCCCAACCAAGAACAAAGCCGTGCGGGCCTAGCCCAAAGCGGATAATATTGTGTTCGGAGCCTGTCGTGTGCGGAAAAGGGTGCATCAGATTGAACATATATATCCAGAACTGATCACAAGGTCCAGACCAACATTCCAGAACTCGTCACCGCCTTAGCAGGTGCCGAGTAGGGAATAAGGAAGCAGTCTTCAACAAGGGAACTACCTTCTGCAATGCTCCACAAGGTAACTGCAATCTCCGATGATCAAATCCCTATATTCATGGCGTTGAATCCTAATCAACTTAGGAAAGCCACGGCTTATAAATTAAACCCTAAAGGTACGCCTTATTTCTTATGCTCATTCTTTGGCTTTCAATACAGTCTTTCAATTCTTTTACTTAAGCATCAGAGCGGCTACCGCCGGAGCCAATCCGGTGGTCCTCTGATCATCTTCTGAGTGTTCTACAGGTCACGGAGTCCATACTTATTGCGAGCCGAAAAGTGCAGCATCAGTTTCTTTTAAAGAGGAGAGAACCGACCTCTCTCTCTCTCTCTCTCTGACTCCATAGCCCTACACTAGCCTTCACATCTCATCAATTTAACTTTCCATCCAATTAATTCTTGCTCTTCCCCATTTTTGCTTTATCACCAAGTGGGTTTGACCTTGTCTATGATGTGTGTATATATATATATATATATATATATATATATATATATATAATACAACACACACAACACATGAGAACACACATTGCCGACACATACACACATATTGTGCACTGTTCACACTGGATATTTATTTTAATATACTTTTATAATTTGAATAATATGTTAATTATTTACATATATATATACTTATACATGTACATGTGCATATATATATATATACATGCACACATTTGGCTCATATACACTCACATATAGATATATACTAAATATATTTTATCTTGGGTACTAAATATATACTAAATTATTTAATTATAAATATTAATTAATGATTTCATATAAATAAATAATATTTATTTATTTAATTTATTATTCTCTTTAAGTGTAATTATTTTTACACTAATTTTCTTTAATCTCGAAATACGTGCCATATGACCCAGTATCCCGGGTCGGGATATTACAGCATTACTGGACACAGGAAAAAGATATCCAAAGATTGAGAAATTAGCCTTCGCCTAATAAACTTAACACGGAAGCTCAGACCTTACTTTCAGGCTCATCCCATTGAGATCCCAATGGCTTATCCGCTAAAGTCAGTGCTTTGGAAGCCAGAAGTCTCAGGACGACTGGTCAAGTGGTTAGTAGAATTGGGAGAATTTGACATATCTTATGTTTCATGGACCTCCATTGAAGGGCAAGCCTTGGTCGGTTTTATCGCCGAATTCACCCTAGCACTACAAGACAGGGTATAACTCTGTGAAAGCTCTAGTATATGGCAGCTTTATACTGATAGATCTTCCACCGACCATGGTTTTAGCGTCGGCTTGGTGCTACGATCCCCTGATGGGCTTATGGCAGAAAAGGCAGTAGGTCTGCGGTTCAGAGCTTCAAACAATGAGGTAGAATACGAGGCCCTTATCCTTGCATTGAAGCTAGCTTTAGAATACGAGGCTCAGAACCTCGAGGTCTTCTCCGATTCCCAACTTGTGGTAAGCCAAGTTTTGGGATAATTCTCCATCAAAGATGACAGAATGCTTCGGTATTCAGAACTTGTGAAATCACTGAAGCAATCCTTCCAAAAATTCACAATCCAGGAAATTGAAAGAGGTCAGAATTCTAGAGCTGACGCATTGGCCAATATGGCCTCCCACCTCAAGACCGTAGGAGAATCCACGTTGAAAATCTCCCATCAATTAGAACCAAGCATAAAAGAGGTCCAAGTTGCCCAAGCTACAGAGCAAACCCAGAGCTGGATGATTCCCATCCTCCAATACTTAGAAGGAGGGCTCCTCCCAGGAGACAAGAACAAGGCCAGAAGGATCCGAATCAGGGCAGCTCGGTACCTTACTATGAATGGGAAGCTTTATCGTAGGTCTAATTCTCAACCCTTACTGAGGTGTCTATCTTTATAGGAGTCTCAGTATGTTATGGCAGAAATACATGAAGGAATCTGTGGAAACCATGACAGGGGCAGAATTATAGTCCACTGAGCTTTAACACAGGGCTACTATTGGCCGAGCATTTTGAAGCAAGCGAAAAGAGTACATCCAAAGGTGTGACAAATGCCAACGATTCGCTCTCTACCAACACCAGCCCTACCATGAGCTCATTCCTATTACCAGTCCATGGCCCTTTTCTTAGTGGGGGATGGACATCATAGGCCCATTGCCAAAAGTTATACCAAACAGGAAATATCTTCTAGTGGCCATTGACTCTTTCTTCAAATGGGCAGAAGTAGAGCCCCTACCACATTACAGAGAAAGAATTCAAGGAATTTCACTTGGAAGAACATAGTCCGCAGGTTCGGCATACCATGCGTGATCATCTCAAACAATACTACGCAGTTTGCTAGCAAAGTTTTCAAGAAATTCTACCAAGACCTTCTCATCAATCAACATTATGCCTTTCCAGGCCATCCTTAAGCCAACGGGCAAGCAGAGGTCATCAATCGAACAATCTTTGATGCCCTTAAGAAGAGGTTAGAGGAAGCCAAGGGAAGATGGGTTGAAGAACTCCCCGGAGTTCTCTAGGCCTACAGAACCACCAGAAAAACACCTACCTCTGAAACTCCTTTCTCACTTGCCTACGGTACCGAGGCAGTAATCCCTGTCGAGATCGGTATGTCTATTTTGAGGATTGAAGCTTTCGACTAAGGGAGCAATGATCAGCAGCTTGCAGAAAACTTGGACTTACTTGAAAAAAAGTGGGAGCAAGCCAGGATTAGGATGGAAGCATATCAGCACAGGATGGCCAACAACTCTAAACTAGGGCTAAAACCCCTCAGCTTTCAAATTAGGGATCTTGTCCTGAGAAGAGTATTTCCAAACACAAAGGATTCCACTATAGGAAAATTATCACCAAACTAGGAGGGCCCCTACAGGGTGACGAAAACTGTTAGACCTACCACCTACTGGTTGGAAGACATGACTGGGAAGCCTGTACCTAGACTTTGGAATGTAGAACACTTACGGAAGTATTATCAATAAAGATGTTTTCTTAAAATATCTCCATTAAGTGTTCCCAATTCAATGCATAGACCCCTAGGTCTGGTCCATCGTATTGACTCCTAAAGCCTTATATCCATTACAAGTCCTTCAGGCCTCGTCCTCTTAATGCACAGACCCTCAGGTTTGGTCCATCGTATTGACCTCTAAAGCCTTGTATCCATTAGAAGTCCTTTAGGCTTGGTGCTCTCAATGTACAGACCCCCAGGTCTAATCTATCGTATTGACCCCTAAAAGCCTTGTATCCATTATAAGTCCTTTAGGCCTGGTCCTCTCAATGCACAGACCCTTAGGTGTGGTCCATTGTATTGACACCTAAAGCCTTATATCCATTACAAGTCCTTTAGGCCTAGTTCTCTTAATGTACAGACCCTCAGGTTTGGTCCATCTTATTGACCCCTAAAGCCTTGTATCCATTATAAGTCCTTTAGGCCTAGTCCTTTCAATGCACAGACCCCCCCTGGTTTGGTCCATCATAAGGTACAAACCCCTAAAGACCTTGCAGCTTGTGCAAGTGCTACGGGTCTGAACCATCTTTATACAAGGATGAACATGCTCAGTTACCCCCTACGCTAAAGACAGAATATATATGTTTAACTACCAATTCTAGTTCAGTTATTACAAAGGTTCCTGTTCAGAGCTTATCAGCCATAATAAAAGAAGATTTGGTCTTAGGAGACATGTTACTTACACTTCTGATGTTATGAGCAAAGGTTTTGATCTATTCAATTATTATGAGTCATCTTGCCCAGTTATTATCAGTCCTAGTGGACAGGCCTTGCTTATGAAATTTCAGCTCAATTATCATTACAAGCCTTACGGATCAACAGTTAAGTCCTGGTGGACACAAATCTACACTATGGACGGATTGTTATCACAAGTCATCCAGCAGATCATTGCAAGACATCCTACTCAAGTTATTCAGTGTCGGATAAGCTTAATCTATTACAAGTTGCTTTACTCGGAAGGCAGCTTCCCGATCACAACCAGTTACAGGACTGGTCTGAAACCCAGATAGTTCTTGGACATCTTTGCTCATATTAATTACAAGTTTAAAGGGATGGAGCCCAAGCTTATTCTATAGAGCAACAATAATTTGGGACAATACTGAATCTACTTAGCATCCACAACAATCTTTAGAATTTATAAGTATTGTAGTCCAAAAGGGCAAAGACACACAAGTTCTGAAGAAAGTTAATTGCATTGATTAAGGTGTCACAAGTACATCAGTCTTCAAAAAAAAAAAAAAAAAAAAAGAAGAAGAAGAAAGAGAAAGCAAAAGGGGGGCAAAATACAATCTTAGACCAGTAGGCTCCTTTGCTGGAGGGAGTTCGGAAGGAGTTGTTTCAGCTTTTTCACTCGGACCCTCAGCCTCGGAAGGAGGGGCTGCAACACCCTCGATTGTTGACAGATCTAAGTCCAAAAATTTGGCAAGGAGCTTAGATCTGAAGGTGTTGTACCCATGTTAAATCAGCTCCCGACCTATTTCCTGGACTTCATCCCTCATCTCTGTTTCAGTCTCAACTTTGGCAGCTACGACTGCATCTTGGAGCTTCAGATCGGTGGTGTAACACCCCGACCCTGTATAATTAATAATTAATTTACTAATTATTAATTAGTTTCGATTTAAAGAATGATTAAGGGAATTAATCATAATCTCTCGGCGATTGTGATAGACCAACAAAGTAATTAAATATGTCTGAGAAGAGGGTGTGATGCCCGAACCTAATTATCAATTAATTAGGTGAAATAATGTCGTTTTAGCACTCACGGAACTCGAATTAGCTAACTACAGAAATCTGAAATAAATAATAAACAACACGGATCCTGTGACACTGAAGATAACTGAAATACGAAACTCTCAGAACAAACCGCATCGAAAAAGGAGCTACGGAATGAAAGTTAGGTAGGAAACATTGAAACTGAATTACCGCGTCTGCCAAACGAGGCCTTAGCCTAAAATGGTGGAAAATGGCCAAAAGAGTGGCCAAGGGGAATTAAACCGACCTATGGAGACAAAGAAATTTCATTCAAAAAGTTACCAACTAGGCTAGGGGCATCTTTGTATACAAATGTACAAAGATATAGATAGATATATATATATATATATATAAATACAAATCTGATTTGGCCACCTCCTAAGTGACCAATCACCAAGCATGCAACACATCAGCATGCGTCACCCCTATGCCCCATAGACCATCATGCCTCTCTCACCCCATGATTTCATCTTCTCCCAACCAAAATTCGTACAAGTCAATTATAGGCTTGAGAGACGTATTGAACAAGAAATCTGATGTTTACAAGTCTCCATTTGGAGGGAAATCAGACCTGCAATAATCTTGTAAACTGATATAGAGAAAGAGAGGGTTAGATAGAGAGAGAACCTTAGTGTGAGAAGACATACATAGAGAGTGTGCATTGGTGTGACCATTGAAGGATCAAAGAGGAAAAGACACTGACCTGAGGAGCACGATTGGGGCAAGACCACCACTGAGGTCTCATCTGAGCCAAACCCGAGAGGAGAACACTGTACCAGGGTAAGAACCTCCAAACTACGAATTTTCCATTTTTAGTCTTGAAGCTTTTTTGGTTGGATTAGTCCCATTGTTTGCATGCATGATGTTTGGAATGAAAATCTGGGTTGAATGTGAACATTTTGGACCATCAGAATAGCCCCAAACCACAGACCCGTAGCAAATCACCATGGATAACCTGAACTGAGGTGGGTCTGGTTCGACCTGCACCAAACTCGTTTTAGTTATTTGGGACTTAAAATAGACCTTCCTAGGATCACAAAAACCCTAGACCGCGACCTCAATGCTTAGGATTTGACCCTCAAATACACGGTTGCAAGTCACGGGTGATATTTTAAATTCTTAAGGGAGAACACTAAAACAGGATTTTTGAATGGGGACTGAATCCCCACCTCATAAGGGTCACGAGGAAACAAGAAGAGAGGAAAATGGTGGCAGAATGAGGATTTAATGGCCAATTGCAGGTTTCGGATTATCATCTTGAAACAGGGTCATCGAGCTCAATTTGAAGCTCTAAATTGATGCTAGATTGTCACTACGACTTCTAGAAGTCGATTGGAACAAAAATCAATAAGCATAGATGGCCAAAATTCCACAAAATCAAAGAAAAATTTCTGCAAATTTTAGGGCAACAGTGACCAGGGGTGTTGGGGACAATGAACAGTGCTGGGTCGGGTCGGATTGGGTACCTGGTCGGGTCCCGACCCGACTAAAAATGGGTGGACCGTTTAAAATAAAACTGCGTTGTTTTTGAAACCGAATTAATTTAAATTAAATGTTAGGGTTGACGTCATCATGACGTCAGCATTGTAACCAAACCGGTTAGGACCGGACTGGTTCCCTTACAAGAGAACTGAACCCTTTGGTTCAGTTTTAAACTTTTGAATAATTGCAAACTGACCCCCACTGTTTAACAGATTAGCACTATGGCCTAGATTTTGAAATTTTTATGCAATTATACCCTGAAAAAATAATAAAATAATAATTTAATTATTTTATTAAAAGGGAATAATTACCATATTGCCTCTAGACCTTAAAAGGGTCAAACGGAGTCCGAATTTAATAATTAAATAGTGTAATCTTACTATTTCGGGCATTCCGGACTCGACGGTGGAGTCCGATTTATGAAATCAAGTCTCGAAAAATACAGACATGTAAAGGGTAAATGACCGTACTGCCCCTAGTGATACCCTGTACCAAATGACACTGAAAGATAGTCCATTTTTACTATGTCGGACACTCCAGATCCAATGGTGAGGTCCATTTTATGAACTGAGGTCCTGAAAAGTTTGGTTACCCAACATGTAAAATTACCAAATTACCCCTAGTACTGTACGAAGTCCAAATTAGGCAAGATTGATACCAATAGAAGCCCAATTACTTGTAGACTCATACATATGATTAAAATATGATTCGGGATCAGAACATCAGGAAATATAAAATTACCAAAATGCCCCTGATTCTAAACGAAACCTAAATGAAGTCCGATTAGGACGAAACTGATACCGATAGAAGCCTAGATACTGGTGAAACTGTATACATGATTAAATGACGAATCAGGGGTCAGAATCTTATGGAACGTAAAATGACCAAAATACCCCTAAGCACTGTAAGTGTAAAGTAGAGGTCGAATAAAGGTCAATCTGATCTGATAAATTATTGTAAGCGTAATTATGAACATTGAATGGCTAAATAAGACTCCAGAACTGTCAATGTGTAAAATAGAAAATGACTGATGTGTCCCGATGATCTAAAGCAGATACCAAATGAAGTTCGAAAGACTTAGAACTTTATATTTAAGATATAAAGACTATCCTGAGGACCATGATAAAGTCCGGGGCAAGAATGAAAAAATTACCATTTTGCCCCTATGGTTAAAATAAGAACCTAACTGATACCAATTGGAGTCCAAAGGACTTAAAACCTTATATTTAAGATATAAAGGCTATTTTGAGGACCATGATAGGGTTCAGGACAAGAATGAAAAAATTACCATTTTGCCCCTAAGGTTAAATAAGTACTTAACCGATAACGATTGAAGTCTAAATGACTTAGGTTATAATCCTGATAACTGCTAAGCCTAGTTAAAGAATGAAATAGCCCCGGATGAAAATCGATGAAAAGGCAATAGGCTATCTTAGGTAATCCGATAGATGCCTAAGATGACGAATAAGATCTGAATGGATGAATTCTGATCTGTCTATGATTGATGATTATTATTCAGGATATACATAGAGATGCCTAACGTACCTGAAGGTTATCAAATTATTTGTGCAAGGAGATAAGCGAACAGTTAGTGAGTAACTTCTAACACTGTACTGTATTTTGATTCACTGTCTGTCTTTTTGTGAGTAAATTGGAACTCCTGATTTGACATATAAGTTACATTGTATGGATACTGTATTTTGCTACACTACACCGTTATAAATGCTACATTGTTTAAATACGCGTACTTAATATATGTCCCTTTTGTACTACATTACACATGATATGATTTCGTCCTTGAATTAATGGATATAGGGTTTTCGTTCAGTACCCTTATGTTCTACCCGTTAGCGATATGCCTCTGTCTTTGATCATAAGCTTGTGTCTTTGATTGATATTGTTCCGTTCGATTCCGTTATGTTCCATCCGTTGATGATATGTCTGTTTGATTGATATATGGTTCAGTATCGTTATGTTCTACCTGTTAGCGATATGCCTCTGTCTTTGATCATAAGCCTGTGTCTTTGATTGATATTGTTCCGTTCGATTTCGTTATGTTCCGTCCGTGGATGATATGTCTGTCTTGATTGATATATGGTCTAGTTCTGTTATGATCTATCCGCTGATGATATGCCTTTGTTTGATTTGATGTATTGTTCCGTTCGATTCCGTTATGTTTCGTTTCATTGATGATGTGCCTGAGTTTTGATTGATATATGGTTTCCACTCAGTTCCATCAAGTTTCATTCCATAAATGGTGTGCTTGTGTCTCCGCTTGATAGAGAAAACATCGTTTATTGTGTTGATTTAACTTGGTGTATAAGTTACACTGTCTAGACATTGTATTTTGATGCACTGTACCATTTTGTATGTTATACTACCTAAATGCGTATATTTAAATACTTACTTTTGTACTGCATTACACGTGGCATGATTTTGTCCCCTCCTACTCTATTGTTTTGTTCGGTTTGTCTTGTTTCGTTGTATGGTCTGTCTTGGCTTTGTTCTGCTATGTCGAGTCTTATTCTTGGTACCATTCCAGTTATGAGCGATATGGCATAAGTAGGCTTGATTATGTGCCTAATTGACATCTTGTTTGTTATGCTCTGTTATGTTCTGCTCAGTGCTGATCTGTTCTATTGTTTGAATTAATTGCCTATACTCTTGTTGTTAGATTGGCATCATGCATTGTTCCGTCCGTCCTGATTTGTTGTTCCGTTTAGTTTAGTCCCGTTTTATTCTACTTAAACTGTATTTAAGGTAGATTTATAAAACTTCTATCCTAAAGTGATTGAACTATTCCTGTGATTTATAAACAAGAACGGGTTTGAAACCCATGACAGGGAACTTGTGTTACTCACTAGGCTTATTTAAGCTCACCCTATTCCCTAACATTTTTCAGGAATTATCTCCATTAGACTAGAAGGCACTATGACATGACATGATAGGCCGAGTGGCATTTAAGTAAAGGATCTGACGGCACTGACTTGGGGATACTTGGATTATTGTGGACTGAATCTGGTTATTCAAGTGAGTGATATGATACGACTGACTTGATTGATATGCATTAGATATAGACATGGCTCATGGAAATAAATGGTACTCTAGAGATATTAGATCTACTCTGTGTTATATGTCTGATTATAGATATGCTCTGAGGTTAGAATTATTAGCTGTTGGATTTTTGACTTGCTCTATGGTACATTCCCTTATGGTGGATAAGCGAGTTGTATTCCCGTGATAAAAAAAAAGGTTTTAAATTCCGTTGCATCTGACCCTATAGTCGGAATGCAATTTGTCGATAAGTTTAGAAATTGCCTTTGGTTTGTCGCGTCGTCGGTAAATCGGCGAGGCGGCTGACTGGCATCACGTCTTCGACATCCGTGTAGGGTGGGGTTCGGGATGTGACAGGTGGCATATCGGAAAGCATTAAAATCCTTCTGAAGCTTGGCTGCCCCCCGAACATGAAGGTCCCTCTCAAACTCTAAGACAGCCAGAGAATTGGAAGCCTCCCTCAACCTGTCTTCTACAGTATGAGCAGCTAACTAAGCTATCCCCAGCTGCAACCTAACTTCATCCAGCTTGGCCTGAAGTTTGTCAACTTCTTTTGAGTTTGGAGAAGTCACCATC
Organism: Nyssa sinensis; assembly: GCA_008638375.1. Lineage (NCBI taxonomy): Eukaryota > Viridiplantae > Streptophyta > Magnoliopsida > Cornales > Nyssaceae > Nyssa > Nyssa sinensis. The sequence continues at coordinate 17,971,875 of CM018032.1, read as the reverse complement.
AGAGCAGCCAAACTATGCATACTCTACAGAATATAAAGCAAACAAGTCAGGAAATGCCAAGTACAAAGTAAACAAGCAAAAGAGAGAAAAGGAAAATTTTAGTAGTCACCTTCATCTAGAGATTCATCAACTCGGTCATCAGTTTTTCCAATTTCTGCCCCCTATATCGGTAAGGGCCCTTAGCCCAGAAATCATCAAAAGCCTTTTTTGAGGCCAAGTAGTCAGAGTCCCCAGATGATTGGGGGCTTTGGCCGCTACCTTTCCCTTTCTAACCCGTTTGCTCAGAACTGAAGTGGCAAGAGGGGCTATGGCTATTGGGGTGGGCTTCTCCACCTCAAGCTCAGTACGCTCTAGAGAACTGGAAAGTAACCCCTTCCTTTTGACCTGCAGCGGTGGATCAACTGGTGAAGAGTCTCCCACACCTTCTTCTTCAATGGCTCTGGGACCCAACTCTCTAGAAGAGACTTCTTGAACTCTTTCACACGCTTACTTGCAGCCATCAAGTTCTCTGGTGTAACGATGACTGTGTAAGCTCGATTTGAGGTCTGAAAGAGCTGTTGGTACTAGTTTTGGAGGTCGATTGTGAAAATAGACCTCTTTCAAACACTCTTATCTGTACAGAAGACATAAGAATAATGATTAATTGAGCAACTCGGGAGTGAAGGCATAAGACAAAACTAAAATAGTCATAAGAAAATGGGGTCTCACCCTTAATCCCCGTACTCTAGGGGAATGTTGAGATGTGATCCTGAAGGTCCTTGAGCTCCCATCCTCCTCCCATGAAGAAATACCTCTTCTTCCAAATCTTATTGGAAGTGGGTACAGAGGAAAAGGGTCTGAACCCTTTATCAAAAGACATATAAAAGAGCCCTTCCGACCTAATGTATTTCAGATCCATATTGCTACGGATCAAATCAAGGGTCAAGTCAACATTGTTTTGGTGCCCTAACACTATAAACCCTAATAGGTGCCTCCAACTATTAAGATTAAGGTCTGTAGGGCAAATGTTAAACCAACAAAAAAACTGCCTAATCAGGTCAAGAAGAGGGAGTCTCAATCCCATCTCGAACTAGGCGAGATAGACACAAATTTTGCTTGCCATAACATCATATGGATGATCTAGGGCGCTCGGTACTCTGTAAGTGACATTTGGGGGGAAATTATATTTTTTCCTCAGTTCATCTATCGCGTCCTGAGTAACAACACTCTGACTTTCCTCCTTATGGGAAGACCTCCCAGAGGCTTCCCCCCTTATATTTTTGGGTTCCACAAAAGCATCAATTATCCTAACCTCCGAATTGGAGGATGGCCCTACCGACCTATTTTCGGTATTACTAGAAGGATGACTATCTAAAGCTTGGACATTAGATGACACAATCATTTCCGAAGAACATCCTATGCCATCACTAGAATTATAAGATGCTGAAAAGGCAAACATTGCTAGAAACAGGGAAAAGAAAAAGAAGAAATAAAGAGAGAAAGCAAGACTGAAATCGAACCTGAAATTAGACAAAAAAAGGAAGCCTCGGACGATGTACACTCCTCAGGGATCACCGGTCGCTCTGGTTCAACAATGGTGAAATCTCTCTTTTAGACACAATGAAAATGGTGAAGGAAAGGGTGTGCGAAACCCTTTTCCCTTTTTATATATGTTTTCAAACACGTGGGCCCACCAAGCCAAACCGTCATGACGGTTACCAGCAATGATGGCCTCGAAAGCCCAAACATCGGTTGCGCAATAAATGACGCGCCAACAACCATCTTGGAAATCAGAAAGACAGTACGCGTGACTTTTCGGGAGCCCTAGTTACACTACAGACTAGTTAAAGCTCAGCCATCCAGAGCAGACTCAGACGTTTAGCCTTCAGAATTCACAGGTCTGAGCACAAAGCCTTTAGAGCATCCCTTAGGGTTCAGAGCTCATCACCGCCTTAAACATCCTACCGAGCTAAGGATAAGGAAACAGTCTTCAATAAGGAAATTGCCTCTCACAGATATCTCTCAAGCATAGTAACCAACATGGTAACTGCCATTCTCCGATGATCAAATCCCTACTTCTAAGGCTCCAAATCCTAATCAACTTAAGAAAGCCACAGCCTATAAATAAAACCCTAAGGTACACTATTATTTTCATGCTCATTCTTTAGTTTACAATTACAGTCTTTTAATTCAGTTTTATTGACTTAAGCATCGGAGCGGCTACCGCCGGAGCCAATCCGGTGGCCCTCTGATCCTTCTCTGTGAGTGCTTCTCAGGCAACGAAGTTCGGAGCCCCTACCGACCAAAACGTGCAACATCACCATCAAAACCAGATCAAGAAAATACAGCATCGGGACATTGTAGAAACCATGGGCGCCGGCCTGAAACTTTAGCAACTGAGCAATTATTCATTGATCCATTGGATCATATTAAAAGCCATTTATTATAAATGCACATGTGATTTATCATTTAACCATTAAAATCATTGAGTCAGAACCATAATACCATTCAATTATTTTTCTTAGCAATTGAAAAACCAAAAAACCGTAATTGAACAAGGCTAAAGAAATCTAAGGGAAAATAAGATAATAAATAATTAGTAGATATTAATTAAATATTTATTAGAGTTAAGCATGTTGGTATAATAATAAACCATTTTTACTTCAGCAGAACAATAATTAGATAATAAGAACAAAATCTGTTTTATTAAATTGGAATTTCACATAACAGATACAAAATTAAATATCGAAGCAAAAAATTATTTTGTGAAACAAAGTTATGTATTATAGACTTAAACCTGAAAATAGAATACGATAAACCAAAACAGAATTAAACAAACTATAACTTACAGTACTTTGCAAAATACAGAAAAACAAGAGAGGTTGACCAAGACTAGCATTTAACGTTATGTCCTTAAGATAGAATTGGCCTTGCACTGGTGCTTTCTAATTGGGTTAGTGATTGTCTTCCAAAATATAGTGGTCACAAACACTGATGTAACACTTCAATCAATATATACAGTGAACCAAAAACTATATTTGTACTCTCTCTTTCAATATGAACACAAACTCGTGATTGTTATCAATCAAATGATATACAATGAGGGCGAATTAAAAATATAGACCACTTCATGATTGTTTAGTACATACATGTTTAGTGAAGATGACTCTAATAGTCAGTTTCAAATAGTCGATTGAATTAATTGAAGAAAAAGACTTGCAGAACAATTCAGTCGTCTGAATGCACACTTTAGTCGACTAAATATGAGAAAATATTAGAAAATAGTTGCGTACTGGACAAGTCAGTCAACCAAACAGTTGACTAAACTAGATCTAGGGTAACATTCAGTCAATTGAATGACTGAATCTATAAATAAAAACCCAGATCTCAAACATTTCCTTGTTGCGCCAAAATGACCTTTGAAGTTCTCTCTTGCAAAAACTTTTCCAAAAACCTCGAGAAAATATCTCTAATGGCACCCAAAATCAAGAATCGTTTCTCCAAAGTTAGTTCTAAGTGCCAAAGAAAAGAAACCACTCAAAACAACGCACTAAGTCACATCATGAGCTCAAACCTTTCTTAAGAATGAGATCACTCAAGCCTACGAAGATGACTTCATCCACCACACAACCATTTTAGGTAAGGTTGTCAACTTCATCACTTTAGACGCCGAACAAATCCTTATTCACAAATACCCCCATAGTTTAGATTGGGACAAAATTGTCACACACACATACACCCCAAGTACAAACAATTGGTGAGACTCTTCTGTGCTCACCTAGAACTCATTACCTTTGGCCCTCCCATATCATGGGTCAATGGTACTTCCATCAAATTTGACTCCTCCACCCTTGCCTCCATTTTCAAAATCCCAAAAGGGGATTTTCAAACCTTTAGTACTAATGCTTGGTACAAATGGAGGGATTTGGTCCACTATAAATTGTTCAATTCATTTATGGAAATCCCAACATTGAACACACCTATAAACTCAAGGCATCCAAACTCACTTTTGAGTCCTGGATCATCCATAGCATTATAACCTACAACTTCCTACTCCGCTCCAAAGGCTGAGACTATGTATCCTACATGGATATATTTCTCATGTGGTGCCTCTTCAACAATAAGCAAGTCGACCTTGCTGACATAATCATTCATCACATGAATGATTGTAAGAAAAAGAAAAATGGTGCCTTACCCTACGACATTTTTTTTACCACTATTTTTAAACATTTCGAAATTGACCTCTCCTTCGAGACCAAATAACTTCCACTTTCAAACTCATGGGGTATAAATCTACACCTAATGGATAGGTTCTAAAGGAAGGAACACAACCTTCTAACCCAAAAAACATCGATGGGGATGAAAATCCCGAAGAGACTCGCTTACCCTTTCACACTCATCCTACCACTTCGACTCTTCCAACTCAAGCAACGACAACTCAACCCACTCCCTCCAATATCAATTAACTTCTCCTCTTTACCTTACGAAACATTAAGTTCAACATTACTCCCTGAATAAACATCGTATTCAAAGAGAAAATGGACAAACTCAATGACATGGCACCACATATTGATGCCATCGAAGCTGACGTTCACATTCTCTAGATCTGAGTTGACTCCCTTTACAAACAAAAGGAATGGAATCCTAGAGAAACCTAAGTAGGCGTCATTGAAGTTAAGGAAGTACTTGAGCGGATCTGGATGAATCCCCATCATCCCCATTGAGTGAGTGTTCATCATCTCCATAGCTTCGATTGGTCTTCATGATTTTATCTTCTCCTAGGTCTATTGTAACATCTTGACCTAATATTATTGGGAAATTAAGACTAATGACAATAATTAGCAAGATTAATCCTAATAAGCGATGACCAAATTATTTGAAACAATTTGACCTTAAAATTAAATACTAAAGGTACATGTGTGTTCCATAATCATGTGAATAAGATAACAAGAGTATCTTAATGAAAATATTAAGAAATGTTAATCAATGATTAACACCTAGTCAATTTTGAATGAGTAAGTGCGTAAAACATTAAATCAAAAAGACTAGTACTATGCAAATATGAGACATCTAATCAACAAACGTGGCAAAAAGATAAGAATAATCTGGAAAACTAAATTTAAGCTTTAAAATGATGTTAAACACTTAAAATACAATTTTAAATATACATAAAAGAAAAGGAAGGAAAAGATGCCACAAAGGGTTTGGCCAAGATTTGAACCCAACAACTTTTGATAAGTAATGCTTTTATTAAAAAGAATCCAACCACTAGGTTATCCACCATTTTGTTTATGATTATGGCAGAATATATATATATATATATGTATGTATGTATATATATATGTATGTATGTACCATATAAATGCATGAAGTGATGAGGTGTCAAGCTAGGGCTTGGTCAAAGCTTGTTGGCTAGACTTGATTGGTTCTAAGGGATGTGTTAAGACAAGTGTGTATTCTCTCTCTCTCTCTCTCTCTCTCTCTCTCTCTCTCTTTCTCTCTCTCTCTCCCTCTCTATATATATATATATATATATATATAATTCCATGTAGAAATATGTTTGTATAAAATTATTTCAGCCACCTGAAATGTAGAGAGAGGAGAAAGAGTGAGTGGAGAAATGTGAAAGAGAATGTGCATGCATGTGTGTATACACAGAAAACCTAAGGATCTAAAGTTAAGGAGTGATTTAAAAGCTTAAAGAGTTCAAGATGATGGTCCAAGGCAGAGAGAAAGGGTGGCCATTGCAGGTCTAATTTCTCTCTCTTTAAAACCTAGTTATGAATATACAATTTTAAAGCTTTATAGTTGGTTTTATTAGCATGCAACAATGTTTACATGATTAATACATGAAGAAAATGAAGTCTAAATGTCCAGAAACCTTAGACCTGAGTTAGACCACCATTAACAACCTTGTGAAATAGATTTGTTTTTAATTGAACCCAAGATTCATTTTAAAACTTGTAAATGAAACTACATGATGAGAGGATGAAAATTCAAGAAGAATTATTGAAAATGGATGAAAGATTTATGAAAACTGACCAAGAATAGCAAACAGTTCAAAATGGAACCTATCAAAATCAAACACTAAGCTTGAGTTTATGAACGAAAAATGAAACCTCATAACACTAGGATCATAATGATACAAATTTCACACAAAATAATGGAAGAGTAAGCATGAACAAAGAAAATTAAAGTCGACATGGTTGATATTTCAAGCTTCACAGTATGTTTCAAGCCTTGAAATGAACAAAAAAAATGAAGCTTAGGAACCTAGAAAACAATTGGGACTAAAAAGAAATCAAATCGAGGTTTGAAATAAGGCAGAGTAGAGAAGGAAATTTTTAGGGTTTTTGCATCACTATTCATTGTTATGGGGAAGACGATGAACAGTGACGGGTCGAGTCGAGTCTTAAGTATGGAACTAGGGTTCGAGTCGAGATTCGGTCTACGCAGGAAATGGGTATGCAATACTGCATCATTTTATTATAGGATTTAAAAATTGTAATTCAGCATTTGGTTACACATTTAATTAATTGACTCCAGCTGGTTTTGGGATAGCCTACTTGGGTTCCACCTAATCCGCTATTTGGTTTAGAAATTCAAAGAAAAAAAAAGGAAGGAAGGACAAAGAAACTACTGTTTATTGAGGCAAGGGTTTAAACCCCTGACCTCTCAATAAGGTTAAAGAACCAAATCACTACGCTAGTGTTGTGGCTTGTGTATATATGTGTAAACTATATATATACATATATATATATATAATATAAATAAAGTAAATCATTTAAATAGTAATTAAAGCCCAAAAGAAATGTAAATAAGGCCTACCCTAACATTTTTTAACCCTTCAAACCCAATGGTATGGTCCATTCTGCCAAACGAGGTTTCAAAAAATTAGATACGTAAAACATAATAATTACCAAAATGCCCTTAGTTATACCTGAAGCCAATTGAAGGCTAGAGATGGTTTATTTTGAGTTTACATGACAAATAATGATTAAATTAAATCATTTATTTATTTAGGTATTAAGCTCAGTTTGATATGTGATCTAAGATCACCAGATGAAAGAAGGACATGTAATAAAAAGATCAATGTGGGAAGTAAAATATGAAACAAGAATTAAGAACCCGAGATGAGTAATCCTATACTTTGAAGTGGAGACTTAAACTCCATGTTTTATGAAATACTTTGATTCAAATTTCAGTTATTTTACATAACTCTTGATTTAAGTATGCTTTTTGCCTTGATTTGAAAGTGATTATCCTGAATTGTAAAAGTGCTTATTTAAATGTAAGTCGTTTATACTGCTCTCATTTCAAGCATGCCTATTGCCCTATTTGTAAATTAGGCTTTGATAAATATTCTTTTGAAAATGAATGTTTCTTATTCAATACATGCTCAACTTTCTCTTGAAAAGCAATATTTTAAATAAATGTTTCCTATTTTTTTTGGTACACATAAATGTTCCCTATTTATGAAATGATAATGCAAGATAATTAGTGTATAAGCACTCATGATTAGTGGATCCTTCGGGAATCACTCGTGTAAAGCCCATAAGGAGGCTAGAGATCTCTCGTGTTTAGGTCATAAATTATATTACCTCGTGTAAGCTTAGAGTCTAGGTCGACACAGATTCTCGTGTAAAGTGAAAATTGGCATAATTAAGAAATGAAAGAAGGTTTTCGAACCCACATTCTCCAGATACATATTTTTATCCTCGTGTTTTATAATAAAGGGTTTTACCTTAATGCTTATCAAAAAAGGATTTTTACTCCTCGTGATTTATGAATTAAACGATTTCACCCTCCTAATTATGTGAAAAGGATTTTAAATCTTTGTGCTTGTAAATAAAGTGTTTTACACTCCTGATCATACAAAAAGGATTTATTCATCCTATTTTGCATGAAGAACAAAATTTCTACATTCTATGCCGCCAATGGCAATCTTGCTACGTTTTTATTAAATGAAGTGCCTTACTTGAATCAACTTGAAATGCTCTTGTTTCAAGTTTATGTGTTCAAATGCTTTATATTAAATATTATGATTCAAGTATCCTTTATCATGTATTTGGAAATGTGATCAATCGATAGTAAACATTTATTTTGAAATATCTTATGCTTCAAAATGCTATCAGTTGACAAGGTACTAGAATTACTTACGAACTTTTCACAAAATTTACATGGATTTATTCATGATATGTACAGGTGATATGAATGTGGGGTATGGGACCCCCAAGTAGAGTGAAACATGAAGGACAAACATGAAGATGGGATCTAAGACCCATAGTTAGAGTGAAACGTGAAGGACATATAAGAAGGTGGGGTATAGGAGTCACAGTTAGAGTAAAGGGTGATGGACACATATGAAGGTGGGGTATGTGACCTAAACTTAGAGTAAAGTGTGATGGGCAAATGTGAAGGTGGGATATGGGACCCACAGTTGGTGTGAAGTATGAAGATCAGATGTAAATGTGGGATTTGAGACACACAACTATTGTAATAGTATTATATAAGGACTAATGTTGTAATGAGTCTTTGAACTTAATGAGAAGTACTGTAATGCATGAAATGTGTATATATATAAAAAAAATTAGACAATCTAAAAGCTTGATTGGATGAATGTGCACTCATGTGATTGCTTCCGCTGCATATTTGATCTTGTTATGGAAGGCAATTTTTCTAGATTTTTGTTAAGTGTAGTCGCCTCCCCTAATCCACAGAGGGTAGATTTCGGGATCTAACATCTATGGTTATTTGCTTGGATTTCTTGCTTTTTCTTCTTAGATAGGTTCATTTTCTTTAATTGACTTGGCTAGTCTTAATCCCTTGCTTTGAAAGAAAAATGATTTTTAATGCATGCTAAGTTCTTGAGACTAGGAATAGTGTTCTATATTTGATCTTTATTTCTTATATAATCTTGGTTACTTAATTACATACAATCTCTTTAGCTACTCATGATCTAATGGTTCTTATTATTATATAATTCATTCATAAGATTGACTTGTTGATTGGTTGGATCAAACAATTTTATGTTTACCCTTCTTTAAGTCCTTGGCTAGAAAGATTGACTTAGGTTGACTTCAAATAGACCTAAAAGAAAAGTGACTCTAAAAGAAAAATGTGAAAATTTCATTAGAGATGAAGGAAAAAGGCCACATTTAGGTTAGTGTGTATGCTAGTATTGGATGTCCTTCAAAAAGAGCTGCCTACTCAACGGTGTGAAAGCCTTATTAAAAAAGTAAGAATGTTGCAAAATTCAAAGTTTGCTTGTGAGTAGTTATTAAGGTGGAGTTCTTGGTTGGAATTGTATCAAAATTCCTTGAGTTAATTCACTATAGTTGTTGTGCTTATTGTAGGCTAAATCATTCAATATCATAGTGAAAACTTTGAAATGAGAATATTTCATGAATGAGGTGTGTAGAGGGTGAGCTTGAATATTTTCTAGTGTTCTAGGGCTCAATGTGAAATTCTTAAATTTAGGACATTTTTCATCTCCTCTAATGCACTTAAAATGTTCTTATAATGATTTCAATTCAAAAAATTGGAATTTTTTTTAGCCATGTGAATTTTAGATTTTTTTTTTTCTATTTTCTGTTGAAAATTCCCTTGTTTTTGAGTTAGTTGTGATAGAACAAGTGCAGGGCACTCTATTCTGAAAAGGGAGTGTTACTTTCTGGTCCTCGTTTGAATAAAGCCATTTTTGTTTGAATGAAGTAGCATTTAAAATAGAAAGGAAGGATGCCTCATTTGAACGAAACCCCATTCATTTGAATGAAGGCCTTTTCGTTCAAACGAACCCCTAAGAAATTGAAAGTCATGAATCTATTTCAGTTTTTTCAAACTTTCATAACTTTTCATTCGGATTCTCTCATATTCCTATATTTTCTCTTTAGAATATTGTCTCTATGAGATTGGATTTCCATATTTCGCTTTGGTTTCATTGACCTACATAGCACGTGCCTCGATTTGACTGATTATTTCCATTTTTCATCCTTTCATGTAGCCGGTAAGTCCATTTTTCCATTTCCACTCCTTTCTTTCATTTTGTGTTTGATCTGGATCCTAGGGGTAGTTGTGGACTGCTAGATCGGTACACATTGACGTGGAGCCATACTAGGTATTCACTATTGATATTTGTTTTATTATTTCTACATCATGTCCTATAGGATTTTACCCATATCAGCGAATCTCTTTATGTATGATATCCAGCTAACTCGTAGGCCTGTCGGTATTGATCTCTACCTTACTCAGGCTGCTAGGACTCAAGCTACAGTGGTTCAATCTCGCCTTTTTTTTATTGATTGGGCCACAGTACCGAACTAGATACGTTAGACTATGATGTATCGCATCTTTGAGTTAAGAAGGTGGCTATAACTTCTCTCTATCAAGGGTTCAATCAATGAGCCCCTAGTTTAAAAGTTTTACTCAAACCTTAATTCTCGTACAACCCAGGGCTCTTATTCTGTATATATCTAAGACGTTTATTTTTCTCTCACTCCTACTCTTATCACCGAGACATTAGGCATTAGGAGAGAGGCTTAACCTATTTACCCGTTTGGCACATGGGTTATAGGTCCCTCTGTTGAGCTAATTGTTGTTATCCTTACAGTTAATGGGTGTAAGGTCTTTTTTATGAAGAAAACCACACTAGATTAGGGCTATCTTCATAAAGACTTCAGGTTTCATAACCTTATTTTCTATAGTGTATTACAGCCAATTAACCACAAGAACACACTGACATTCTATCATGGCTGCCTACTGTATGCCATAGGTGCTTCTATTTCTATTGATGATGTCTCTCACATTCTAGGAATCATAAATTCCTTTGCCTCTAGTCGTCAAAAGGTTATCCTTTTGTTCAACAGCTTTATCACTCGAATATGTGCTACCAATGGTGTTCCTTTGTTTCCCTCTAATATTGAGGGTATTCAGCCTGGCCCCTTCTCTAATAAGACCTTCTCCCAATATTGAGCCCATGATTATTGATCATCTCGAGCGTAAGAACCCAACCCAAAATGTAACCGAGCAAGTGCTGTAAACCTGAACTATTAAGATTCATTTTGAGATTAAATTGATAGCCCAGTTTTGAATACGAAAAGCCTTAATTACCCAGGTGTTCAAGTGAATACGCATACATAGTGAATGAACGCGTACACAATAGTATATATATACATATATATATATATAATGTATGTGTGTGTGTGCAAGTGTGTGTAAATATATACATATGTATATATATATATATACATATTTGGGTATGTATATATATATGTGTGTGTGTGTATTAGTATGTTTATATATGTGTGTGTATGTGTTGTGTATATATATATATATAAGTGAGAGTGTGTGTACAGGATATCTATATATATATATATACATACATGGTGTGTGTGCATGTTGGTTGTATATGTGTAAGTGGGTGTGAGTAAGTGTGTGTCGGCTAATATATATATATATATAATATATATATATATATATATATATAAAAATATCAGACAAGTGAAACAAAAAGGAAAGAAAAGAAAAAGGGAAAAAGGAAAACAAAAGAAAAGATCAAAAGAGAGAGAAATAAGGCAGTGGAAAAAGTCTATATATACATGCATACACGACATGCATTAGGAAGAAAAGAAAAGCAAGAAAATAGAAGCCAAGGAAGCAAGAAAGAAAAAGGAAGGAGAGGGAGGAGCTACTACAAGAAGGGGTAAGGTTTCTAGCTTGAGATTCAAGTTTTGAATTTTATATTTTTGGGTTTTTATAGAAACTTGCTTAAAGCTTTTAAAAGATTATGGGGTTACAATCTATGAGAAAAATGGAAAAGTTAGGAGGAAACCGTATGTGAAATGGTGAAGAAATGAGGGAGAAAAGTGAGGCGATCGGAAAGTTGGGTTTTTGAAATAATAGCTATTCAATGGGATTTAGGGGTTAAAAATGTTGCCTAAAGGTGCTAAAAAAGGTTTGGGATAGATTAGAATAAAAAAAGGGCTGTAAAATCGAGAGAAAATAAGGTTTAAAAAATAAAAAAATTTGTAGTTTCCGGCCACTAGTGCCAGAGGGGGGGTGATCGGAGCTTCACCGAAAAAATGATGGGGAAGAAGACTGTGTAAGTTAGGTCTAGTTCGAGTCGAATCCGAGTTTGGGTCGGGCCCTGACCCATTGTACACTTGGACTTTTAATTGAAGGACATAGTTTTGATTTAAATTAAAATGAAAACAGGGGCGTTTGGTTGTAGGGATAGTAAATTGATTGAATTGAACTTGTTTAGGATAGGGATAGCCTATCCCTATTTTGCCCTATCCGCTGTTTGGCCTAAGACTATGTAGAAAAAATAGAAGGACTGCACGCGTGTGGGCACTTACACCCCACACACAGACCACCGTGCCACTGAGGTACGTGTGGTTATATTTTGCTTTAAATAATATATAATATTATTTTAGATAAATAAATTTAATTAATTAAGTTAACTATTGAAATAATTGTCAGAGTCTAAATAAATTAAAAGTATAGTGTATTCCTATTATCTTGGGCATTCTAAACCCAATGGAGGGGTCTGTTTCACGAGACGAAGTCTCAAAAAATTTAGACACATAAAAGTATAAAATTACCATATTTGCCCCTAGTGATGCCCAAATCTAAATTGAAGTCCGTAAAAGCCTAAACCTATTTTCTTCGATGTTCTAGACTCAATGGTGGAGTCCGTTCTACCAAATAAGATACTTAAAATATTGATGTATGAAATTGACTAGTTCTAGAAATTAATACGCCCTTAAGACTTAAAGAGACTACCAAGAGAAAGTAACTGGAATAGACAAAAATTTAAGTGATAATTAAATTGTGTGATGCTATAGAATCTAACCAGACTTTGAAATGTGATTTAGGAACCTTCAACTAAAGGAACGATTTTTGAGTAAAAGCCCTTGGATTTCAAATGAGTATTTCCATGTCATGTTTAACGTGACTTTTGCTATAGATATAAATATTGAACTTTTTTATGACTTATCTATATATATATATATTGTCATTTCTTTATAGCCCTTGTTAGCAGCTATATTATATATGTTTTGCATGATCCATTGACAACTATATTATCTTCTTTGACTTAAGAAAATGTGTTCGTAAGAGACTCAAACGCTATATAGTTTTCTTACAAATCTTTGAACTGTTTTAACTGAATACCAAATAAAGAACTCTGATTTGAGTAATTAGAACTATTATTGATGATTATTGATTTTGGATATGATTTTGATGCTTTGAATAGAACACCCTTCTATGATTGGTCATTATTGAATAGATTGTGACTTATCGAACCCTACCCACGGGGTATATTGGTGGTGAGACGGTGTGATACGACATATCAAACTATTCCATCGATCTCAATCAGTGAGGTTCTAATTTACTGGCCATAGAAGTGGAATATACTAATTTGAATATGAATTATGGATATTGAATATGAACTATGTATATTAAATATGAACAATGATCGAAATTGAAACATCGAACTATGATTTAGATTGAAAAAAATTGAACTATGATTAAAGATTGAACCATAATATTGATTTTGAACTATGACTATGTTATTGATGAACCGTGGTATTGATTCTGAACTATGACTATGTTATTGATAAACCATGATATTGATTTTGAACTATGACTATGTTATTGATGAACTATGATATTGATTTTGAACTATGACTATGCTATTGAACCATGATTTTAATCAAAACTATGATTAAACTGTATTATTATTCATTGATCATTGATTTACGATTACCATTGAATTGAGATTTATTGAAAGTGAATTTGATACCATTCTCTTATTTTTTGTAATTTGAGATGACGTATTCTAATGATATATGATTACGGACATTTTAGTATAGAGTTATATAGTAGTTTTGAAACCCTTGACATACAGGAATTACTCACGAGTTTAGTGAAGCTCATATGAGTTTCTCCATTATATTTCAGGTAACGGTACTGGCAAGAAAATAGCAAGTCCAGTTAGGGTAGTTGAGAGCTTATAAAACTATGAACCCTTTTTGTATTAGGATTTTTGTTAGACACGATGTAGATACTTTTGGAAATCATGGTATGTATATTTGAACATTACGTCGGCTGATTTTGAGAATTTACATCATGTACTTTTGTAGTCACCATGGGATATATATATATATATATATATGAATGACTGATGTTAAAATGCATATTGAAGGCTTCCGCAAAAGAAAAAGAAATTTCTTTCGCTGCGCTTGACTAAATGGAAATGAGTAAGGTATTATGATCATTGAAAAAGGCTTGGGTGGCCGATCACTTACCCCTAATTCGCATAGGTCAAATTCTGGGTCGTGACACCGAGTGTGAGAGTGATGATGGAAAGGATGATGCTAAGGATGAGTAGCAACAGTAGTAGCCACAACCACATGAGTAGTCTCTACCAATGTTTTAAAACCCAGACCGCTCTCTAAACTGGAAAAAATACCAGGTCACGAGTGACTGGTTCAACTGTCAAGTTAACCAGAATCAAACTGTGACATCATAATTATGTCATAAATATATTTATTATTCTTAATAATATAAAAAATTGTTAAAAATATAAAAACCATAAAGTGGGAGCAAAACTTATCAAACATGAAAATTAAGAGGTAAGATGTATGTGATTATAAAATTTTAAACTAATTAGTTTAAATATAAAAATTAAATTTTTAAAAGATATGTATATGATTATAAATTCATAAAAATAGTCAATTTAAATCCACAAACAGTTTAGTATATTATATGTCATAGTTTCAAAATTGTTTATTGAAGCACAAGTCTGTAGTCAATTTTAAGGGCTTTTATCTCTTTAGAGCGTCCCATATCGAATGTAAGAGAGCTAGATGAATGACCCAAATGCTTATAAAAGCACAAACTCTACCATTTATACCACATCAGACAAAAATGTAAAAGCTAAAAGGAATAGACGCTATAAATGTCCTCATTCTCTAGCATAGGTGCAGTGTACTAGTGTGCATACCTTTCGATAAGGTGCAATTATTGCATGTAAATAAATTAAAATTTTAAAAAATTTTGTTATCCATGCCATCTTTTTGGACTGAACGGTGAATATGGACCATCAACGATCTAATTAAAATAGTGGTTTAATCATAGTTTTAACGGCTTTTCTTAAAGAAAGCAGTTTTTTGCCTCAAATGGTTTTGAAGCACCAGACCGACCGGAAGAAGAACCGGTTCACTGTTCTTGCGGTTCGACTGACCGATCTGATCTGATTTTGGTTCGATCGACCAGTCTGATCCGATTTTTAAAACATTAACCTCTACTGTAAGAGGATCAAATCCGTGTGGAGGACTACCTATTCAATCAGACTATTCTATAGCATCTGTTCCCTCTAGAACCAGGATTCCAAGAGACTATAGGAGCATCTTCATCGATGGTAGGTCAGCCTCTAACTCGTGCTGACCTAGACGAGTTCTATAGTCGAACTTGAGTTGATCTTGAGGATCACTACACCAAGATTCGGGTTGACTTCTTTCTTCTAATGATGGAGGAGATGGCCCGCCAACGGACTAAGCTCCAGCGTCTATCTGAAATCGTGGGCCGCTACTTGCCTCATCCAATGCCTCCCTGAGCAAATCAACGATCTAGTTCATATTCCTACTTGTGAGTGATGAGTGATCTTTTGTAGTGAGGTTTATCTGTATTTTTGCTCATCAGCTACATTGTTAGATAGCTTTTACAATTTGGATTATACTATTTATATTTCTTTTGTGATGATGGATAATAGACACCAAATAGTTGGTTTCTTTTTAGACATATATTTCATGAATTCTCTTGTGTTATCTATTTCTTTCGCTATCATTACTTTTCTATCTATATGTATGTATGTTGTTTTGTTATATTCTCTCTATCTCTCTCTCTTTCTCTCTCACTCTCTCTCTCTTATGTTCTTATTGGTCTTGATTGATTATGCTCCCTTTGTCATCTCGTGACAAAAAGATGGAGTAGGTATGGCATTTAGTGAAGAGGAGTGCAAGTGCATATAGTGAAGGGGAGTTTTACTCTTTTGTATCTGTTTGAGATAGATCGTCACTTATCTTGCTTGATTGATGTGATTATCTAGTCTTATTGTTTACTGCACATGATATTATTGATATATGCTTCTACTCTCATGATTTATTGTGTTTATATTGGTTTATATATCTTGATATAATTTTATGTGGTATAGTTTAGTGGTGTTGTACAGGAAACAAGTGTGAAATCTTGCAAGTAAGATCAAGTGTTATGATAGTCTAGGATACCATGTCAAAATTTTAATTTCCATTCTTTCAGGCTCTTGGGCGATAATGTCTTTTGAGCGTTTTGTATTCTTGTACTATTGGTGCAGTTTTGTCATAGATTGCGAAAGTGAGAGTTTGTTAAGACCTTGGGTCCTTTGTTGTAATTTCCTATTCCGTGATGAAAAAATTGATTTATGTGTAATTGTAACATACTCCTAGGTTTAGGTTTCTCAAGCCTCATTTCTCTCATAAAAAGACTCAAGCTTCATTACTTTACACATTTGTCGGTCTTCCTAATGTATGAGAGGTATATTGGACTTTGTTATGCTTCAGATCTTACACACTCACGCATCATGCATTACATATGTAGTATTTTTGTCATGTGTGTATTGCAAAAGCCTTTTAAAAACAATGGGAACGTTCCAAGTCCTATTCTAAGAAAAAGTATTAGTAGATGCAGAGTTGGTCAGTCATGTTTTTGGGAACGGAGACGCTATCTTGACCCAAAATGGTAACACGATCAATAGTCATCGCTCTGTCATGACCGAAGCTACCACGAGGCCAAACGACTTCGTTTAGGCTTCCAATTTAACTTTTTTTTGCCATTTATAGTAATTTTTAATTTCGCAATTACTTTATTTAGGAAAGTCCAAATTAACTTTTGCTTGCGGCTATAGTTCCTAGTTTGATAAGGTTTCTAGTTTTCTAAAAGGCCCCAATTTTTATTAATTTAGGATTTTTCCTCTTTTTCGCAATTATAATAGTTTCCTAATTATAATAAAACTAGTAAAAGGGATTAGTAGATTCCTATTCAGATTAGTAGTAGTCTTAGCCTATATATATGTTGTAATTCAGTCTTTATTATTTAGATTATCAATAATATATTTCTATTTAGAAATTTGAGATTTGTTCTCCTTGGGTAAGGAGTCCTTTATGTTATTTGTTCTATAAGAAATTCAACGTGTTTAATTTTTCCTTCACGTTTCGCACTGTGTTAGTTGGTATTAGAGTGAGAATTTTTTTAGCTCAATAGCAAACAACGAAGTTGAGAACCCAAGTCCAATTAATATTTGTTATGGCATAGAGGCTGTATGGGCAGTAATTGATGAACAAGAGCAACAATTAGCACAAATTAACGATAAGGTTGGTGCTATACAATAGACACTCATGCGACTCAATTTTAATGCCCTTAGAGACCCTCAAGTTGATAGGAATCGCGCTGTAGGATTAATCCAAGGCCATCTTGAAGATAGAACTATACTAGGTTAGCGTCTCCAAAGGTAGCTTGCCTATGGAGACAAATCAGATTCAGACGATGAGAGGACTACGAGGTTTGTAGGCCTACCAGATGGAACTAAGATTTTGAGGATTATCAGATCAAGGCTAACATCGCTACCCTTAATGGAAATCTTAACATTGAAGATTTCCTTAAGTGGATTTTTGAGGCTGACCGATTTCTAAACATGATGGAGGTTCCCGACGACAAGATGGTCAAACTTGTCGCGTTTAAGTAGAAGAGTCGTGTAACAGTTTACTGGGACCAGTTGTACCGAAAATGATAGCGACAAGGCAAGCAACCAGTTTGAGTTTGGAGAAAGATGAAACAGTACATGATGGGAAGATTTCTCCCTCCAGATTATGAGTAGTACTTGTTTCAAGTATACCAGAATTGCACCCAAGGCTGCCAATCGGTTTTTGATTATATAATAGACTTTAACCGATTGTCTGTTTGTAATAATCTGGCTGAAACAGAAGGGCAGAGGGTGGCATGATATTTGAGTGGACTTAAGCCCTCAATCCGTCACAAAATTGGATTACAGGTTTTGTGGACGATTGATGAGGCTTATAACATGGCGTTGAAGGTAGAATTGTTGGAAAATAAGAGAAGGGCTGGAAGTTCTAGTGCAATATTCTTTCGCAGGAATTTTCTCAAATCCTCGAATGCAGCGAGTGATAAAGGAAAATGCACTCAAACAGTATTAGGAACAGGTAAAGGAGTATACAGACTAGTGTTTTGTGACTAACCTTTAGAGACTTGACAAGTATAGCACTTTTGAACATAATTAACAACGTCTCTCTTCACTTGCAGCCAAAAATATTGCTCCTTCACACTTGTTATTGTCTTATCTTTCCCCATGTGTCCACTCAGTCCACTGCCATGTAGATCATGAATCAGCTTCTCTCACAGGGATTTTTGGGGGATGCACAAAGAGTTACCTTTGAATAAATACCCTTCATGCACATAGAAATCTACAATAGTTTGAGACTCTTTGCACTTGGCCCAAATTTCTTTGAAATCTGCATATTCTTTATACAATTCCTTTAGGAACTCAAATCCCACAACCTCTTGTGCTAATGTAATAAAAAGATTAGCCCTTTTACTTAATGCATCTGCAACTCTATTTAAGTTTCTATATTTGTGTTTAATGACAAATGAAAACTTCTAAAGGAACATGGACTGCCTTATATGTATTTTATTCAAGTGTTTTTGACTATTGATATACTTTGAAGCTTGGTGTTCTATGTAGAGCACAAACTCTCGCTACACAAGATAATGCTCCCAATGTTTCGAAGCTCTAACAACTGCAAGACACAAGTTATGCAGATGATAATAGCAATAGAGGCCCTCCAAAGAAGCCTGTACCCACTACGAATACAAACCCCTATGCCAAGCCTACACCTAACAAATGTTATCGTTGTAGTAAACTTGGGAATCATTCTAATAGTTGTCCAGATCGACGACCTATTAACTATGTCACGCCCCGAATTCCCAACGAACCCGGGACGCGACTGACGTGGTAGAAAATAAAATAAATAAAAGAACAAATGTAAATAAATCCACTAAACAAGCATCCATTCCCATCAATACATAAGATAACATAAAGTACATCTCACAACTGCATTGTTCATAGGTCATTCGGGCTTAAGCCCTTACATTACAAAACATTAAGTCCCACAGACCAAAAATATGCCAAGTGCTTCACCCTATCAGGGTATCATGGAGTCTCTATTAGCTGGAGTATCCTCATCTGAAATGTTGCCCCACTAAAGGGGTCAGCTCAACATGCTGGTACAATATAATGCTAATGCAAGAAACAAAATTAAGGGCGTGGCATGTGCAAGTGTACAGTTATATCTACATGGCATTCAACATCATGCATACGATATAATAATAATAATTCACATGCTTTCCAAATCGTCCATGCCACATAATAGCAATAATCCACCTGCCATCCATATCATCTATGTAGTGTAGTAACAATGTCCATGAAACACCCACACCACTCTATGCCACAATCATGTCGAATCTGTGCCATGTCCATGTCAACTCATGTAATGTAATGTAATGCAATGTGATGTCATGTCCCTTCACGGATCGCTCCCGTTGGTTCGGGTACCAAATGCAATATCATGTCCCTTCGCGGATCGCTCCCGCTGGTTCGGGTACCAAATGCAATATCATGTCCCTTCGCGGATCGCTCCCGCTGGTTCGGGTACCAAATGCAATAGCATGTCAAGTCCAAGGAATCATACTATGCCAACATGCTTTGATTCCACCACACCATAATGTAATCTTAACGAAGCATCATACCCACACATGAAGCATGCTTTAAATGAGGTGTTACACAATAACATTCAAATTAGGAGATCCATTCATCAAAGTTACATGGCATACATAATCCATTTAACACATGCTTTAAGTCACATATTTCATAATCCCAACAATCTCAAAATATGATCCACACATTTTGCTAACACATGCAATAAACACATAGTCATGATCCACATTCATCACCAAACTTTCAACAAGATAATAAGGAGTACATAAGCATATGAGTAATAAAACAAACATGTGAACAATCAAGGCAGCAGAACAAGTATTCCTGATCTTAATTCTATTTCTTACTTAGTACAATATATCGTACCTGTAAATCGACCTCAACTCAGGAAGGTGTACTCGTAGTATGGTAGGATCACTGTGAGAATACCGAAGGTCAAATCACCTTCTCCTTGCCCTTTCGTGCTCCTATAATCATGACATGAGATTCAGTTCATTTGTTCCCTAAATGAAGCTATTCAACAAATTTTATGTCTTCATTTCATAAGTTTCTATTTTGCTAAATTAGACTCTACTATTGAGTCCGGGACGTCGAAGAAAATAAGTTTAGATTTTTGTAGAACTCAATTCGGACACCTGGGTTCAAAAGGGCAAAACAGTTATTTTGCACTTCCTACGAGTCCTTACATCCCGAGACCTCTTTTCATAAATTGGACTCCATGGTTGAGTCCTGGAATGCTCGAAATAATAAAGTTTCACTATTTGTTTGTTTAGTTCGGAGTTCGTTCGACTACGTTTCAATTCAGGGGCATTTCAGTAATTTTAAAGGTTATTACGGGTCTTTTATTTTTTCGGGACTCCGTCTCGTGAAACAGACCTCACCATTGGTCTCAGAAGGGTCGAGATAGTCAAAATACACTAATGACTTATCTCATTTGGACTCCGGACTATTTTGGGATATTTAAATGATTAAATTAATTAATTAATTTAATTAAATTAAATTAATATTCTATTCAAGGGGGGGTCAGATTGTAATTACTCACAAGTTCTGGGTCAGATTAGGATTTCCAAAAGATGAGGGGTCAAATCAGAATTTCTGATTTGACTATTCCAAATTTGGATAGCCAAACAGTGGACAATTTCCAAAATTGGGATAAGATATCCCTATCCCCAAATTGGGTCCAATCCAATTTGTTAAACCTGCAGCCAAACAGCCCCTATCTCTAACCCAACCCCAACTCATGTGGCCCGAATGGGAAAGCCCAATGCCCTTTTAAATCAAAGCCCAAGCCTTTAGAATTTTATTTGGCCCAAACCCCTTTAATTAAATAGGCCCAACCAAGAATCAAAACAAGCCCAAGGAAGCAGCCCATCACCCCGGCCGTCTTCCCCGACCTTCCGGTGGAGACCCAGCACTGTCCCGTCGCCATCTCCGGCGACGGCGAGGAAATTTCGGCCAACTTCCAATGTTTTTAAAACACAGGTCTTCTTCCAAATTTTCCATAGATTCTACCCGTAACCCCCATTTTCATTTTCAACCATCGTATCCCCATAAAATGGTCAACCACCGCAACTCCGGCCACCTAAACCCAGGTTCCGGCGACCTGTTTCTTTAAAGTTTTGAGCCTATTTTCTTACTGATTTTATTTCCTTCTTTTCAACTTTACTTCCTGCAGTTTACAAGATTAATCCTACCCATTTGAAACTAAATTTCATACATAAAATCTTAAAAATCTGAATTATTACAACCATCTGTAATTCCATTTTACTACTTGGTTTCTTCACCAAATTACCTCATTCTTTTTGCAATATTTTCTACTTTTCATGCTTAAACAGTCTCACTACTTAAAGCAACTAGCATGCATCTAAATTTAAAAGCAGTACATAACCCACTTACCTTAGTTTTCTGATTCTCTCTTTCTCCTCTTTGATTCCCACCTCTGTTTTTCATTCTAAGCCTCCTGAATCCTCCAAGGTACTCTCAGCTCCTTCCCTTGGTCTCTCCAACCAATGTATACATGCACATATACACATCAAGTGCAACTGCCCCTATCTCTCTCTTATTTCTGATTTCCTTTCTCTCTCTAACCCAACGAATGCATACACATATACTTACACACCACCTAAAGACCTATACATCTTGACATGCCCCTTAGCCCACTTGCAAGTCGCCTCAGCCCCTCTCCTGCTTCTGATTTCTCTACAGCCTATCACTTGTCTCTCTCAAAAATGCAGCTTTGCATTTAATGCAAAGCTGCCATTGTATAATCTATATATATATATATATATATATATAGATATGTTATATCATTCATGCACACACACGGCACACACACACACACGAGATCTGACATATACATATATATATATATATATATATATATATATTTAAACAGCTGTACACACACACACACATATACATATATATATATACCCACATACATATAGTTACACATGCATGCATACATGCACATAACATACTCACCATATATATTATACATACATATATATATATATATATCCACACATACTTCATACCCATTTTTGAATTAAGCCATTACATAATAATAATAATAATAATAACAAAAAAAAAATTTGTTCCAAAAATTCAAATTCTTACATCCTTCCCTCCTTAAAGAAATTTCGTCCCGAAATTTAAAATAAAATACATCAATGGACAAACAACTCGGGATACATAGTACGGACCTCGGTCTCACACTCCCAAGAATCTCAAAGGGGTTTATAAATCGTGGCGACAGCTTCCCACTGCGCCCAAACCTCCTGAAACCTCGTTTGGGGGATACCTTGAGGAACATATGGTCCCCCATCTCAAATGACAAGGGTCGCCGCCTCCTATCTGCATAACCCCTCTAGCGACTCTGGGCTGTCAACAATCGCTGCCTGATCACCTGCATCTTGTCCGTGGTCTCACGAACTATATCAGGTCCCAAGGCAGCTGTCTCTCCTACCCTAGTCTAACACACCGGCGAACTGCTAGTACGGTTGCAGACAAACTCTACCAAAGCAAGGTGATCCCCTCAGCTACCCCTGAAGTCCATAACGCAGTCTCTAAACATGTCCTCTAGGATCTGAATGGTACACCCTGATTGACCATCAGTTTGGGGATGAAAGGTAGTACTAAACTTAACTGAGTCCCTAAGGCTGTCTGAAGGCTCTACCAAAACCGGGCAGTGAAACGTGGGTCCTTGCCTAAAACAATGGATACTGGAACCCCATGTAGTCGTACAATCTCTCGACATAGTGATAAAAGATCAATGTGAAATGTATTGTAACATGTAGACGTGCAGCCTTACCTATGGATCACTCACCTCTCCCTCAGCCAGGCGATGTGGAATGCATTACCTCCTCCCATTACCATCTCCCCCGTAGGCTTCGCCTCACCGGTAGGCGTGCAGCAGCGTGCAGACATCTCCACACTCCCTGCTCGGGTCTTGTGCTAATCCCATCTGTAACGACTCACTCCACATGGCACAACACATAATGAAATCCTCAAAACACGTTGGCTCCTCAATGCCAATTTCCCAAATTCATCCAAACCTCACGACCCACCTCAACAACTCAACATAATAACAAAAATAAAAGAAAAGTCCTCAATTTTCACAAGGACACTCCAAAGTCCCTCACAAACTTGCTGACCATCTAACTAATCTCAAATCAAGCCATGAAATCACCTAGTGATTCTTTCACAATGGCATCATCCGTATATCACCCATACTACAATGCAATTCAATAACCCAGTTCATAGCATTATTATCATGAAACTTAAAGCAGTACACCAAGGTTCAAAAGAACAAACACTAGTCAAACTCTTTATCAATTTAAAACAGGAACACATATCAATCTTTAACCATCTGTATTCAACACATATATACATATAAACATGTTTAAACATTTTCTTATGCATGCATTAATGGCAACCAGTCTTTCTATAAAATTATAGTCGCAGCACTATAATAGATACTAAACTAGCATTTATATTCAGAATCGATCTAACCACCTCCAACAGATAACACATAACCTATCTCATTAGTACTCATGTATTAAAATCTATCTCAAGAATATACAGATGCACGAACAAGCATGATCAACATGAATGAATGGAATACTCTAAAATCTATTAATATGCTAGTCCATGAACTAATAACAAGGAACATACCTCGAACCGTAGGAGGTATAGAAGTAGATGCCTCAGGTGTAGCTACTGTATAAACACGACCCTGGATAGCTTGATCCTGTCTACCTCCCTCTCTCTGCCCAAGAGATCTAACACTCTGTACCGAGGGTGTAGGCTGATAATGTGACACTAGAGATCCATAGTCTAACTGTGACAGTGGCAGAGATGTCTGAATGGGCTGATAATGAGGTAGCCTCTGCAAGTCCTGTGAAATCTGTCCCTGAGGACAGTTGGCCTTGACATGGCCAATCTGGTGACAAGTACAACAGAGCTGAGGAGCTCTCCACCCTTGACTCTGTGCCTGAGGTGGAAATGACATCTGAACCGATCCGGCTCCTCGTCCCTGACTAGGGTCTCTCTGGGGGCAGTTGGCGAACCTATGGTCAGGATGTCCACATAGAAAACAAGTAATGGGTCCTTGGGGTGCTTGTGCAGAAGAAGTACTAGTCCGGTACCTCTTCGGTGGCCTCTTACTGGTGTAGACTGGAACAGATGTATGAGCCTGTGCTGTAGTCGCTCTACTCTGTTTTCGGGACTCTCTAATCCCTCTAAGATCAGCCAACTCTCTCTCAACTCTGGAGGCTCTAATCACTGCCTCCTCATAGGTTTCTATAATATGGCCTGCCAACATCTCTCTGATAGTGGGCCTCAGCCCCTGGAGAAACTGGTAAACCCTCAACTCCTCCCTCTCAGTGATGTGTGGGGCGAACCTCCCCAGTGCAGTAAAACGGGACTCATACTGGGTCACAGTCATGTCTCTCTGGAGGAGTGCCTCAAACTCCTTCCTGAATCCAATCCGGGCAGTCACTAGAAAATAGTGGTCATTAAACATGGCCACAAATGCATCCCATCCTTCCCCAAAATGGTGCAGTCGGCCAGCGGCTACCTCCCACCACTGGCTAGCCAACTCAGTGAACTGAAAGGTGGCACATCTAATCCTCAAGTGTGGCTCGGTAATCCCCTGTGAGTCTAAAATCCTGGTAATCCGCCTCAACCACTCCTCTGCAACCAATGGGTCAGGCTGTCCTGCAAAAGTAGGGGGTCTCATCCTCTGGAACACCTTCATCACGAAGGTATCCCTGGTCTCACCACTTGTAGTCCGGATCTCTAACATAGTATGGAGACACTCTTGTAAAAGGGCCGCTATATCCCTAACACCGACTGTCTGCTCTACCTCCTCCATTGGAGTAGGCACTGGGGCAGGTGCAGGAACAGGTGTAGGAGCAACTGTCTCCTCAGCTATACTACGAACCGAGGAATCAGCTGGAGATACTACCTCCTCAATGGTATCATGAGCTGGAACGGCAGCCCTAGGTCTACCCCGCCTAGGTGGTCCAACCCTCACTGGGGTTTGTCTCGGTGGCATGATTCTACAAGTCCAAGAAAAAAAAGTATATTAACACCTCTCTTCACATATTATACATCGATATTACTAAACATGTACTTTCCAACAACTCACACTTCACAAGTAACGAATATAACATGTTATAACACTTGCCTAATCAATACCTACATAACTAACGTCAACATTCCCACCCGTTGGTTACTTTAAATAATTCATACTGAGTTCTAACACCGTCTTTAGTAAGGAACGAATTTATTTAAACAATACGATATATGCATACTCTAGTCACGCTAGTGTTCAACTAGCCTACCAATACTCAACCCCAAGTGAATGCTATTCGAAAATAAGACATTTCCCTTTCATAAACAGGGTTTTACACAAGGACATCCCTAAAATTTTAAAGGTAAGCACTCGTAGTATCCCTCATCCAATCCATACACAAAAGCTCCACAAGTCTAAATTCTTATTTTAACATCTTAAGGTTTTGATATGTCTTTTATTACTTCTTACTTTTATAGCTAGGTAATAACCCTTCATGGATCACAGCTCCTTTTGTTACTGGCTGATGGGGCACCATCCATCAACTGTAACGCAAGACCTGAGACCAATCCAGTCTGTATAAATATCATAATCATAATACTATAATCCATGAAAATCGGTTACTAACCTAGCACACATATATAAAATCCACAAGCCACAATCAACAGCTAACACATAAACATGCAAGTATGCAATCCATTCCAAGAACACGCAAATACATGTGGGAACACAACCAACTAGGCATATAACCAAGTCCACGGTCTATCTCATAAATAACTAGGTATATGACCTACCGTATAGATAACTAAGTGCACAACCTATATTTCAATAACTAGGCACACGGCCTACCCCTAAGGTATACGGTTATGCATTTCTAATCTCAGTCAACCACTCCATCAAACAATTCACAGGCTCCCTATCCATCGGGAAGTTAAGTATAGTGTACACTCGTGTACACCCGGGTAACACGCGCACATAAAACATACTACCCAAACTCTCCCAACTAAACTGAAAGTCTAAACTCATCCCACCGTCCCTAGGTATTCGAACCTAGGCTCTGATACCACGTTGTCATGCCCCGAATTCCCGACGAACCCGGGATGCGACTGACGTGGTAGAAAATAAAATAAATAAAAGAACAAATGTAAATAAATTCACTAAACAAGCATCCATTCCTATCAATACAAAAGATAACATAAAGTACATCTCACAACTGCATTGTTCATAGGTCATTCGGGCTTAAGCCCTTACATTACAAAACATTAAGTCCCACGGACCAAAAATATGCCAAGTGCTTCACCCTATCAATATAATGCTAATGCAAGAAACAAAATTAAGGGCGTGGCATGTGCAAGTGTACAGTTATATCTACATGGCATTCAACATCATGCATACAATATAATAATAATAATCCACATGCTTTCCAAATCGTCCATGCCACATAATAGCAATAATCCACCTGCCATCCATATCATCTATGTAGTGTAGTAACAATGTCCATGAAACACCCACACCACTCTATGCCACAATCATGTCGAATCTGTGCCATGTCCATGTCAACTCATGTAATGTAATGTAATGCAATGTGATGTCATGTCCCTTCACGGATCGCTCCCGTTGGTTCGGGTACCAAATGCAATATCATGTCCCTTCGCGGATCGCTCCCGCTGGTTCGGGTACCAAATGCAATATCATGTCAAGTCCAAGGAATCATACTATGCCAACATGCTTTGATTCCACCACACCATAATGTAATCTTAACGAAGCATCATACCCACACATGAAGCATGCTTTAAATGAGGTGTTACACAATAACATTCAAATTAGAAGATCCATTCATCAAAGTTACATGGCATACATAATCCATTTAACACATGCTTTAAGTCACATATTTCATAATCCCAACAATCTCAAAATATGATCCACACATTTTGCTAACACATGCAATAAACACATAGTCATGATCCACATTCATCACCAAACTTTCAACAAGATAATAAGGAGTACATAAGCATATGAGTAATAAAACAAACATGTGAACAATCAAGGCAGCAGAACAAGTATTCCTGATCTTAATTCTATTTCTTACTTAGCACAATATATCGTACCTGTAAATCGACCTCAACTCAGGAAGGTGTACTCGTAGTATGGTAGGATCACTGTGAGAATACCGAAGGTCAAATCACCTTCTCCTTGCCCTTTCGTGCTCCTATAATCATGACATGAGATTCAGTTCATTTGTTCCCTAAATGAAGCTATTCAACAAATTTTATGTCTTCATTTCATAAGTTTCTATTTTGCTAAATTAGACTCTACTATTGAGTCTGGGACGTCGAAGAAAATAAGTTTAGGTTTTCGTAGAACTCAATTCGGACACCTGGGTTCAAAAGGGCAAAACAATTATTTTGCACTTCCTACGGGTCCTTACATCCCGAGACCTCTTTTCGTAAATTGGACTCCACGGTTGAGTCCGGAATGCTCGAAATAATAAAGTTTCACTATTTGTTTGCTTAGTTCGGAGTTCGTTCGACTACGTTTCAATTCAGGGGCATTTCGATAATTTTAAAGGTTATTAAAGGTCTTTTATTTTTTCGGGACTCCGTCTCGTGAAACAGACCTCACCATTGGTCTCAGAAGGGTCGAGATAGTCAAAATACACTAATGACTTATCTCATTTGGACTCCGGACTATTTTGGGATATTTAAATGATTAAATTAATTAATTAATTTAATTAAATTAAATTAATATTCTATTCAAGGGGGGGTCAGATTGTAATTACTCACAAGTTCTGGGTCAGATTAGGATTTCCAAAAGATGAGGGGTCAAATCAGAATTTCTGATTTGACTATTCCAAATTTGGATAGCCAAACAGTGGACAATTTCCAAAATTGGGATAAGATATCCCTATCCCCAAATTGGGTCCAATCCAATTTGTTAAACCTGCAGCCAAACAGCCCCTGTCTCTAACCCAACCCCAACTCATGTGGCCCGAATGGGAAAGCCCAATGCCCTTTTAAATCAAAGCCCAAGCCTTTAGAATTTTATTTGGCCCAAACCCCTTTAATTAAATAGGCCCAACCAAGAATCAAAACAAGCCCAAGGAAGCAGCCCATCACCCCGGCCGTCTTCCCCGACCTTCCGGTGGAGACCCAGCACTGTCCCGTCGCCATCTCCGGCGACGGCGAGGAAATTTCGGCCAACTTCCAATGTTTTTAAAACACGGTCTTCTTCTAAATTTTCCATAGATTCTACCCGTAACCCCCATTTTCATTTTCAACCATCGTATCCCCATAAAATGGTCAACCACCGCAACTCCGGCCACTTAAACCCAGGTTCCGGCGACCTGTTTCTTTAAAGTTTTGAGCCTATTTTCTTGCTGATTTTATTTCCTTCTTTTCAACTTTACTTCCTGCAGTTTACAAGATTAATCCTACCCATTTTAAACTAAATTTCATACATAAAATCTTAAAAATCCGAATTATTACAACCATCTGTAATTCCATTTTACTACTTGGTTTCTTCACCAAATTACCTCATTCTTTTTGCAATATTTTCTACTTTTCATGCTTAAACAGTCCCACTACTTAAAGCAACTAGCATGCATCTAAATTTAAAAGCAGTACATAACCCACTTACCTTAGTTTTCTGATTCTCTCTTTCTCCTCTTTGATTCCCACCTCTGTTTTTCATTCTAAGCCTCCTGAATCCTCCAAGGTACTCTCAGCTCCTTCCCTTGGTCTCTCCAACCAATGTATACATGCACATATACACATCAAGTGCAACTGCCCCTATCTCTCTCTTATCTCTGATTTCCTTTCTCTTTCTAACCCAACGAATGCATACACATATACTTACACACCACCTAAAGACCTATACATTTTGACATGCCCCTTAGCCCACCTGCAAGTCACCTCAGCCCTTCTCCTGCTTCTGATTTCTCTACAGCCTATCACTTGTCTCTCTCAAAAATGCAGCTTTGCATTTAATGCAAAGCTGCCATTGTATAATCTATATATATATATATATGTTATATCATTCATGCACACACACGGCACACACACACACACACGAGATCTGACATATACATATATATATATATATATATTTAAACAGCTGTACACACACACACACACATATACATATATATATATATACCCACATACATATAGTTACACATGCATGCATACATGCACATAACATACTCACCATATATATTATACATACACATATATATATATATATATATATCCACACATACTTAATACCCATTTTTGAATTAAGCCATTACATAATAATAATAATAATAACAAAAAAAAATTTGTTCCAAAAATTCAAATTCTTACAAACTATGTTGAGAACGAGGATGTTGTTGAGGAGGTAGACGAAGAGAAACTTGTTGAAGAAGATGATTTCTATGAAAGAGCAGAATTCGCATAAAAAGATGTAGAATGAGTCAACTGTGTGGTGCAGTGGTTATTGTATGCACAAAAGCAGAAAGACACGAGCCAATGCCACAACATCTTTCGATCCTGCTGTACTCTTAATCAAAATGTCTGTAATTTAATTGTTGACAATGGAAGCTACGAGAATTTTATGGCCAAAAAGATGGTGGATCACATAAAGCTACCTATAGGAAAACATTATTTTCCTTGCATAATTGGTTGGATTAAAAAGGGACCAACGATAAAAGTAACAAAAATCTGTCATGTTCTTATCTCAATTGGTAAACAATATCATGATAAAATAATTTGTGATGTAGTTGATATGGATGCTAGTCATGTGTTGTTGGGTAGGCCATGGCATTATGATGTTGATATTACTTATAAGGGCAAGGATAATATTTATATGTTTACATGGGGAGCACACAAGATTTTCATTACCCCTTCAAAATTTGATTTTGAGACTAACAGTTCTAAAGAAAAGGGGCAGTCTATGTTAGTTTTATCCAGGTCTAAAATCGAGTTCGAGGCTGAAGCTAAGGAGGTGCGTGAGGTTTACGATTTAGTGGTTAAAGCTTTGGTGATAGAGGATCCAAAGGTGAATCCAACAATGGTTTTGCTAGAAAAATTACAACCGTTGTTGGAAGAATTCAACAGATTAGTTTATGAGGATCTGCCCATTTGCTTGCTTCCTATAAGAGATATTCAGCACCACATCGATCTGGTACCTGGTGCAAGCCTTCCAAATCTGGCCCATTACAGAATGAGTCAAAAGGAAAATATATTATGAAAGATAAGGTAGAGGACTTGTTGGAAAAGGGGTTCATTTAAGAAAGTATAGTAGAAGCCTTTGAAGAACAATGGGAATGTTCCAAGTCCCATTCCAAGAAAAAGTAATAGTAGACGCAGAGTTAGTTAGTCACGTTTTTGGGAATAAGGACCCTATCTTGACCCAAAATGGCGAGACGATCAATAATCATCACTTTTCCATGACCAAATCTGCCACTGGCCCAAACGACTTTGTTTAGGTCTCCAATTTAACTTTTTTGCCATTTATAATAATTTTTAATTTCGTAATTACTTTATTTAATAAAATCAGAATCAACTTCTGCTTGCGGCTATAGTTTCCAAGTATGATAAGGTTTCTAGTTTTCCAAAAATCTCTAATTTTTATTAATTTTAGATTTTTCCTTTTTTTCACAATTATTATAGTTTCCTAATTGTAATAGGACTAGTAAAATGAATTAGTAGATTCCTATTCAGATTAGTAATAGTCTTAGCATATATATATGATGTAATTCAGTCTTTATTATTTAGATTATCAATAATATATTTCTGTTTAGAAATTTGAGATTTGTTCTCACTAATGCAGTACGAAACGTGAAGGAAACTATATGATTGAATTTCAGATTTTTCCTATAGTTTATTCCGAACATTAATGAAATTTGAGATTTGTTCTCACTAATTGGGGCTTTCCAAGTAATTCAATCCCAAATCCCTATGCCAAGCCTACACCTGACACAAGTCTTTCAATGCCAATGTGTTATAATGTGTTACTTGGAACAACGTGTTAGTTGGAAACTAAATTATTGTTCTTACTAAAAGTTGGGACTTTTCCTATAGTTTGGGAATTCAACGTGTTACTTAGAAACTATAGAACAAGTAACACAGGGGACTCCTCACCCAAAACCTTATAAATTGGGGACTTTTTAGAAAACTAGAAACTTTATCTTACTAGGAAACTATAGTCACAAGCAAAAATTAATTCAAACTTTCCTAAATAAAGTAATTGCGAAATTAAAAATTACTATAAGTGGTAAAAAAGTTAAATTGGAAGCCTAAGTGAAGTCATTTGGCCTCGTGGCAACTTCGGTCGTGGCAGAGTGATGAATATTGATCGTTTCGCCATTTTGGGTCAAGATAGGGTCTCCGTTCCCAAAAAGCGTGACTCACAAAGTCTGCGTCTACTAGTACTTTTCTTGGAATGGGACTTGGAGCATTCCCATTGTTCTTCAAAGGCTTCCGCAACTTGTTCTACATCAGTATTGTTCTTAGATTATGAAAAATACTCCTTGGGCTTATTTAAAAAACCTTGTTTTATACTTTATAATAGGAAAGTATTTTTTCTTCACATTTCAAAACTTCTAGAGTTTCTGTCGGTCGTTCGAACGAATAGGCCCTCGTTCGAACAAGCAACAAAAATAACGCGTTCGACACTCGTTTGATAGGCCAATTTGACTCATTCTCACAAGTTTCCAAAAGGTGTTTGTTCGATGGGATTGAAAGGCTCATGCCCACAATTTTTCTAGTAGCCTCTCAATCTCAGTCGTTCGAATGAATGTTAGTTCCTTTGAACGAAATGGCCCTCATTTGAACGAGTTGTGCATTAAAACAGATCCTTTTATATTTTGAACGACCATTTTGGGATCTGTAAACATGTGTTAAAACACCCATAAATTCATTTTGTGAGGTAATCAATTTGGGAGTATTCTTAAGAGCTTTCTTCTTTATCTCCAAATTGTATTCACATAATTCGCATCCATACTTTTATCCGAATCATGGTAAGGGCCTGAATTTCATATCTACCACCATCATAGTCCATTCTTGTGGAGTTCAATCATTAGGAAATTGACAGAGTTTGAGATGATATGGAGCTCGTGATTGCGACGGAGTTTCCACCAGAGAAGCGACCTTGTGGATTCATGACCAATCGAAATCGAAAAAGATGAATGGGGCTAGAGGGAGTTAGGTCCCTGTCTTCCAAAGTTGTAATCAATCATAGCTTCATAGTGGACTCTTCACTAGGTAAAGTGCCCCGAAGTTTTCCATCACAAATCCTTGATTTGTGGTGGTTTGTTCGTTACCATCTCTATTTGCACATCTCTATAATCTTTACTTGCTTTCAATTTTGAAATTAATCGATACATGGATGTTTCTGCTCAATTTGACTAGATTAACATGTTAATTGGTTAATTGTATTGATTAATTGGTTTGAATTGATAGCATGCAATTTTTAATTAACTGATTTGCGGAAAAAAAATTGAGACAACCTATTCGCCCCCCTCTAGGTTGTTTTTACCATCTAGATTCACATTAAGGTCCCTCCCACCTTCCTTTATGAATGTATCCACATATTATTTCTATAAATTATCCAAATGACGACACCACAATCATATTACATTTATAGATTCAAATATATTTCACTAAAGGATACCAAAATAAAAACATAAAAAGTATCAATGTATGTACAAATTTAAACTTTTTAATATCACGTATTTAGTGTTATACCAGTTTGGTTACATCATCCATGTGGTGGTTAATCATTTCTACTCTTGGCTTTAATGAATTGTAAAAATTCCATCCTCCATGTGCGTATCGAATACCACTAGTGTGTAGTGGTTGCTATTACTGGCATGCAATGGGAAATGCAAGTATCGATACTTTTTGAGCCCTCTATAAGGTTCTTGTCCACAAAAGCATTTCTCAAGTCAATATTTTTCTACCTGATCAAGTTCTATCATTTAAAAAAAATGAATGAGGATAATTATAATTTAATACTTGTGTTAAATGAAATTTGTAATCAAAAGATTTATTCAATTTTCACTAAACAGTGGCAGCTAAATATAAAAGAAAAACCCTTGTTTTCTTTTTTTTCTCGATGTAGCAGTTCTTTTTGTCTATTCATAAGGATCTTGGCATAATTGTCTATCACTTGCCATTAGTGTATAATGGAATGGTTATACATTTTTTTTAAAAAAAGTAGTTTATATTATATTGTCAGATTTACTCACTACACTCAAAGTATCTCTTTCTGTGATAAGTTTCTTAATGTCTTCAAAAGCCACAAATTCCATTAGCATCATTTGACCATACTAATTTACTATTTTTTTTTTTATTGTAAATCAATGTTCCAGAAGAAATAAACCTAATTCAGATAAGTTTTTACACATGTAAAATTCCATAGTACTAGTCATTTGTAATCACAATGTGTAAATTTATACAGTTTAAGTCAGTTTAGTTTAGTTACTTATCTCTTTGAAGATCATAGATTCCTTTGATAACTTTCAAATCAATCATTTGTAAGAATTTTGACACTTCTGATTTCTCTAGTTTGTTCTCAAGTAGTTGTAGCAATGTTTTCACTATAGGAATTTCCACTATTAGCGATGCCCACGTGCATCGCTAACAGTGGAAAACAGTGTCGCTAAAGGTATTTTGTGACGCACACAAAGCGTCGCTAACAACGCCACAAATAGTCGCGTCGCTAATACTATTAGCGACGCACACATCTCTAAGCGTCGCTAAATGTAACTATTAGCGATGCACGCAGAGCGTTGCTAATAATTCTTCACGTGTGTCGCAAATACTATACAAGGCTGCAAAGTGCGTCGCAAAAGACCACCATTAGTGATGCACAGCGGGCGTTGCAAAATACAACCATTAGCGACGTACACGTAAGTGTCGCTAATAGTGGCCTTCTGCGACACACTGTGCGTCGCTAATGGTTGTATTTTGCGACGCCCTCTGTTCGTCCCTAATGGTGGGTATTTAGCGACGCTTTCTGAGCATCGCTAATAGTGTATTGGCACTTATTTCTTTCCTTTTAGAGACGCATTTTGTGCATCGCTAAAAGTCATTTTTTTTTTTGGAACCAAATTTTTTTGTTTTATTTGTATTTTTATTCTTGTTTAAACTTATATCAATCATCCTGATATACAGTAAATTCCAAGCATTCTGAAATGACTAGTAAAAAAGAAATATACCTGCATATATATATATATATTATACTAATTATGTCCATTTATAAAAGTATAATTTAACAATAAATAGAAAAATTAAAATTGTCTCAAAAAATGTAACTACAACTGTCCATGAAAAGAAAAGAAAAAATAAAAATAACAAGTTTCGATGCAAAACACGTAATTTTGGCGGCGTAATAATCTCGATCAATCTGAAATAAAGATCAAATGATATATATTAGAACAATTATTAAATATATATATATATATATGAACATAGGATGTAAATAGTTTTTTTTTTGCATGCATAAATAGTAAGAACGGCATAAAGTAGTATAAGTTGCAAACCATTGACCCGAACCAAGTGCCATAAGTTCGTGCAAATCTATTTTATCATTTTTGAGGTGTGTGATGGGTTTCGGTGCAGTTAGACCGATATCCGGCATTTTGGTCCTTCAAAACCCCAAAATGGGCCTTTTTGGAGCTGAAACTTGCATAAGTTTCAAACCGGGCATCCGAACCAAGTGCTGTAAGTTCGTGCAAGTCTATTTTATCATTTTTGAGGTCTGAGATGGGGTTTCAGTGTAGTTAGGCCGATATCCTACTTTTTGGTCTGTTAAAACCCCAAAATGAGCCTTTTCGGAGCTGAAACTTGCACAAGTATCAAACCGGGCATCCGAACTGAGTCTTGTAAGTTTGTGCAAGTCTATTTTATCATTTTTGAGGTGTGTGATGGGGTTTCGGTGTAGTTAGGCCGATATCCGACATTTTGGTCCGTCAAAACCCCAAAATGAGCCTTTTTGGAGCTGAAACTTGTATAAGTTTCAAACCGAACATCCGAACCGAGTGCCGTAAGTTCATAAAATTCTATTTTATCATTTTTGAGGTGTGTGATGGGGTTTCGATGTAGTTAGGCCGATATCTGGCATCTTGGTCTGTCAAAACTCCAAAATGAGCCTTTTTGGAGCTGAAACTTTCAAAAGTTTCAAACTGGGCATCCGAACTAAGTGCCGTAAGGTTGTGCAAATCTATTTTATCATTTTTGAGATGTGTTATGGGATTTTGGTGTATTTAGGCTGATATCCGACATTTTGGTCTGTCAAAACCCCAAAATGAGCCTTTTTGGAGCTGAAACTTGCATAAGTTTCAACCGGACATCCGAAATGAGTGTCGTAAGTTCGTGCAATTTTATTTTATCATTTTTGAGGTTTTTGATGGAGTTTTGGTGTAGTTAGGCTGATATCCAGCATTTTGGTCCTTCAAAACCCTAAAATAGGTCTTTTTGGAGCTAAAACTTGCATAAGTTTCAAACCGGGCATCCGAACTGAGTGCCGTAAGTTTGTGTAAGTCTATTTTATCATTTTTGAGGTGTGTGATGGGGTTTCGATGTAGTTAGGCTGATATCTGACATTTTGGTCTGTCAAAACCCCAAAATGAGCCTTTTTGGAGCTGAAACTTGCATAAGTTTCAAACCGGACATTCGAACCGAGTGCCATAAGTTTGTGCAATTCTATTTTATCATTTTTGAGGTGTGTGATAGGGTTTCAGTGTATTTAGGATGATATCCGGCATTTTGGTCCTTCAAAACCCCAAAATGAGACTTTTTGGAGCTGAAACTTGCATAAGTTTCAAACCGGGCATCCAAACCGAGTGCCGTAAGTTCGTGCAAGTCTATTTTATCATTTGTGAGGTGTGTGATAGGGTTTCGGTGTAGTTAGGCCAATATCCGGCATTTTGGTCTGTCAAAATCTCAAAATGGGCCTTTTTAGAGCTGAAACTTGCATAAGTTTCAAACTGGACATCCGAACCGAGTGTCGTAAGTTCGTGCAAGTCTATTTTGTCATTTATGACGTGTGTGATGGGGTTTTGGTGTAGTTAGGCTAATATCTAGAATTTTGGTCCATCAAAACCCCCAAATGAGCCTTTTTGGAGCTGAAACTTGCATCCATATGAAATTAAATAAGTTTGTGCAAGTTTATTTTTCATATGTGAAGTGTCATGCGGTTTGTAGGCCGTTGGGCCGAAATCCTTTTTTTTTTTTACGTAACATTTTCTATAAATAATAAATGTGCCAAAGTAAACAATTTTAAAAACTTACCAAGGCTAAACAGAGCCTCCCTATTGGCTGAGGATCGTCTGCACAATAGCCTCTTGCTGGGTCATACACTCCTTGAGCTCTTTCATCTCAACCTTTATCTCTGCATTCAGTCTTTCTACTACCTCAGCTCTCTAGGTGGCTGCATGAAACCTAGCATCACTCTTGACGGTAAAGGATGATGTTGTCGGCTCCATCCCACTCCCTAAGCCACGCACATATCCGTGCCTCTTGCCCAGAACAGTCTCTCGTATCTGGTCATCGATTGGCGGATGCTCACCCTTAGGGGTCGGTTGAACACGCATCTCGACAATCTCCTTTTAAAAAAACGTAAATATATGTTACTACTTTAAACATTTTAGATTAATATTAAATTAGTAATAGTGGTATATAAATCTTTTCCAACTTACATAAAGCTGCTGAGCTTCAGGCCCAGTCCAACCCTTCTCGGGATTGTAGTGCGTCCTGTGCCACAACTCAATGGGGTTGGGTGGTACACCGATCTTTTGGTCTCGTTGTAGCAAATAAATAGTATCTTGTGAAGATTGATTTCATGAATACATTATACAATAAGAAATTGATACATTTATTAACTTATCATCTCATGCCTATACCTAACAAAACAACATGATCCACCACAGTGGGTCACCTTTTGCTTGCTTCTGCTTTCGCTATTTTTCTTACTAAGTTCCTACACTTGGCTAAAACAAAGAAGGTTAGTATAAATGACAATGATTCATCATACAACAAAAGTAATTTTGACAATTTTTACCTGGAATGCATTACTAGCGAACCGGTCGCATAGTAACATCCAATCCTCCACCGCCACCCCCTTTTAGGGTCTGTCGCGAGGCTCTCTACTTGCTGCCACCTCCGCCTTGTAATGCATGTGGAGCCTATGTCGATAGTCCCTGAAACGGGTTCCCAAGTAACGGTCCACTGCCTTCACGACATAAGGCAGGTGGAGATCGATGTCAAATTTCTCCTGTAAAAGATGTCATTGTCAAAACATATGTTAAAATTTAGTTGAACACAATAATAAAAGACAGACCTGGATATGCGCATGAATATCCCGTCTCTCTGCTTTAGTGACCTCACTCGAGTCACTAATATAGAGTGGGGCACGTAGCCGGCAAATGATGCCGACCTCTATAGTGAACTGCTGTGCCCACCCAGCAATGGGCTTCAACAAGCCCAAAGGTATCTCAATCCGAAGGGGCGGGCCCCCCGCTGCCTCCATCTAAACCTGCAAGCGGCGATTCTTCGACCTACCATGCCCTTGTTTAGGGGCGGTGGCCGAAGCTTTAGAAGAAATAAAATATAAACAATTAGTACCACATTTATATAATCATTAATAAAAATAGAAACTATGCATAAAGTCGACAGCAGGATCGGTCGACCCTGCAGATGAGGGGGAAGGGGTCGATGGGTCTTCCATAACTGTGTGTCTGCGTGAACTTGGTCCAAGCATATATACAAATAAAGTTTAAAAATAAAATTGTTTCTATTTAATCATAAAAATTAAAATTCTTATCGAAGTAAAATGATTACCCATTACATTATAAAATTGAATATCCATTACATTATAAAAGCCAAAAACCATTACACTTGATACTAACACATGTAACAACTATTACAATTATTCATTTGAGTCTATATCATCATCTGAACTTGAATTTTTTTCATTCTCAATGCAATACTCTAACAATGTGTCATCATCAAAATCACTGTCCTCGTCATCATCATCATTAATGAACGTTGCATCTCTCAGATCTAATTGTGCGGTATTGGTGACGTCAGAAGCTATGACATGATCTGGTTCTACATCAGTTCTATTCATAAGATACGAAGTAACATCTTCTTGATCATGTCGGACAACACCATCGTGGGTAGTTTGAGACTCTTTTTGTAGTGCCTCCTCAATCCTCTCCAAATCTTCATCTCCCTCGCCAACTTCTAGGACATCATAAACATTTCTAGATTTTAATTTTTGGACAACATGCTAATCGCCTCTTATTTTTGTGTCCTTCAAATAAAAACTTGTTTTGCTTGAGATGCCAAAACATACGGATCATCTTTAAATGTCGTACATGACATATTAACACTTATGAAGTGCTTATCGATCTGCATTCCAATCTTCTTATTACTTACATCCCACCAATCACATTTAAAAATATACACAGAATGACCATAGCAATAATGTAACTTTATGATGTCTTGTAAAACACCATAGCACTCTACAGTTTGCCTTGCGTCACCATCTCCTTGAACAAGGACCCCGCTATTTTGTGTTCGCCGATTGACCTCACGTTCCCTCATGTGAAATCGAACACCATCAACAATTAAACCGGTGTAGTAGGATATCCTTTAATCAGGATATTTTCCCATCTATAACATTTACACATCGAGATATATTCGATGCGTCTCCATATAAAAACTTCATTGATTTAAACCACTCGCAAATCCTCATTTGCTCTGCGGATGATAACGTATACTGTGCAGGAGGCATGATATATTTATCACTGCTACGTATTAGGTGCAGCTCTTTCCGTATTCCCAGCTCATGCAAGTCCAACCGGGCTTTAACAGTGTCCTTCGTCTTCCCTTCAATGTTCATTAAAGTTCCCAACACATTATCACAAATGTTCTTCTCGATGTGCATAACATCCAAATTGTGTCTCAACTTAAGGGTCTCCTAGTATGGCAAATCAAAAAATATGCTCTTCTTCGTCTAATTTAACTCCACATTAGTACGTTTCCTTTTCTTAGTACCCGGTATCTTCCTAAACCTCACTGGTTGGATGAGTGCCAATTGCGCCAACACGTCTTTGCTAGACAACAATGGAGGTGACGATCTGCGCTCAATTTTTTCATCAAACAGATGCTTCTGCCTATTTCGCCAACCATGTGATGGCGGTAGAAAATGACAATGGCACATGTAACATATCTTCTTCCCATTGGACAAATGTAGGGAACATACATCCTTATTGCAAACCAGACATGCCAGATACCCCTTAATGCTCTACCCAGACAAGTTCCCGTATGCTGGAAAGTCATTTATGGTCCATAGTAATGCTGCATGTAATTAAAATGTCTCATTCTTAGAGACATCATATACCTCCACTCCCACCTCCCATAATTCCTTCAACTCAGTCCACTAAAGGACGCAAGTACACATCAATTTCATTACCAGGAGACTTCGGCCCTAGAATAAGCAACGACATGAAGATAAATGGTTCTTTCATACATTTCCACGGGGGCAAGTTATACGGCACAAGCAACACCGACCACATGCTGTAGGCATTACTCATGTCACCAAACGGATTAAAACCGTCGCTAGCTAGCCCAAGTCGTACATTACATGGCTCATTTGCAAACCATTCGTGATTTGTATCAAACTCAGCCCAAGTTTGTGAATCTGCTGGATGCCTACATACATTTTTCTTAGCAACATGCTTCTCCTTATGCCACCGCATATCTTCTGCCGTCTTTTGAGACATGTATAACCTTTGTAGCCTCAGTTTAAAGGGAAAATATCTCCGCACCTTGTGCAGAATTGTCTTGTTCTTTCTTTCATTTAGCTTGTACCTGGGTTCGTGGCACACCATACACTCCTTACATTGTTCAGTCTCCTTCCAAAACAACATGCAATCATTTTTGCAAGCATGTATGGGAATATTCTCGAGGCCCAAATCTCTTAATATTCTTTTCGCCTCGTAATATGGTTTCGGAAGGGTCTCCCCAGTAGGAAGCGCTGCTTTAATCAATTCAATGGCCATATTAACTGATTTGTTACTCCAACGGTTGATGGTCTTAATATGAAAGAGTTTCATGAGAAAGTCCAGTTTCGAAAACTTATCACAACCCGGATATAACGGCTACCTTGCTTCCCTCAACAACGACTCAAACGCGGTCGATTGTCCCGTGTCACTCCTGTGACTACTCGCCCCAGTTGTAGCCCCTTGCAAGTCTGCCAGCATTTGTGGCAAGCCTTCATAACCGACCCCAACATTATTACCAAAGTCATCATCGTCGTCTTCTTCTTCATCATCAAATACCACTTCTACGTCATGGCGTTCCCTATGAAATTCCCAACACGTATACCTCTTGTCCATCCTGTGTAGGAGTAGGTGCTCTTTGGCTTCATCTATGTGCAAATAATCTCTATTATTGCACCTCCTACATGGACATCTTATCCTATTTCTCCCATCTGCAGATGCACGAGCAAACTCAATAAAATCTTTTGCCACGACGCTATTTTCGGCCCATGTGGATCAAGGGTTCGTGATCGACCACCGAGGCCTTTTTCAATGATCACAATGCTTTACTCGTTTCTATTTAATCAAACGCAGCAGAATAAAATTCTTTTTCTATTGCGGAAGCATCAATATACCAACATTAGTCATCCATATATACATTATATAGTACATGATATAATTTTTTTCAAGTCTGCTAGTGCCACATTCGATATACAATCCATACTTACCAAAAGCAACTACATCATGTCTAACAAAATCCTAATACAAAAGGGTTAATAGCTTTATAAGCTTTCAGCTATCTTGACTGAACCTGCTATTTCTTTGCCGATATCGTTACCTGAAATATATTGGATAAAAATCCGTATGAGCTCAACAGCTCGTGAGTATTCCATAACATACCAAGGGTTTTAAAACTGCTATATAATCTAATACTGAGATGTCAATGATCACGTATATCATATGTTATCTTAATTATAGTAACAAGATAATGGTATCAAATTCATTTCCAATAAATCCAAATTCAATGAAAATTGTAAATCGATATTCAATAACATAGTTTGATAAATCAAAATTCGATAAATCATAGTTCGATAACATAATTTGCAATCATAGTTCGATAACTCAAATTCATAGTTCGATAAATCATATTCAATCATGGTTCATATTCAATATTCACATTCAACTTCATATATTTCACTTCTATGGCCAGTAAATTAGAACCTTGCTAATTGAGATCGATAGACTAGTTTGATATTTTGTATCACACTGGCTCACCACAACATACCCTATGGGCAAGGTTCAATAAGTCACAACCTATTCGATAGTGACCAATTATAGAAGAGTGTTCTATCCAAAGCATCAAAATCATATCCAAAATCAATAATCATCAATAGCAGTTCAATTACTCAAATCAAAGTTCCTTATTTAGTATTCAGTCAAAATAGTTCAAACATTTGTAAGAAAGTCGTATAACATTTGAGTATCTTACAAACACATTTTCTTAAGTCAAAGAAAACAATATAGTTGTTGATAGATTATTCAAAATGTATACAGTATAGTTGTTAAACAAATGCTATAAAGGAAAATAATATCATATGTCGATACATCATAAAAGAGTTCAATATTTATATCTATAATGAAATTGGTACCTCAATATGATATGAAACACTCACCTGAAATCCAATGGATTTTTACTCAAAAATCCTTCCTCTAGTTGAAGGTTCCTAAA
This sequence comes from Nyssa sinensis, assembly GCA_008638375.1. NCBI lineage: Eukaryota > Viridiplantae > Streptophyta > Magnoliopsida > Cornales > Nyssaceae > Nyssa > Nyssa sinensis. Next base: position 17,929,730 of record CM018032.1, on the reverse strand, counting down.
ATCACATTTCAAAGTCTGGTTACATTTCATAATATCACTCGAATTGATTATCATTAGATCTCTTTCTGTTCTAGTCATCTTTTCTTGGTAGCTTCTTTTAGTCTTAGGCGTATCAATTTTCATAATTTAAGTATTTTATTTTGAAAAATGGACTCTATCATTGAGTCCGGAATGTCAAAGAAAGTTGGTTTAGGCTTTTACGAATTTCAATTTGGACTTCGGTACTAAAAAGGGCAAAACGATTATTTTGTACTTTTACGTGTCTTTTATTTTTTGGGACCCCGTCTCATAAAAACGACCCCACCATTGGTTTCAAAATGTCCAAAATAGTTAAAATTCAATATTCACATGTTTAATTTCGACATCGGTTCATTTTACTATTATATAAATAAATAACTAATTTAATTAATTAATTACACATTAAATATATATTATTTCTATAAATGTGCACATGTGGTTGGCAAGGCATAGTGGTAAATGCTGCCGTCTTATTTCCCACGACTTTCAGGTTCAAAACCCAGTAGCCATTTGTTTCTTCAATTTTCTTTTACAATTTATTTCTAATAATATAATAAATATATATCATGCCCCTTTTCATACACATGGGTCAACGTGGCATAGTGGTTAGTACGCCCCCCTTCCATGTCACGGCTTCCAGGTTCAAAACCCAGAAGCAACGCCTCACTCCATTTTTTTTTCTTATAATTGAATCAGTTTGAAGCAGCCCAACAATGCAGCCCAAACAGTAGCCCGTCACTGCACCCAGCCCAGGCCCGTGACCAGCCCAAGGCCCAGCTTGCTCCTTCTTACCCCACACATTTTCGGCCAAAATCCAACAGCTCCGGTCACCTTCTCCAGCGACGGTGACCGGACTGCTATATTTTTCATCCTTTTTTTTTCTCCATTTCTTCTTCCTTTTGAAGCCTAAATTCACTTCTAATCATCCTAAAATATGTTTTAAGACATTTAGATAGCAATTTAAATATCAAAAACACCTTCAAATCTCAGATTTCTTAAACATCAACTTTCCGATAAACCCCAATATCTTCATCATTTCTCAACCATTTTTCATGCGGTTTCTTCCCATGCGTTCTATTTTTCTCATAGGATTTAACTATATATTTTTTTTTTCTCAGTTTCATGCATGTTTACAAAAAAAACTAGAAACTCATAAATGAAAAATTATAGAGGTTTCTTACCTCTTGTAGAAACCAGTTCTCCTTTCTCTTTCTGTTCCACTTCTGAATCCTCAACCAACTCTCAGTTTCTTTTCTTATTATTTTTTTTTTTTCTGTACAACCCATCACCCCTATTTATACACAAAACCACCGCCCCATTTTCTCTCTCCTTCCCTTATTATTTTCCTCTTTCTTGACTTTCTTTTTCCTACATTTCGGCTGCCTCTTTCCTTTTTCTTCATTTGGTTCAGTGTAGTAAATGCTTGCAAGACTTTTATACATATATATGCATAAAATAATATGCCTTGAAATTTCATGGCACCTTCCCACTCCCGCTCAATACGTCACACATCAATCACACACATAGAGAACATATTGCATGCATGGTCCTTACATCTATATATTTATATTATTTTATTTTGTATGTAACACATGTATATATATATTTATATAAAATCCTATTTACTTATATATTTTTATGTATATTTTGATACTCGGTTCCGGGTCGAGGTATTACATTCTCCTCTCCTTAAAAAGTTTGGTCCTCCAAACTTGACTTGGCTTGGGGTGCCTATAAATATTTTATCATACTAATTTCATAGTAAGTTAATAGTTGACAATTCAAAAATAATATTTTTACCTCAAACTTTCTTGTTGGGGGCGGGACAATTGCTTATCAGCTGATAAACTCATGCTTGTCCCTCTCTTTCTAGGCAATCTTTCACTTAATGCCCTGTCTTGCCACATCCGAAGCAAGCTCCTGTGTTCCACCTACATTGTTCATCTTTATGGCGACCTCCACATCGTTGACATTTTTCTGGCTTATCTTGTTCTGGCTCTTTTCCTCGAGCTTTTTGAGGCTCACGTCTCTTGTTTGAAGTCTCCCCAGTTTTCTTTGCTAACAAACTCCTCTTTTTTTGATTCATTTCCTTCACATATTCTTCATTATTCCTCTCTAAAATTAGGGCCATGTTTACTATCTCAGAATACGATTCAGACTGAAACATTGATATGCGATCATGAATGTTTCTTTTCAACCCCCTCTCAAATTTCTTTGCTTTTGCCCGTTCTATCTCTATCATATATGGGGCAAAGCGAGCTAACTCAATAAATTTGGCTTCATATTCAGCCACTGTCATATTTCCTTGCTTCAACTTGATGAACTCTACCTTCTTTCCTTCACGAACACTCTTTGGAAAGTACTTCTCATACAGCAACTCCTTAAACCTTTCCCAAGCTAAGAATAACACTCTAGTTACATAATTTATTTTTACCAAGTTCCACCAACATTTTGCTTCCCCTTGTAGTCTAAAGGCAGCAAGAGTGACCTTTTTATCTTCAAGACATTCTATTACCTCAAAGATATCTTCTATGCCTATTATCCATGTCTCAACCTCATCCACCTTAGGCACTCCTACAAATGTAGGTGGCTGAAGCTTCATGAATCGTTCTGTTAAACTTGCCTGAATCGTCAGGTTTACATTAGGCCTTCTGTTCTCTCTATTGTTTTGCTGCCTTAATTCAAGAACTAAATCATTCAGTGTTTGTTCCATTCTGCCAAGATCTTCTCTGGCATTTTCTCCGTGATTGGTATTTGTCCTATCCGCCATTCTTGGTTTCACCTATATTCACACAAAAATATTCAGAATTCTATAATCATCTTATCATCAATTTATATGCAACTTATATCATAAATTTTCATATTCAAATAACATGCTCAATCCGTTTCATTTAGTCCATATTGTCACTTTTAAGTCATCACTAATGGGTAATTTAATTGACTCCAAGAGTGATTCGGATAATCACTTTCTATCGCTATTCTATCGCTATTCTATCGCCTAATCATCAGGGACTATCAGATTTCTATCTCATCACTAATTCTATTTTCTGGGGATACTAACTCTAAAGTTAGATAACAACCTCTATCCTTCAATGTCTCCCTAGATCTCTAGAGTTTCCTATTCTTAATCACTTAAGCAACATCAAATTCAACTTCGATTTTGCTCTTTCCCAAAGACCATTAACCTTTGCTCTAATACCACTCTGTCACGACCTTATTTCCGGCCCATGCGGATCAAGGGTTCGTGATCGGCCACCAGGCCTTTTTCAATGATCACAATGCTTTACTCATTTCTATTTAATCAAATGCAGTGGAATAAAATTCTTTTTCTATTACGGAAGTGTCAGTATACCAACATCAGTCATCCATATATACATTCCATAGTAACTACAAAAATACATGATGTAATTTTTTTCAAGTCTGCTGTGCCACATTCGATATACAATCCATACTTACCAAAAGCAACTACATCATGTCTAACAAAATCCTAATACAAAAGGGTTTATAGCTTTATAAGCTTTTAGCTATCTTGACTGAACCTGCTATTTCTTTGCCGATATCGTTACCTGAAATATATTGGATAAAAATCCATATGAGCTCAACAGCTCGTGAGTATTCCATAACATACCAAGGGTTTCAAAACTGCTATATAATCTAATACTTGAGATGTCAATGATCACGTATATCCTATGTTATCTTAGTTATAGTAACAAGATAATGGTATCAAATTCACTTCTAATAAATCAAAATTCAATGACAATTATAAATCGATATTCAATAACATAGTTCGATAAATCAAAATTCGATAAATCATAGTTTGATAACATAATTTGATAAATCATAGTTCGATAACTCAAATTTATAGTTCGATAAATCATATTTAATCATGGTTCATACTCAATATTCATATTCAAATTCATATATTTCACTTCTATGGCCAGTAAATTAGAACCTCGCTGACTGAGATCGATAGACTAGTTTGATATGTCGTATCACATCGGCTCACCACAATATACCCTGTGGGCAAGGTTCCATAAGTCACAACCTATTCGATAGTGACCAATCATAGAAGAGTGTTCTATCCAAAGCATCAAAATCATATCCAAAATCAATAATCACCAATAGCAGTTCAATTACTCAAATCAAAGTTCCTTGTTTGGTATTCAGTCAAAACAGTTCAAACATTTGTAAGAAAGTCATATAACATTTGAGAATCTTACAAACACATTTTCTTAAGTCAAAGAAGATAATATAGTTGTCGATAGATTATTCAAAACATATACAGTATAGCTGTTAAATAAAGGCTATAAAGGAAAATGATATCATATGTCGATACATCATAAAAGAGTTCAATATTTATATCTATAATGAAATTGCTACCTCAATATGGAATGAAACAATCACCTGAAATTCAATGGCTTTTTACTAAAAAATCCTTCCTTTAGTTGAAGGTTCCTAAAATCACATTTCAAAGTCTGGTCACATTCCATAATATCACTCTATTTGATTATCATTAAATCTCTTTCAATTCTAGTCATCTTTTCTTGGTAGCTTTTTTTAGTCTTAGGCGTATCAATTTCCAGAATTTAAGTATTTTATTTAGAAAAACGGACTCTATCATTGAGTCTGGAATGTCAAAGAAAATTGGTTTAGGCTTTTACGAATTTTAATTTGGACTTCGGTACTAAAAATGGCAAAACGGCAATTTTGTACTTTTACGTGTCTTTTATTTTTTGGGACCCCGTCTCACAAAACGGATCACCATTGGTTTCAAAATGTCCAAAATAGTTAAAATTTACTATTCACATGTTTAATTTGGACATCGGGTCATTTTACTATTATATAAATAAATAACTAATTTAATTAATTAATTACACATTAAATATACATTATTTCTATATATGTGCACATGTGGTTGGCAAGGCACAGTGGTAAATGCTGCCTTATTATTTCCCACGACTTCCAGGTTCAAAACCCAACAGCCACTTGTTTCTTCAATTTTCTTTTACAACTTATTTCTAATTATATAATAAATATATATCATGCCCCTTTTCATACACATGGGTTAGCGTGGCATAGTGGTTAGTGCACCCCCTCTTCTATGTCATGTCTTCTAGGTTCAAAACCCAGAAGCAGCGGCTCACTCCATTTTTTTTTTCTTTTAATTGAATCAGTTTGGAGCAACCCAACAGTGCAGCCCGTCACTGCGCCCAGCCCACTCCTATGCCCAGCCCAGGCCCGTGACCCGCCCAAGGCCCAGCCTGCTCCTTCTTACCCCACGTATTTTCAGCCAAAATCCAGCAGCTCCGGTCACCTTCACCGGTGACCGGACTGCTATATTTTTCATCATTTTTTTCTCCATTTCTTCTTCCTTTTGAAGCCTAAATTCACTTCTAATCATCCTAAAATATGTTTTAAGACATTTAGATAGCAATTTAAATATCAAAAACACCTTCAAATCTCAAATTTCTTAAACATCAACTTTCCGATAAACCCCAATATCTTCTTCATTTCTCAATCATTTGTCATGCAATTTCTTCCTATGCGTTCTATTTTCTCATAGGATTTAACTATATAATTTTTTTCTCAGTTTCATGCATGTTTACAAAAAAAAAACTAGAAACTCATAAATGAAAAATTATAGAGGTTTCTTACCTCTTGTAGAAACCAGCACTCCTTTCTCTTTCTGTTCCACTTCTGAATCCTCAGCCAACTCTCATGTTTCTTTTCTTATTATTTTTTTTCTCTACAACCCATCACCCCTATTTATACATAAAACCACCGCCCCATTTTCTCTCTCCTTCCCTTATTCTTTTCCTCTTTCTTGACTTTATTTTTCCTACATTTCGGCTGCCTCTTTCCTTTTTCTTCATTTGGTTCAGTGCAGTAAATGCTTGCAAGACTTTTATACATATATATATATATGCATAAGATAATTTTCCTTGAAATTTCATGGCACCTTCCCACTCCCACTCACACTCAATACGCCACACATCAATCACACACATAGAGAACATATTGCATGCATGGTCCTTACATCTATATATTTATATTATTTTATTTTGTATGTAACACATGTATATATATTTATATATACATAAAATCCTATTTACTTATATATTTTTATGTATATTTTGATACTCGGTTCTGGGTTGGGGTATTGCATCTTTGATCCCCTTCACATACTCTGGCAAATGCCCACATTTCAAGTCCATCCAACTCTTGTCCATTTTCGTCTACCTAATACAAGTCAAAAATGATACTCCTTATAAATATGAAACATGAATCCTATCACCTCCAACTTCTTTCTAAAGGGTAAGGTGGTCTTATCCCATTTGTGAATGCACAATCTACATTGCAATCAGCAACTAATCAAATGCTTGATTCCACTCAGACAAAATTTTGGCAGCATCTCCCCACGGTTCTCCAAGTATACGAGATAGACGTTAGCACGCCTAAATATATACCCAGAGAACAATAGGAGACCGTGCTAAAATTTTGTCATAGTGGAATATTCATGCATGAGAAACTATTGATTGCAATGCAGATTTATGCATTCCCGAACTGTCCTCTTTGGACAATTCAAGAATCAATTTTCATACACACGAGCCCAATCACGAATAAATTTTGCGACAAGATTCACATGTGATGAAAATGACTCCCGAACGGGGCTAGACTTATATGAATGCAATTAAAAAATTCATTAGTGTAAGGGCAAACTCTGATTGTTAGACAGAGTTTGGCTTTAAAAAACATTAGCAATAGCATTGAAAATGCCAATACAAGACATATGGATCTTGGTTGATAACAAGTAAAAGCACCTAGCTTTCAATTTTTATCTATTAATTAACGTCATTCATCAAGAATTATTTGATTGAATAACTTAGAATCTTACTAATAAGTAGTCAAATTCCAAGGAGTTTGACCAAATGATAAAGATTTGAATATTAAAATTTAATGTCTCAAGTTAGAGTCTCTCAAATTACACAGACACTGCATTATAGACTAACCTCCTTATTTTAGGTGAAAAAACTACATTGTAACTATATAGTATCTTTATCATAATCCAATTAGCACAAAGACTCTGGTTTTAATGATTGTAATAATTGACCATGATGCTCTGAGTGTAGAAATAGTTGAGTGAATGCAGTACCGTGGGCTTAGAAATAGGCTACAAATGTGTGTAAACTGTCACCTGACAACAACTTAACCAACAAAAACAAATCAATTGCTACCTAAAACCACTAACTGACTTAATAGGTCAGGTGTATCTAGTTGATCTCTCAATCTATAGGACTCAAGAACTCTTATTATTTGGCATCTAAAACAAAAAAACATAAAAATGATTGTTTAGAGGACATTAGATCTAAAACCCCAAAGCTTATTTCAAAGACATTAGATCTTAAAATAGAAAATTAGATGAAGTATAATGACAACACAAATGTTAACAAAAATGGCACACATACAAACACCCATGGAGTTCGGTCATGGCTAATCAATAGAAAAACAAAAACAAAAAAAAAAAAAAAAAACAAATCTAAACCAAAAAAAAAATCTCTTTGAATAACAACAAGAAGAAGAATCACTTACCAAAAAACAGAAGGAAAAAAAAAAACACCAACAACAACCAAGAATCATATAGCAACCAATTAAACCGAATTTTTTGACACTTGAACTATAGGTCGTCAAACCCTAAACAGGACAGTGGTAAAAAATACCAAGCATGTGATGCCAAAAATCAACAAAAAAATAAAAACAGTAACAATAAAAATAATGAAAAAATCATAGATATACAAGAAACAAAAGTGATTATAAAAGGCTCAATAGCGGAAGATTTCACATAAAGAAGCTCAAATGTCCTACATACTTCCAAGAAAACAGAATTCAAAAGATAAGGAATTCCATCATTTTAAACAAGTAGCTACCTTAACACTGCCACAGGAATAGTAGAAATCAGGTGTCTTCAAATTTATTTTCAAGGTTCAATTTGCCCAAAGGCCAAATATTTCTGGAGAAACTTCTGCAAATGCTTTCTATAGATACTAATCATATTTATATGGATGAACCAGCCCAACAACAGATAGAATGGAGCTCATCCCAACAGATCTATTTGATACAAGTTTATGAAATAAATAAGACCAAACCAGTCATTTTTTTAAGCTGAAGAAGTACCCCACAAAATCAGAATTATGAGATCACACTTCCTTTACTATCAAGTGGAAAGCTTTTGCTTAAAATCCTTCTGTCACACTCCATCCACAAACAATAAATAAGGTCATGGCTAATCAACATAAAAAAAAAAAACAAAAAAAAAAACAAATCTAAACCGAAACACAAAAGAAATATGCAGATTGGACAGATCTTTGCGAAAATAGAAAGAACAAATAGGAAATTTGAAAATCTACCGTCGCCGAATGGGCCGTCCACCCCCGTTGGAATCGTGCTTGCAATTAGGGAGTGAGAGAGACAGAAAGTGAGAAAAATTTTGGAAATAGAGAGAAGAGGAAACTGGGTCGTGCGTGCGTAATAAAAATGGGGGACTTATTAGCGACGCTCACATGGGTGTCGCTAATAGTCCGTGAGCGTCGCTAAATGTGTATAAAACGGCACCATTTTTCTAAAGCATACTATTTGCGTTGCCAATAACTTGACCTATTAGCGACGCACATGTGCGTCGCAAATAGTCACATGTGTGTCGCTAATAATTTCCCGCCTAATTTTTCGTGCTAGACTCACATTTTTTATTACTTTTTCCCTACTATTCACGACACACTACTGAGCGTCGCGAAAAGTGACTTTTAGCAACGATTGTAGCGCGCCGCTAATAAGGCGCGTCGCAAAAAATATGTTTTTTTGTAGTGTTTCTTTGGAATTGAAGCTCTTCTTTGAACATCGATGTCTTTTTCACTTTCAAGCTTATTAACGTCGATTGTTTCCTTCAACTTTGTACCTTTCCCTCATCTTTTTGGTTGTTTCCTTGGTGTTTTTACCTTTATTTTCCTTTTAAGATCAGCAATTGGTCTTTCTTCTGAATCAACTAACTTTGTAGTCTTTTTCCCTTCATCATTCTTTTCTTCTTTCCTTGCAGCCTTTTCCCTTCATACTCGTACTCAGGTAACTTCAGTGCTTTCCTTTTTTTGCTCTCGATTCTTTTCACATAAGACTGATTTTGTGAACTTTCTTTAATGTCTTCATGCAGCTTCTCTACATGTTGTTGTGTTATTCCATGTGTTGTTATCTTTTCGATCTACTCAACTAGTAACTTATTTTCATCTTCTAGTATTTCAACCACTTTTTCAAGCTACTCTATCTTTGCAATTTTTTCAACAATTTTCTATTCGAAGCCTACAGCTTTTTATGTGTTCAAAGTTCCTTAGCTTACGGATTTGCAGGTTTCAGAAGTGATTGATAGTCACTTTATTTAAAATGTTAATTTGTACAGTATTGCATAATAGTGTAAAATAAAATTGTAACATTAGATCTGAGTTTATATTAGTTTAGGACTTTTACGAAAACATTAATTACCTGATCCTTTGCAGTGACAATCTCATTGTTTTGTTCAGATGTGGATTTTGTTCTTTGTATAATGGCTTGAACTAGCAGTTCTTAGACCTGATCTTCTAACACAAACACATGATCATGTTTCAGATTATAATCATTCATGAGGTCAATATTTTACTATCTAAGCTGATGATAATCTCTTTCAGATTTTATTAACCTTGCTTGTAAATCATTGTTCTCTTTAGTAAGATGCTTGACCCACTCTTATGATTGTTTTTTTTTCTTAGCATAGTTCTTTTATTTCTTTTTAAGCACTTCTATATTTGTAAGTCCTTCATTTTATGACTCACCAAACAATACTATGTCCCTTGATTTGGCACTTTAGTGCACTGGGTTTCAAGGATGACATCTTCCATTCTCTTTGTGCCATGCAAGTCAGTTCCACGTACGATTCATTCCTTATCTATAACACTTGTCAAAACAACATCATCCTCATTCTCCTCAGGATGTATCATGTCTAGTGGCATGTCTATACCAACCTCATGGTGCTCTTCGAAGTCCAAATGCCTATTTTTTCCCCTAAAACCCTACTTCAACATTGGTGTTGCTTCTATTGTTTCTTCCAACTCATTGTCACCTCTCTAGCTCTCGATCTAAATTGCTTCATCTTTAATATCATCTTCTCCCCTTAACTATGCATTTTCTCCGAATGAATTTGAATCATTGTCATCATCAATATTTGATTCCATGTTTGCATTCTCATTCACTATTTTGGTCAATTCAGCTCCTTTAACCTAAGGATACAAGAATTGAGTATTTATTTAACAATTCATCAAAACACAATTTGAACTTGTTGTTTCTATTTGTTACCACTATTATATTCAGCATTACACTTGTAAATTTTTACACATTTAAGCAATGCAACCTTTAAAATCACTCTTTCGATTGGAAAAAGATTACAGTACCTGTTCACTTTCAAGAATTTTTAAACTTTTCCCTACAATCCTTTTTTACATTCTTGGCAGATCCTACTTTAGGATTCATGGGATGGCTTTTCTTAGCGATGGCTTAAGTATGTACGCGTGCTTACACAACCAATATTGCATCAAGAATGAATTGTTGATTTACTATTGTAAAATTATTTACACCTTAGATATGTTTTCATTTTACATATACAATAGTTCATATTAAAGATTATTTGAAATTGATCATCATTTACCAATAATGCAACAACACACCTGGTGACTTTCTTTGGGGTTTGGTGGTGTCTTTCGATTGATGACATGAGTCGATTCCTTATCGCAGTTGCCCAATTATCACTTTTCATGTCTTTAAGATTTTCCATGTATTGTATGAACCCCCAACTAATAGAAACTCTGGTGGTTGAAAAAAAAGAGTGTTAGGCACATAAACAAACTTAGTAGTTTTCCCACACCCTTTCTATTATTTTTATTTTTCCATTAATCGTCTCTAGAATTTTTTCTCTTAAACATTTCTCCATCAACCTCTCCGTTTTTTAAAAAATCACGCCTCACGAATGATGTGTCTAGCCTGGTAACATAGGATGGAGTCATTGGTCTGTTACTAGACTCAATACTGAATATTAGCTCGATATCAAAGTCACGAAGATAAACAATCTTCGTCGAAAGCACATGTCTTTATGTTCGGCTGATATTGTTAAAGGATATCCAGGACTAACTCATTTGATTTCCTTGTCCTCTTTAGGCATACATTGTTTGTAATTATTTTTTTAAAGAACTTCCATTATTGTGTCCGTCTTAACACCCTCTGATGCTGCATTCCAAGGTTAATATCTTTAAATATCCTTATTATGACCTCATATTTGACCTAAAATGGTTAGCAATTTTCGTTGCCCCCCTTGTAACTTGTGATCAACTCCTTGTTCTATTTGTGGTCATTGTCCCAGATTGTTGTCTTGTATGCCCTGCATAATTTTTTTCAAACAACTTTTTAAATAATGCTAATGCTACGAAATGTGCCACATATATTTTCAGACATTATTTTTATGTTTACACATTACTTGGCCACACAATCACAAACTCGTTGTATGAAATTCTATAAGATTTGACACATTTAACAAAAAAACCAATCTAATTCCTTTCTTTTACATTTTTTGTCTGTATAACTTTACAAAATTGTTAAGTACGGCATTATTTTACATAATTATCAAAACATATTTAAAATAGTACATGTCATTCAAAAAAATTATAAATATTACAAAGAAATGAACCAATTTGACACATAAACTGTGAAATTATACAGAGTTAACATTTCGAATTTATGTTTTTGCTACATGTAACAACACCTCCTAAACTGTATAATTTTATAGTTTATGAATTATAACCTATACTACAAAAAACAAACATTTATGTAATCAAACAAGCCATCCGCTTTTCATGTAACTATAGTGTAAAATCATACAAATTATTCAAGTAATGTAAAATTAAAGACATTAAACATGCTTACATATATGTTAATGATCCATGTAAAAATACACTATACTTTGTAAATATTTACACTTATTAACAAAACTTATCAAAAACAAATCTTTCTTTTATAATGCGTGGAATAACAATTGCTCGAAAACATTTCACAACTGAAAGACACAATTAGAGATAATTTGTTTTTTTTTTTTTCATAAAAACCAAAACAAGTTAATAAAAACCCGAAGTTATATACTATGTACTTGTTACAGTCTTAGAGATTTTTATAGTATAAATTAATTAATTTCAAAACAAATTCCATTATGAAATAGGGTTGTTGTTTTTCAATTTTGCTTTTAGTTTATACCAAAACAACTTAATTTTTTCACACAAATATAATTCAAAACCGATAAAATTGTAAAGTAGCTTACTTTTTGGCGCCATTTGAATCTTCCTGCTTATGCTTTAATGTTGATTTTTATAGTTTTGATGCTTCATCTAAACAAATATACCACCTTCGTATACTTCCATGAAGTTTGTCTCACAATCCAATTCAATGTTTCTATGATAAAAGAGAGTCAACGAACTGAATGTTACACTTCTTTGACTCTAAACCAAACCAACATGCGTATTTTTTGATTATAGATCCTATATTATCTTAGCATATATCTTGCAATTCCTTGGGTTTTGAGACGTGTATTAGATAATTTTGGCATGTTCCAATTTTATTGCCCCTTTTCCCGTGATCGTGTTCCCTTCTTTGTTTCAACTTTCGTATTTTTTATTATGTTTTCCTTTATGTTTGGCACTTATTTAGAATGTTTTTCTCGTCTTAAAAAGATGATGGACTTATTGGATTAATTGTTTGGAACGTTGACTCCCTAGGATGTTAATTCTTATTAGAGGACTTATGGCTAAATGAACATTTTTTATTTTACTTCTTATTTCATTAAGCATAGAATCACACACAAGTAAAATATAATTATAACTAATCCCATCTCAAATAGATGTCCAAACATATGATAGGATTCCTATCCTACCCTCTTATCGTGTCAAACAAATATAGTTTGATTTTTCCAAGAGACCTAATAAGTGTTGGAAAAATGGGTTTGAGCATATTAAATTAGCTATCTTTTAGCTAAAATTAAAATGGGTCCCACAAATTATTTTTGGTGGGTCCACATGAGAATGTGTTCTCCTCCATGAGGATATGAAGATTATATATTAGGTTGCTCAAAACCATTAAGGAGTGAATGAGAAATTGCCTCCAAACATCACCACTTGAAAATGGTAACTAAAGCTTAAAGCTTGTGCAAAAGCTTGTGTCCCACATAGGATGGGAACAAGACTTTTAATGAGTATATATACACCTACCTTGGAGTGGGGTTTGGGCCCCAAGGGGCACCCCAGTTTTGTGGAAGGGGGAGGACCTAGCACATGCTTGGTTCACCACACGCGCGCGCGCCGCCGCTGCCCCACACCGAACCGGGCCGGGCTCGGGTTCGGGTCTTGGGCTTGCTGTGTATATATCTTTTTAGAGAAAATTTATTTAAATTTTATAATACTGAAACGCTGTCATTTTGCGGCATGCGTATAGTTACCGTTGGGAGTCCAAAAAACTCTGTCGTTTTGGAAACATCGTTTGACTGAAAGGGCGTCTTCTCTACGGATGCAACTGTGTCTGTTCGCCATGAACAGACACGACCCAAGCTTCATGCCTGTACCAAACAGTCATGAGCGAGTCTATAAATAGGACACGATCATAAGCATTCCGCATCGCATCGAATCCATTCATAACATATTCATTTGTGTCTTCATATTTCGAGAAAGAGAGTTCTGCACAAGTTCTGGTTCGACAGACAACCATTGGTAGTGTTTGCCTTTGTGTTGGGAGATCATTTTATCCTGGGAGATAAGTTGCCAAGAACTCTTTAGCACCACTGAGAGGGCAATAAATTGTCTTAAGGAAATTGTGTCCAACACAAGACTTGATCAGTTTTTTTTTGTATTCGACAAATTTCCATTTCTACGATTTCGTATTCTGCAAACAGGTTCTAATTTTACTGTGTTTCAGTTTCTGTTCTTTATTTCAGTTCTGTTCTGACAGTAATACTGATATATATTACCAACAATCTTAAGACAATTTATTATTTTATATATATATATATATATATATATATATATATATCAGTTCTGCAGTTTGAAAATTTTACAGACCTTATAATTCAGTTTTGACATACAGAACTTGAAATACAGAAATTACATACCTTAAAATTCAGGATTTGAAATTCAGAAAATTCAGAACTTAAGTGTTCAGTTCTATTTTATTGTTCTGAAATTCAGAACTTAACATTCAATTGTTTTACAGTTCTGAAGTTTTCTGTTCTGTTTTACAGTTCTGTCTGTTTTACAGTTCTGAAGTTCCTGTTCTGTTTTACAGTTCTGTCTGTTTTACAGTTCTGAAGTTCCTGTTCTGTTTTACAGTTCTGACTGTTTTACAGTTCTGAAGTTCTTGTTCTGTTTTACAGTTCTGTCTGTTTTACAGTTCTGAAGTTCAGAACTCATATCTGTTATGTTTTACAGTTCTGAAGTTCAGAACTCATATTTGTTCTGTTTTACATATATGTTATATTTTACAGTTCTGAAGTTCAGAACTCATATCTGTTCTGTTTTACATATCTGTTATGTTTTACAGTTCTGAAGTTCAGAACTCATATCTGTTCTGTTTTACATATCTGTTCTGTTTTACAGTTCTGACATCCAGAACTCATATTAGTTTTGTTTTACTATTCTAATTTTGTGCAGAAATATATTTACAGAATTTGCTTTTATTTACAGAATTTGATTCTGAAATTTATTTTTACTAAATTTGAATATCTTGAATGCAAACAGTAATGGCTACTGATTCTACTCCTCCTCCTACCCCGACCGTTACGGTGGTGCCTCCTCCTACGCCTGTTATGGCACCTATGACTGTGAGTCATGGAGAGAGGCCAGAGAAGTTTAATGGGACAGATTTCAAGAGGTGGCAACAAAAGATGTTGTTCTACTTGACTACTTTAAACTTGGCCCGTTTCCTTCGAGAGGATGCTCCCTCATTGAAGGAAAATGAAACTGATAGGCAAGTGGTTGCCGCTGTGGAAGCATGGAAGCATGCTGACTTCTTGTGCCGCAACTACATTCTAAATGGCTTGGACAATACATTGTATAATGTGTATTGTGCCTTCAATACTGCAAGAGAACTGTGGGAATCCTTAGACAAAAAGTACAAGACTGAGGATGCAGGGCTCAAAAAGTTTGTAGTGGGAAAATTCCTAGACTACAAGATGGTTGACTCCAAGACTGTAATCAGCCAAGTTCAAGATCTACAAGTGATTTTGCATGACATACATGCAGAAGAGATGTCTCTGAGTGAATCTTTCCAAGTGGCTACCATTATTGAAAAATTGCCACCCCTATGGAAAGAATTCAAGAATTACCTTAAGCACAAGCGAAAGGAAATGAGACTTGAAGACTTGATAGTGAGGCTGAGAATCGAGGAAGACAACCGTGCTTCTGAGAAGAAGGCAGGCAAGGCCATTATGGAATCCAAGGCTAATGTTGTAGAACAAGGGCAGAGTTCTCACAATAACAAGAAGAGGAAGCATAATGGCAATGGTCCCAAGCAAGGTGCTAATAAGAAGTTCCAAGGCAAGTGCTATGTGTGCAACAAGCAAGGGCACCGTGCTAAGGACTGCCGTAGTCGCAAGGACCAAGGAAATCCAACCAAGAAACGCCCTCAAGCCAATGTGACTGAAATGGACGGCCTTTCAGACGATGTCTCAGACATGAATCTCTCAGCCGTAGTCTCCGAGGTGAACTTCATTGGCAGCAATACCAAGGAATGGTGGGTGGACACAAGGGCCACTCGTCATGTTTGCTCAGACAAAAAGATGTTCTCATCATATCATAGCATAGATAATGGAGAACAACTTTTCATGGGCAACTCTTCTTCTTCCAAGGTTGAAGGCCAAGGAAAAGTGGTATTGAAGATGACATCGGGCAAGGAACTTACTCTCAATGATGTGCTGCATGTGCCAGATATTCGAAAGAATCTAGTGTCTGGATCATTGTTGAGTAAGAAGGGTTTCAAATTGGTGTTTGTTGCAGACAAGTTTATCCTCACCAAAAATGGGATGTATGTGGGGAAGGGCTACATGAGCAATGGGATTTTCAAAATGAATGTAATGACCATTGTACCTCCTATTAAGAATATTAATAAAACCACATCTTCTGCTTATATGCTTGAGTCTTCAAATGTGTGGCATGGTAGACTAGGACATGTTAATTATGATACATTGCGTAGATTAATTAATATGGAATGTTTACCTACATTTGAAATAGATCCAAATCATAAATGTGAGATTTGTGTGGAATCTAAACTGACAAGAACTTCTTTTCAATCAATTGAAAGAAGTAGTGAACCTCTAGAATTGATACATTCAGATATTTGTGATTTGAAATATATTCAAACAAGAGGTGGTAAGAAATATTTTCTTACATTCATTGATGATTGCACAAGATACTGTTATGTTTACTTATTGAGAAGTAAAGATGAGGCATTGGAAATGTTTATTCAGTTCAAAAATGAGGTTGAGAATCAACTTGATAAGAAGATCAAGATATTGAGAAGCGATAGAGGTGGTGAATATGAAGCACCTTTTGGTGAGTTTTGTTCACAACATGGTATAATACACCAAACTACTGCACCCTATTCACCTCAACAAAATGGGGTTGCTGAACGTAAGAACAGAACTTTAAAAGAAATGATGAATGCATTACTATTAAGTTCTGGACTACCTCAGAATTTGTGGGGGGACGCAATTCTTTCCGCAAATTATATTCTCAACCGAATACCTCAAAAGAAAACCAATAAATCCCCTTATGAGTTATGGAAAGGTCGAAGACCTTCTTACAAATACTTAAAAGTGTGGGGGTGTTTGGCAAAAGTGGCGGTACCTATACCTAAAAAGGTTAAAATAGGACCAAAGACAGTTGATTGTGTTTTCATTGGGTATGCTCATAATAGTAGTGCATATCGCTTTCTGATTCATAAATCAGAAATTCCCGATTTGCATGCCAATACTATTATCGAGTCAAGGAATGCATCTTTCTTTGAAAATGTATTTCCTTACAAATCCACACAGGAGTCGAACTCAAGTAAAAGAACTCATGATACTGCAATAAGCAGTAGTCAAGGCCAACAAGATGATGATAAACCTAGACGTAGCAAAAGAGCTAGAACATCAAAATATTTTGGACCAGATTTTCTAACATATATGTTAGAAGATGAGCCTCAAAGCTTTAAAGAAGCAATGTCAAGCCCTGAAGCTCCATATTGGAAAGAGGCTATAAACGATGAAGTAGAATCCATTCTGCAAAATCATACGTGGGAACTAGTGGATCTTCCACCAGGTTCTAAACCTCTCGGATATAAGTGGATATTCAAGAAGAAAATGAAAGCAGATGGATCTATTGATAAATATAAGGCTAGACTGGTTATCAAAGGTTACAAGCAAAAGGAAAGCTTGGACTACTTTGATACATATTCACCAGTTACGAGAATATCATCCATTCGAATGTTAATAGCTATTGCAGCTATACACAATCTTGAGATACATCAAATGGATGTAAAGACAGCTTTCTTAAATGGTGATTTGGATGAAGAAATATACATGGAACAACCCGAAGGGTTTATTGTTCCAGGTCAAGAAAAGAAAGTTTGTCGGCTTGTCAAATCCCTTTATGGATTAAAGCAAGCACTAAAGCAGTGGCATGAGAAATTTGACAGTGTAATGATGTCAAATGGGTTCAAAATCAACGAGTGTGACAAATGTGTATATGTCAAGCACACCGAACATGGTTTTGTCATTATTTGTCTCTATGTTGATGATATGCTCATTATGGGTAGTAATAATGAAATCATTAAAACTACCAAGAAAATGTTAAACAATAAGTTTGACATGAAGGACTTAGGTGTTGCCGATGTTATACTTGGGATAAAAATCTCTAGAACATCAGATGGACTAATATTATCTCAATCACATTATATTGAGAAAATTCTCAATAAATTTAAACAAGATGATAGCAGTCCAGCGAAAACACCTGTAGATGTAAATCTACATTTATCCAAGAATAATGGCAAAAGCATATCACAACTAGAATATGCACAAATAATTGGCAGCCTAATGTATGTCATGAATTGTACCCGTCCAGACATAGCTTACGCTGTCAGCAAATTGAGTAGATACACAAGTAATCTAGGTCCAGACCATTGGAAGGCAATTGTTAGGGTTTTGAGGTATCTGAAATACACCCAAAACTTTGGATTACACTACTCAAAATATCCAGCAGTACTTGAAGGATACTGTGACGCAAATTGGATATCCGACACCAAAGACTCGAAGTCCACAAGTGGCTATCTGTTTACACTTGGTGGTGGAGCGGTGTCTTGGAAATCTTCTAAGCAAACGTGCATTGCTAGATCCACGATGGAATCTGAGTTTATTGCACTAGATAAAGCTGGGGAAGAAGCAGAGTGGCTTCGTCATTTCCTAGAAGATATTCCAATGTGGCCAAAACCTGTGCCTGCTGTTTGTATTCATTGCGATAGTCAATCAGCAATTGGTAGGGCACAGAGTCATATGTATAATGGTAAGTCTCGACATATTCGTCGAAGACATAATACCGTGAAACAACTTCTCTCAAATGGTATTATGACCATTGAATACGTAAGGTCAAAAGATAACATTGCGGATCCGTTAACTAAAGGTTTGACCAGAGAGCAAGTCAGTAAATCATCGAGGGGAATGGGTTTAAAGCCTATACACTAAAGAGTCGCCATAATGGCAACCCAACCTAGTTGACTGGAGATCCCAAGATCTAGGTTCAAAGGGACAACCGAATTGTGCGTGACTTATTGAGATCACTATGGAGATCAAATCTCTTACTCATTCCTATGATCAGAATAGTGATGCCTGCAGCGTTGAACAGGGTAAGCTAAGCTTTTAATGATTCTTATATCTTGTTAAAGACAAGTGGGGTATAGCAGAATACTCTTCATAAGAAGTCACCTATGTGAGTGTGAACTGGGCCGGTTCTATGAGAATGATAATGGCTAAATTCTCTAGGAGCACTCATGAAACCAGGAATTGTTCAGGGCCAAAATGAACACAATCGTGAGAACCAACTGTGTTAGGAAAGATTCTGTGTGAATGCTATTGTCTTGGTTTACACAAACGATTGAACAGTTCAAGACATCATGTTCACTAATCAATCAGTAATCCCGATAGCATTTCACAAGGGAAGGTTCAAGGCCACAAGCTACCTTCCTCTATGCAGAAAATTTTCAACTGAACTCTCTCTTAGTGTCTGCATGTCATTTGCATTACTTTCAGTCAATTTCATTCATGTGGGGGATTGTTGGAAAAATGGGTTTGAGCATATTAAATTAGCTAACTTTTAGCTAAAATTAAAATGGGTCCCACAAATTATTTTTGGTGGGTTCACATGAGAATGTGTTCTCCTCCATGAGGAGATGAAGATTATATATTGGGTTGCTCAAAACCATTAAAAAGTGAATGAGAAATTGCCTCCAAACATCACCACTTGAAAATGGTAACTAAAGCTTAAAGCTTGTGCAAAAGCTTGTGTCCCACATAGGATGGGAACAAGACTTTTAATGAGTATATATACACCTACCTTGGAGTGGGGTTTGGGCCCCAAGGGGCACCCTAGTTTTGTGGAAGGGGGAGGACCTAGCACATGCTTGGTTCACCACACGCGCGCGCCGCCGCCGCCGCCGCCGCCCCGCACCGAACCGGGCCCGGGTTCGGGTCTTGGGCTTGCTGTGTATATATCTTTTTAGAGAAAATTTATTTAAATTTTCCAATACTGAAACGCTGTCATTTTGCGGCATGCGTATAGTTACCGTTGGGAGTCCAAAAAACTCTGTCGTTTTGGAAACATCGTTTGACTGAAAGGGCGTCTTCTCCACGGACGCAACTGTGTCTGTTCGCCATGAACAGACACGACCCAAGCTTCATGCCTGTACCAAACAGTCATGAGCGAGTCTATAAATAGGACACGATCATAAGCATTCCGCATCGCATCGAATCCATTCATAACATATTCATTTGTGTCTTCATATTTCGAGAGAGAGAGAGTTCTGCACAAGTTCTGGTTCGACAGACAACCATTGATAGTGCTTGCCTTTGTGTTGGGAGATCATTTTATCCTGGGAGACAAGTTGCCAAGAACTCTTTAGCACCATTGAGAGGGCAATAAATTGTCTTAAGGAAATTGTGTCCAACACAAGACTTGATCAGTTTTTTTTTGTATTCGGCAAATTTCCATTTCTACGATTTCGTATTTTGCAAACAGGTTCTAATTTTACTGTGTTTTAGTTTCTGTTCTTTATTTCAGTTCTATTCTGACAGTAATACTGATATATATTACCAACAATAAGTATTTAAAGAGACATCAATGTTTAAAAAAACGCAGAAACTCCAGAATTTTGGTAAAAGAGGGACGAGCAAAAAGGGACTTGTAAATTACAACAGTTCTGTATAGCTGGTGTCCCTTGAACCAGTTTAACATAGACAATACAATAGTACTTTAATTTATGACGAGCAAGCAGTCAACAATCCATGGGTGTCCCTTACTAGTTGACATTTGGCTGGTTAGCCTTTAATTTTTTCTCAGTGGACCCAAATGTTGACAAATATACTTTTTTAAAATTGGGCCAAACACGACCCCTTGTTACATACATGTTGGCGTGCTTGACAGTGCCAGAACTCAAATTTTGCAAAGAAAAAAAAATTTCATGTAAATTTCTCTTCTTATTTTGAGGAAAAAAATATCTTTCTAAATTTTGGAATATATATATTACATGTAAATCTCCCTCTAAATAAAATTTTTTTCCCTTAAAATCCTCTATCCCAACTGAAAAAAATCTCCCTCCTAAAATGTTTCAAAAAAAAAAATTATAATCCCCCTAAAATTTTTCTCACTTCGCCCAAAGTGCTTGAAACGATGTTCATGTGTTTATCAAAACAATGTCACGAGGCTTTCATTATTCTTTTTATTACTTGATCTTGATTTTTTTGGTAATGGCATCATCTTACTGGTAGGCTATTGAGATAAGTCATCTCATGGCTTATTGCGAATCAAATGCCATTCATGACTTATTGTGAGCCAAATGTCATTCACACATCCTTTTATATATATATATATATATATATATATATATATATATATATATATATGCAAAATACAAAATAAGAGATGAATCATGTAAAAAATATTAAAACAAAACGGTTCAAATTTTTGGGTCATATAGGATCATCAATGATTCAACAAGAGTTCAAGTGTGCGCACACTCCTCTGTCTCATTGAATGTGATTGAGCACTTATGAAAGAGACATGTTCCTTCCCAAAACAACGCACATTTTCACCCCCACATCACCATGACTAGCTTTGTGTCCAAATGTGTGCGCGCACTCCTGTGTCTCATTGAATGTGATTGGGCACTTATGAAAAAGACATGTCCCTTCCCCCTCAGACTGAGTTCACATGGAAGAATGGCCTCAAGTAGTGGTGTTTTGGCCCCTCCTGCTCAAATCCATCCAAATACACATTTCAATCATGGATAATACTATCGCCTTATGCAGGAACCAGTCCTGCTGAGCCACAAACAAGAAAAGTAGAGCCCAGCAACTAAAAATCATATCTTAGTGAAGTGGGTGGGTTAATTTTCTCAGCCATGAAACGTAGGATTTTCTCTTGAGTTTGTCCTCCACTCATTAATCCTATTATTATAGGAATCTTCCATAGCACCAAAGTTCCTGTTGTCAGGGACAGTCAGAAATTTATTTTAAAGGGAAAATTTTGTTCTTAATATTCAACATTAATCTAATTATCTATAGATTAATGATAGAACAGAGAGACTAGGATAGAAAACATTATCAAGTCATATAAACATTTGAACGGCCATAAACTTCATTTAGCACAAAAAAAAAGAAGAGAAATCAATTGTTATATGTTTTAATAGATTTTTCTAAACATATATGCCCAAGAAGCTCAAAAAAAAATAAAAAATAAAACCTATCAATAGCCAACAATCCAATATATACTACATTATTCTATCGAATAAAATGATCAAAGAACAAGTAGTGGACCCTTATTGTTCAATGGATTTGGAGAAAAATAATATAGATGCAATTTAATTGAAAGAATTTCTTGAATAAAATCACACCAAAAAGAAAAGGCCTTAAAAACAAAATTATATTTCAATTTTGCATATAAACATGTTGCAATTTTGAATAAAATTGATATCACAACTTAGAATAAAACTTCTTTGTTACAATTGCGTAGAGGGTTTTTGTTAGACTTAAGTGTAGGTATTCAAAAGGCTTTAAAAGCTTCCATATTTGAAGAAGAACTGTGAACAATAGATGAGAATCATGACGTAAAGGGCTTTTTTATTTTCACTAGAATAATTTGAACGATGTCTTAGTTTTTTAAGTGTTTCATATTTGAGTCAAACAGTTACAAATGGGACACTTTTTAATTACACATAAAGTCTTTTTTAAAAATAATAAATAAAGAAGAGTTATATTGAACCTTGGATAGGGGTAACTGTGAAAAAGTTTGGACCCAAAGAAGGGCAAAAATAAAAATTAAAGGAATATATTTGAATTTTTCTTAAAAAAATATAAGTAAAATTTCTAAATAAAAAAATTTGAGTGAGGGGGGGGGGGGGGGTGGCTATTGTGTCCTTGAAGTTTGGACTACATGTTCTAGCTTATGAGAGTCCTTTTTATTGTTGATAAATTGGTGGTGTCGTAATCTAGTAGACCTTTCTATCTATAAAAATGTATCTTTTGTTTTAAATGCAAATACCCAGTAGACTAGAGCTTTAGAATTCAGAATATGAGGCAAAACAAGAGATAATTTCCACCATCCACTATGAATAAGCTGGCATCTTTATATGACAGTTGATGTCTATGATATAAAATGAAGTGCATGTTAATACCGTGCTCTTAGCTAAAAGGCCAAGAAATGTAGAATATAGAGTGAACTGACAAGTTTCCAAAGTGGCGAGGTTAATTTTAAGACATGACAGGTGGAAGTTTGGACTTCATGAAAACTGGGTGATACTGTTCATCTATACTTTTACCTTCTTCTCCTATATATATAGAGCACAATAATCAATTATTAGTTAGTACACCATAGAATGGACTGCGTCATTAGTTAGTGAACTACAATTACAACTTTACATTTTAAGTGTGAGAAGAAACGGTTTAGTTTTTTTTTTTTTCTATTGACAATTCTTATTTTTTTTTTTTAGAGCTTATGTATTTGTTACATGACCATATTGAGTGTGCCATTGAAGACTCAAGAAAAATAATAGATATAAATACAATTTTAAAGGATGCATTTGTTGTAGGATTGATTTACATTATTTTAGAGCTGTGCACAATTAATGTAAGATTCACTCATGCATGTAGATCACATGGGTTGAGAGTTTTACCTTAATCTCCAAGTTGAGGTTTGTTTTTCTATTGGGATCTTGATTTTACATAACATAGTTTTAACTATAGGTTAAATTGGATAAGATAATTGATTTTAGTGCCCTTAAAGACTTATTTTGATTTTATTATATTTTTATGCAAAAATGAGTAGCTGACCAATAGGCTGCTCATTTAAATGTGTGTCAAGCTCATTGGAAAACACTCATCCGATGAGTGGCACGTTAAAAAATATTGTAAGAGCCTTGTTCAAATAGGACGGTGATTTATTTGACCTAAAATTTTCCAAAATGCTCTTTAATCGAATTCACTATGACTTTGTTCAAATGCACTTCTGTTTTTTGATCACTCATTCGAACGCTTGTTGTTTTCAACAATATTTAGAGCTACAATTTTACACTTGATTTACTAAGTCTACATTTTTCAAAGTTGCTATATATAGAGACTCTTATCTCTATACTTTGACTCATTAACCCAGAACGAAAATGTGAAGAAAAATCGAATACGTCGAATTCTTTAAAAATCAACTAGGGACTTCTCACCCAAATAAGAGAATAAATTCTCTAAAATTTGAAATTAATATTTTATTGATAAAAAAACCTTAACCGTAAAGACTTCTTATATCATATTTGTAGTGCTAGAATACTACTATTTTGATTAGGAAACCAAAATTCTTATTTTTATACTAATTCTATTACAATAAAGACTATTAATTTGAATAGAAAACTACTAATTCCTATATTTCCTATTCTAATTCTAATCAAACTAGAAAACTAGAGAAATTATGAGTAAATCAAAATTGGATTCAGATGAGTAAACTAAAAATAAAACCCTTCATGTTTTTAAATTTCTAGATGCATCATGAGGAATTCTATCAGATTATCTCTACCTTTTTACTACCTTGAAGTCCAAGGGAATCCTACATTCAGACTGAGCTCGAAATTGAAAAGGCTAAAACCTAAGCTAAGGGAGCTCAATAAGAAGTACTTTAGTAATAGTAGCCAAAGAGTTATTGAGGCGTTGGAGATTGCCCAAAAAGAGTATTTTTTAGGAACCTAACCTAATAGGCCTGATCTGTTGGAAAGATAAAATGTGTGTGCTAAAGCCTATTCAAAAGCTTGTCTTACTGAAGAGTCCTGCTTCAAGTAGAAAGCTAAGGTGTACTAGCTAAAGTTAGGAGAATATAACACAATTTTTTTCCATAAGACAGTCAATGGGAGAATGAATGTGAATAAAATCTTAGGTATTCGAGATAGCCAAAGGAACATTTTGAATACAGTAGAGGAATCAAGATGGAAGCTATAAGATTGTTCCAAAACATGTTAGGAGAGACTACTCCTTTTAACACAGAAGAAAGAGCCAGGATCAAACAAATTATGGAGGTCAAAGTCCTAAGGAATGGCATATAGGACTTAATCTAGTATGTCACAAAGGTAGAAGTTAAAGCAGTCTTGTTTAACGTTAATTGTTAAAAATCTCTAGGTCCAGATGGTTATGGCGCAACCTTCTTCTAAGCTAGTTGGAAAGTTTTAGGAGTTGATTTTTTAGAAGCATTCAAGCACTTCTTCAATAAAGGGAAGATGTGTAGAGAATGGAACAATACCATGATAACTTTGGTCCCTAGAACAGAAAGCCCTACAAGTATGAGAGAATATAGGCCAATAGCTTGTTGTAATGTGAAGTACAACTATATTTCTAAAGTGCTAGCTAATAGGCTTAGGGCTTTCCTACCAAATATAATTAGTCAAAACAAGACTACTTTCATCATTGGGAGGAGCATATCAAACAATCTCTTGATAATGCAAGAGCTCCTGTAAGGGTATCACTTGAATCATTCCCCAGGTAGATGTGTAGTGAAAGTAAACTTGATGAAAGTCCTATGACTCCATTAACTATGAGTTGATTATGTAGGTTATAGTTTCCATGGAGTTCTCTAAGAAATTCACTAACAGGATAGGGGAATGCATTACCAAAACTAGCTTTGCCATCAAAATCAATGGTGGCTTCAAGGGCTCTTTCAAAGGAGCAAGGGGCCTTAGACAAGGGGATCCTATATCCCCTACCATTGGAATGAAAATTTTCACCAGTTTAATAGGGGTCTATATTGATAGAGAAGGGTTCTACTATCATCCAAGATGCTCTAGTCACAAAATTATCTACTTGATCTTTATTGATGATGCATTTTTCCTTGCAGCTACTAACTATAGCTTTTTGGCTACCCTGAGAAAAGTTTAGAGGACTTCGAGCACACTATTGCTCTCAAACCAAATTTGTCTAAAAGCTTTACTTACTTTGTTGGGATAACTAGAGAAGTAAAGGGGGCAACTACTGTAAGTGCTGGGTATGGAGAAGGGCAGCTTACTAGTCAACTATTTAGGGGTTCCCCTTTTCACTAGTAGGCTAAAGCACTCAGATTGTAAAACATTGATGGAAAAAATCACCGCTAGAGTCCAAGATTGGTTTCCAAGGGTCCTTACTTATGCTAGTAGACGTTAGCTGGTATTGGTTATCCTTAGTAGTATGCACACCTACTAGTGCACTCACTTCATTCTCCCTAAATCTAGAATAAAAGGTGTGGATACAATTTTGAAAATTTTTTTATGGAAAGGGTTTAGCCTTCAACAAGTTGGCATTAAGGTTAGTTGGAAGGATATTTGTCTTCCTAAGAAAAAGGGAGGCCTAGGCTTAAGGAACCTAGAAGATTGTAATAAGGCACTTATGGTAAAGCATCTCTAGGTAATAGTGTTACTGAAGGAATCTTTTTGAGTGAGATGGATCCATAACTACTACATAAAAAACAAATGTATATGGACTCTACAGATGCTTCAGACCTACAACTAAACATTTAGGAAGGTCAAGAAATGTAAGAAAGTAGCTAAAGGGACTACGAGTATGCTAATAGGTAATGGGGGAAGGACCAACTTTTGGCATTACCTATGGTACCACCTTGGAGTGTTACAAGAGGCACTGCCTGAGGAGTTTGTGAGAGGCAGTATCATTCAAATAAATGCTCTAGTTGCTTCTTTCATTTGGCAGGGTTCTTGGAGGTAGCTAGGGCATAACTTTGTTCTAGGCCTAACATTTAAGGGCAAACACTCCTGATGACTTTAGACCTTGCTAAAATTACTAGAAATAGTGCTAAATGGATGTTAACTAAGGATTATAACTACTCAACCTAGTCATCTTGGGACCATATTAGAAAGCACATGCTAAAGCAGGATTGAGGTAGGGCAGTGTAGTTAAAAGAGGCACAACCAAGACAGGCCTTCATTCTTCGGATGACTGATAAGCATGGACTCTCAACTAGGAATAAATTAAAAGAAAGGGGCTTGATTGATGTAGATGTTTGTGTTTTTTGCGCCACTTCTAATGAGAGAATGAGCCTTTTTTTTTTTTAATGTGAGGTTACTGCAACACTATGGAAGAACATCACTGGATCCTTGAGTTTCAAGAATGTGCCTCAATCTTGGGACCAAACCACTAGCTAGGCAATAAACTTGGCCAAGAAGCAATGCTTCCCTCACTCTGTTGGCCTTATTACCTACTCCTCAATCATATATAATCTATGATTGGAAAGGAACTATAGGATCTTTTGGAACCAAAGGAAAGGGCTTCATCAGCTAAGTCTTGAAATCAAAGGGATAATTCATGATGTGCTGTCAACTTGGAGAAACATTCCTAACACTTAAAGTGAATTCGCTCTTGCGTCTGTGTATTGGGGCCTGTAATAGTATTTTTAAAATAGAGGCTAGTCCCCTTGGTTGACAAGGGTAGGAGTATTTCCCTCTGGGAGTAAGTTGTTTATATTTTTTTCTTATGGTTTGAATAGTTTGAATATTGTATAACTTTAGAGGAGTCCTTTAAACTCGTTATTTGGTGGTTAGATGGTTCTGTGTTTTCTTCTGTATAGGGGTGTGCCCATCCTTTTGGTATTAATAAACTCAAATTATGAAAAAATTAGTTCGTTAATTTGAATCTTTGTATATTTCCCATTTGATTTTACAATTTTTAGTTGATTTGACATTATTGTGGGGATGTTTACCTCCCGTGCTCACTATAAATCCTTATCTTCTGTTTATTATCACAATTAAATACTACAACTCATAGCACACTTATATTTTTACATTAGTTTTTTTTTTTTTTTGTGAGATTCCTGTCATAAAGAAATAATCGATTTAAATCAACATTGCTTGAATTAATTGGATTCTAATTATGAAATAATTCACCACATTAAGAAAATATTTTATTATATATATATATATATATTCATTTTTAAGTTAGGAAAAAAAGACTAATTAGGATGTTTTTAATGAAAATATTTGGGTACTCTTGCTGTATTATCTACAAGAAATGACATATTTATCTAAAGTTCGTACTCTACAATGTGTGCAGTATTTAGGGACTCACTCATATTCTAAGTTTTACCAAAAGGTGTGGCCCAATGGATCTTCAATGGGAAGTGGGAACTTTATCAGGTAGCACATCCCCTAGTTCTACTTTTACACAAACTATGGCATATGATAATCTAACCTTTGATGTTGTGAGTTTATACGTGCAAAGAGGTTTTCTAGTTGGACACATAATTTTTCTTAAGCCTGTAAAAGACCAATAGTGAAGCTTGATGCCTAACAATCTAATCCAAATGGAAACATGGGTAACACCCTCTTTGGACTATGGTTTCATGATTGGAAATTTGTTTTCAAAGGACCACGAGCCTAGCAATACTCTCTCTCTCTCAACTTATATACACACATGCGATAGTTAGGCTCTATTGGTTAAGTTTTAATCACCCGCTCCATGATTAACAACCAAAAACAATATTACATTGCCATAGTTAGGCTTTATTGGTTAAATTTTAATCTTAGGCTCCATGATTTAGTCTTTATGGTTCCTGATATTTAATCTTGGGTCCATTCCTCTTTAGTCTTTAACTTGAATTAAATTCGCAAGCTTCTCCATCATTAGTCATAAAAATGAATAAGGTTGTGTTAGAGAGTCCAGTGTATGGGTCTAGCACTTCTCTAGTTTAATGCTTCACATAATTGGAATCTGAAGAACAAAAGAGACGAGTGACCTTTAATCTTAGTGTTATTTTTATGAGTTTCTAAATGTTTGGTTTAAAAGTAATCTTCAATATGTGCGCGGGATTGCCAAAGTTGGATAGGCGCACATATGTGTCAAATTCTAATTCATGCGACTTTATATGAAATTGAGCAAAGTTGGGACACAAGAATTACTTTTGCCTTAATTTGATACATGGAATTTCAAACAGGGTGATCCTATAGTACAAAAAAATAAAAGATATACCGTGAAGCACAATGTTGTACCTTAAAATGAAATATTCATTTAGAATTTGAAAAGAGTACAAAGGATTACACACATGCAGGCTGTAATAAGGTACAAAGGTGTTGGTAGGAGAAGAAATGGTAGGATTGTAGAAAAAGCTAAAACTAAGCAACAATTATGCCAAGCTAGGTTATGTTATTACTATCTAAGATAGAAAGAAAACTGCTAGAGATATGTGCTCAGGGATCCTTTTGTTCATTTTCAATTCTAATTTATATAATGGTCTTTAAGAATGACAATTAAATTCAAACAACGCATTTTCCATTTGCTCATCCACCTCCTATGTTTTATGGCAGCTAGCCACATTAGATGGTCACACCCCTATGATCTGCCATGAACTCTTTCATGTTCTCTTGTGGTGGGGGCTTATCTCCAACCTACCTGAGTTGATGCCATCAGTCCCACGTTTGCACACTCAGTTTTCCTAAACATGGTATCCAAAAGGATCTCTTGTGGTAGCGTCTGTCCTATGTTTTATAGTAGTCAATTATTGTTCTTGAACATGCATCCACAACTCTAAACCTCTTGATTCTTCAAGACTTAAGAATTGTCCAAACTCCAAGCATTATGCTCCTTAGCTGTCCTGACCAAGTTGGTTGATCGTCCAAGGCTCTATACTTGATCAATACTCTATCTTTATTCTCCCTAGCCATTACACCTTTTATTATGCAGCCTAGGGATCTATACTTAGCTCCTTAGCTCACTCAAGAATGTTGGCTATCAATAACAATAGGCCAACATTAATATTGAGCTCATTATTTGGTTCAAGGCACAATGGTCTCCTACACACGTGACCTATTACGTGTGGAATCTTAGTATGATTAGGATACAAAAGCAAGTGTCCTAATCAACCTTTTTTAGTCCATTGTGGCCAAAAATTTTCACTTTAGGTAGGGGATGGTGTCCCAACTATTGAAGATATTTGTTTTTTGATTGGGCATCATCCTCATCGGGAGACAACCAACATTAGTTTGTCTACCTCTAGCATTATCTTTAAATACCCAGTTGACCATAAGAGTGACCACCTTACCAATTGGGGACATGTTATAGAATCTTTTATGAAAGATGACCTCCTAATGGATTAAGAGTACATGGTATTCTTATTCTTCTTCCTAACCAATTCTTGTTGTGGCTGTTGCCTTTTGTGACATTACTAAGGATTCACCACCCTAGTAGTTGCTTTGGCCAACTAACGTCCTATAACCCTTGCCCCTAGTCCTATCTCACCTGAATAGAGGTCTGAGGGACTTAGACTATTCAAACCAACGTCTAGGAGGAGGTTATTTTTGGGTCCTTCAACTATAGATGGTAGCTTGCTTTCTTTTTCTTTTTTTAAAGTTTGGTCATCTGTGGTCCATCGAGTTTGACATTCACCCTTATAGAGAACTTCTAGCAACGACCAAGAGTTATGCATCTTGTGAATGTTAGGAAACTTGGACAATTATGTTAAAAATTATTTTTCAAAGTTTGTAATTCTTAAACAATATTTATTAAGTTAGAATTGATTCATGTGGTTTACTGCTAGTCATGAAGTGAAAACTTAGGACATCTCGCATTTACAACAATGTTTGAAGAAGTGTACAATTCAAAGGTATATATTCATGCATTTGTAGTTAGGCACTTAACTTTAGAATTGTTCTTAAGTTTTGATATGAACTTTACCGTGGTTAATTTGACCATAAACAAGAGTTAGTTTGGACTATAGGCTAAATCTACTTATAAAAAATTGGTTTTAAAATTTCCTAAACTTGTCTTATTATTTTAAAAGGATTTATTTCAAAAAAATGTGTTTATTCTTACTGAAAAACGTTAGTGCGATTGTAATAGCCTCCGCGTCTGATTGGAATCTCATTTGAATGGAAGGTGAATTCTCATTCGACATGCATGGATTGTTTTGCGCCGATTTGAGTGAAACTTGCCAGTTTCGTGCACAAAATCTTCTCTTAAAGGGGTCTAATACATGAATTTGTTAGTATAAATAAGGTAGTATGGCATACATAGTTAGAACGCTATCCCTTTTAAGCACAAAGAGTTATAGAGAAACCTTAAGCTTTATTTTTTTATTCATATAGTCGGTTTGTTACAAGATTGTGAATCTTGTGGTTTACTTTATATATCTAGTTTTGAAACAGTACATGTAAGAGCATATAAAATGGCTAGAATACGGACTTCCATTGCATGCGATTTGTACATTGTGAAAGGTATTGCATTCTTTTTTATTATTAAGCTTTTACAACTCTGTGTGAGTTTTTTTCACTAGGAGGGTTTTCCACGTAATTCTTCCTATCCTCCATATTTTAAGTATTTCATTTTTTTGTTATGATGCTAGATATACTTAAATTCATTATTTAAATAATTTAACAATAAAATATTTTTGACAGTATTCAACCTCGTACACTAGAGTGATAAGTAAGATATCGATCATGGTTAATTGAACCTAATTTCTTTTAGGTATCGATTAATTAGCTTGTGTAATTTTGCACGTTAATGTTCCACATGTTTTTTCACAATTAGTATCAGAGCCTTGTTCTCTAAAAAATTTAATTTGTTGAGATTCTTGAATATTAGGAGTGCCTAGAATTTCCCTTAGATAGGGTCTAATTTAATGAGTACAATTTCTAGCAATGAAAATTTTAGTAAAAATCTAGATTTTGATTTACATGACGACGAAGGATTACAAAATGCCTATAATGTTATGATTGTTGAGTGTATTATGTAAAAGAAAATAAACATAAAATTGCTGGTTAAGGTCAATGAACTAGTAACTACGAAAGACTGACTTGAATCAA
Source organism: Nyssa sinensis (assembly GCA_008638375.1). NCBI lineage: Eukaryota > Viridiplantae > Streptophyta > Magnoliopsida > Cornales > Nyssaceae > Nyssa > Nyssa sinensis. Next base: position 17,898,062 of record CM018032.1, on the reverse strand, counting down.
AATTGGAACAATCTAAAATCCAAGTGTAAAGGATTCAATCCTTGTTAGTCTCAATAGAGAACAAAACAAGACTTCTTGAAGATAAGTTTCAACAAAGTATAAACGAGAAAATTTTAATTTTTAATGACAAAAATTGTCCATTTCAATATTTTATTTTATTTTTGCATTTTGACCAATTTTTTAAATATTTTTTAATTTTATATAAAAATAAATTTAAAGTTTTAATCAATTTTTATTTGAAAATAAAAAAAAAATCAAAAAAATTGACATCAAAGGGACAATTTTGTTATTTTGAAAAAAAAAAATTAGTTAGAGTAGTTTGTCATGTAAAGTAAGTAAGATCATTATAATTTCAAAAACTTTAGAGAAGGTCAATATAATTTGTCAGAAACCTTATACAAGGTCAATGTACTTTACTCATAATTTTTTTTTCGCCTACATTATAATTCTTATATTTTTTTTTCCCTCGATCCAAATGTATTGTCCAAATCATCCAACATATATATATATATATATGTGTGTGTGTGTGTGTGTGTGTAACCAATACACTTGGACCTACCCAAAAAATTCATATGTACTCGCAATACAAATGATTGAGGTCCTAGGATCACAATTATCATATGGTCCAGTGCACATTCCACATTCCAGGGACTCGATTAAGTGACTACTGTAGACTTGTCTCCATTTCATGATTTGGAGGATCTATTTGGTAACAGTTTTGGGCCTACTAGTTTGTTGGTATTGAATTGTGAAGACGTCCTATACCCATATTATATATATGTCTCTGTGTGTGTGTGCGTGCGTGTGTGTGTGTGTGTGTGTGTGGTGCCTTTGTGTGTGTGGAAAAAATTAGAAAAAAAGAAAAAGAAGAAGAAAACATCATTTTCTTTTGCAGATTGTGGAGATCAAATTAGAAAGAGACGAATCTGCAAATATTTCAACCTCCGCAACAACAAATATGAAATAGTGAAATCAATGATTGATCAGGAGTCCTTATTTCTCTTTTCATGATTGAGAGGTTCTTAAAGTCAAAGCCTCATTCACAAGTCAACTGTTACACTATTTTGATGATGTGCTCCATAACTCTGTCTTCCCTTCCCCCCCCCCCCCCCCACATTGGGGATGACAACTGACTTGGTTTATACAATGCAAACAACCCATCCCATCATCCAAAACTCATTCTTCGTCAACATAATAATGCTTTTATGTGGGTTTCCCATTCAATTTTCTTTTTCTTTATATATATATATATATATATATATATATTTAGAATCAGACTTTATTTTAAATTTTGGAAGCTTTTTCAAAATTCTTTAAAATGGGTTTAAATGGTCACTCTCATAAGTTATATGATGTTTTTAAAACTAACCCCTTTGTCTAGCTCTTCTCAAATTTTAAACATCATTTAAGAAAAAATACAAATTTCGACTACAACTATTTTTAACTTCTTTTCATTAATTTATGCTCATTAAAGATTAGAGTTGTTGTCATTCTAATAACAAAAGAATTCATAAATGGGCATCTAAGGTGGCATAATCTTATTGGTGGCTATAAATCACCGGCTTACGTATCATCCTTACTGATTTTAAACTCGTCTAAATATTTGTGCATGATTTGATGATATATTTTTGCAATATATGAATTCATATCCTTCATAATAGCTTATTTACACTTCTTCTCATAATTTGTTTAAAAAATATTATAAATGTAATTTGTGTAAGAACTAATAATACTGTAATTCAATTAATTGGAAATGTTAGATCAACTTTATAGCCCCCCGTCCCATAAAAGGGGGGGGGGGGGGGGGAGGGAGGGAATAAAGATAAAAAACTGTAAAGTTGGGTTTTCCTTGCATAGGAGACCTTATATCTAAATTCATACTTTCATTTTATATATATATATATATATATATATGAACACACACACACACACATATATATATATATATCTTATGGTTAGGTAAAATTTTTCCCTCTCTCATTGTTGTACTCCAAAAAAAAAAAAAAAAAAAAGGCAGCCAACAATAAGAAGTGAAATTACAAAAATCCACAAATAAACCTACTTACATGAATTTAACACAAAGGAAAGGTTGAGGAAAAATATCAATGGCTGGGATTGGAGTGATTGAAGGGTGGTGATGCATCATCTCCCTTTGTTATAATCTCCTGTTGCTTCTTCCATCTCTTAATCTCCTGCACCAACAAGCCCTTGCTTTCATCATCTCCACCATTTGCTTTCTTAGCAACATCATGCCTTCCCTTCTTGGCCTTGTATCCCAAATTAAAACACATCTCTAGATTTGTTCTTTGCAACAATCTTGATAACAATGCTGTAATCTTTTCTAAGAGGGTATATAGCAATGTGTCTATTTATTTAATCTTTGGTTTGACGATGACTACAATGAATTTTTGGATCATATACCATGTATATAATTTAAATGCTACCATACAAATTTGAGCATCAATCACTTGGTGCCTTTTGACCAACTCAAATTACCCTGACCATCTGATCTTGCCATAATTATTTTTATGATCACTATCTTATCGGGAGGGAAATATATTCTTTACAATAACTTATCTACACTTCCTAGGTTAGCATGCTTAAAAGATATGGTAGATAGGAATTAATAAATAGGATTGCAGTTCTATCAGGGTGGTGCAAGTGTCTACTATTCACACAATAGGTGTGGATTGGATTTCCCCTTCCCCTTTTTGTATCAAAAATAAATAAATAAATTTGGTAAATTATTTTTTAAAAAATAAATAACAACAATTTTCATATGTCACAATAGTTTAAGCCAATTGTAGGGAAGATGAACCCAATTGTAGAGGGCGCAAGGGTGGAGCTGTTTAGGGGCTTTGGGTGGTGGAGGGGGCGGTTGTAGCGTCAAAAATTTTGTAAAAAAAAAAAATTTTACATGTAAATCTTTCACTAATTTTGAGAATACAAATTTTTTTCCTAAACATTTTCCACCCTAACTTCAAAAATAGATAAAATTGCCTCCTAAAATCTTAACCAAAAAAATTCTAGGCACCTAATTTTTTTTTTTTTTGGCTCTGCCCTTGAGAAGGTGTGAACCCAAATTTGAAATATAGGTTGCAGTGGTTCAGGCTTTTCTAGGTTGCAATTGTTGAACCCAAATTGCGGAATTCCAGACTGTATATATCAACCCAAGTTTAATCCAGTACAACCAGCTTAAAAACAAGTTCAGGCCAGGCCCAAACGACTCCAAAAAAAATCATAATCCATCTAAATTGAACACTCGGGCTAAGATACATTTCCAGCATTGCGGAGTAGCTCCATTCCAATAGCAACCTTTGGAACTGGGCCTCGTCTGTTTGCCGAAAGAGCTCCATCCAATTGCCACATTACTACTAGATTAGACTTGACTGCGAATTTGTTGGGCCAACATCAACAAGAAAGTCATAACATGATAGCATCAGCCGTTTAATCATAGGTGGAATTAGACCTGGCAATTGCTCTCCAGACCCGTGAACCTATCCTAATCCGCTCAAAAATAAATGGATTCAGGTGACCTGTTTAGTAGAATGGGTTGTAAATGGGTTAAGTAAAATGACGTGTCTCTTTAACAGGTTGTAAATGGGTTAGTCACGGGTTGTATACATTTTTGTCTTTCACATTTAGGTCATTAGAGTCATTGCGTGGCTTGTTGCTTTATCTCCCGATAGCGTCATCTCCCTCCTTTCTCTGTCTGCCCACGAGCTCTCCCATCGTTGACATTCTTTACCATTACCGACTGGAGATCTGTGTTACCATCGGTCGTTGCATCGCCAGTAAATCTGTGGTAAACACCTCGCCTCTCTTTTGCTTTCGTCGCCTCTAGGCTCTTCCATTGCCGACGAACATCTGTGTTACCATCGATCGTAGTTTCGTCTGTAGATCTGTGGTAAATAACCCACCTCTCTCTCTCTCTCTCTCTCTCTCTCTCTCTCTCTCACTTTGATCGCCTTTCTTCCACCATGGAATTGGGACCATGTCTCCCATATTAGGCCTTGAGTTTGAAACTCTCCCTTTTCGCTTGTGTTACACTAGGGGTGCGCCCAAAAAAAAAACAAACAAAGTAGGAACAGTTAATTCAAACCAATATTGAGTTTGTCCATTTCTAAAAAATATTTGTATTAGTTCAATTCTCAAAATTTATAGAACTGACTTGCTCGATTTGGTTCTGGTTTAAAAGTTGGATAAATTGAATTGACCAAATAACCAACCTCTAAGCAAAATATATGTTTTGAATGATATATAAAAAAAAGAACTACATATATAAAACATTACTGTTTGGATTATGGTTTCCAACAGTAATTTTCGAGAACATTTTTAATGATCAATTTTAAGGCTCAAATTGTTCTGAATTCTAGATCAACATTTTTGTGGATAGAAAGGACCAAAGATAGGGAATGGTTTTTCAACAAGAAGCCGCTAATTTTGAAAACTTGGTGAACTTGAGAAAGAAGGTGTTCACTTTATCTCCCTCTCAGTAAGATTTCCAAAATTGAAGATGAATTTCTAGTCCTTTTATTCCCGCATCTAGGTGTATTAAAATGGGCAGGTTAAAAATGAGTCGGGTAAAAAATGAATTGAATCCATTTTGACCCGTAATTAAATAGGTCAAATATAGGTCGGGTCAAATAGCGATCAAGTCACCCAAACCAAACCCGTTACTTAAAAAAAAATTTAATTTTGCACTTCTATCACTAGTTCAAATACTTACCTACCCATTATCTCATTTTTCAGCATATTAAACACATTGCACTCACAAATACAAACTAACTTATTTTTAATTTTTTTTACATTCTTATTCAACAATCAAGTTCCTTAGTTAATGAAACTAGTTGCAAAGAGAAAATAGAACAATTGACAAAGTAGTAAAAAACTTACACCAAAAAAATGAATAATAATCAAACTACTAATGCAAAAACTATCATAAGACTAATAAGATTAAATATGTGGAATTAGCACTAAATTTTTAATTGACAACAATTAACAACTAAAAGCAATTTACCAATTAGGTATCCAATTTAAATGAAACTAGTTGATTAATAATTCTATGATTCCCAAAATATTGAACAATTGACTATAATCTAAGAAAACACAAAATAAACTCAAAGTATGGGGTGTTATCTATTCCTACTTTACATCCTTATTAGCTATATGTATACACACACACACACACATACACACACACATAGAGAAAGTTGAACAACAATTGTACTCCATTTCTAGTCCATTGCCTTCTCTTGCAACATAGTAGGGATCGAATTGAAACAAATCCCAAGTCTCTATCTCTCTCTCTCTCTCTCTCTCTCTCACACACACACACACACACACACAGTTTAGCATGGATTCTCTAGAAAACGGACTGAGATGGACCCCAAGCCATAATTCAAGTAACAAAGGAGAGAGATGACGATGTAGAGATGGAAATCATTGCTTCTGAAGAAGGTGACATGCAATTAATAACACCAAAAAAGCTTCCCATTTAACACCGACCTTGCTACTACTAACCACCCTCTACCACCCCATTTCTTCGTCCTTGAGCCATTATCTCTAATTGTTAATTACGAGATTAAACGATCCCTAGAGACAGAAAAACCACCAAAAGGGGAAGAGAAAGTGAGGATTGATTTTTTATTTTTAAGGGAGATTCCGATAATCTCTCAAAAACTCCCATTTACTGGTTCGCCCCTCTATTGGGAAATCATGGATGCCTCATCGATTTAGCTTCTACCACAAGACACTCTCCATCAGATTTTCTCGAACCTACCCCTCTATTAGATCATGAACTGAAATTATAATGTGAGTGGCAAAAGGAAAGACAGAGAGAGAAATAGTCGTCGTGTGAGAAGTGTGGAAAGCCAGTAACTTATCCTAGATTTGTAAACACCCTCTTAGTAGTAACCTGTATTCAACCCGCAAATCACCCAAATTCATCCCGCTTTAACTTGTTAAATTATTGAGTTCCTTTTATCCAACCCATTTCTAACCTACTGATTAAATAAGTCATCCAAATCTATTAATTAGTGGGCAGGTTAGGGTGAATTGGCAGGTCTGGATAATATTTTCCATCTCTACCCGCATCTGTTGTGAAGTCGGTGCTACTAAGGATCTCCCCATCAAGGTTCTTGTCACACCCCTGAACCCGGAAAGGCCTGGAGGTGAGGTCCCTAACTATAATTTTAAGTTGTTTAAGTAAAATAGTTGAGTAATTTGGTGGTTAATTATATTTAAATGAAGGAGAAATGTAAGGGTAGATACACCAGGTTGGAAGACAGCTAGTCAGATAGGAAAAATAATAGCGAAAGATAAAATTTCCACTCAGCCCCCTCAGTGCCGATCGGTACACACAGAGGGGGGTTTCCTCCGTCTGAGTGCTGATCAGTTATCTCATAGTACCAATCAACACTGGTTGCCTACCTTGCCCATTTTTAAAAAATGTTACCCTATTTTGGTACCTTCTTTTGGTCCAACCTGTTTCCTCATTGTTTAAACATCCTTTCCCTTTTCTTCTACAATCATTTCATAGTCCAATATCCAAATTATACATCTAATGAAACATGTACCAAAGTATTCATTCAAGTGCCAAATTCCAAAGCATTTGATCTTTATAGACGTCAAGATATAAGCTAAGTAATTATAAAATTTACATTACCACATTGCTTCTATTTTATATACATTAAGTTACAAGAAGTATGGCCCTAATACAAGGGCCATTTACATATAACACAAGTTCCTAAATGAAGTAAAACATAAGCATGTTTCCACATGTGGAGTAGTATCCAAAAATGTCTCAAAAATAAGGTCTTCAAAAATAGCATCGTGATAGTCCTTGAACTTGTTGTCGTCTCCTTTTCCCATTCATACGTTTAGTAGGGGTCAACACAACTATCACAGTAGAATATCTAAATAAAGGAAAAAAATATATGGTGATACAAGTAGGCATATGCTAGTGTAGTGGCATACAAGTGGTCACTAAAGCTTATATCAAGGAACACGGTTATCAATTCTATAATGACCACTCTCCAAAATTTAATATAAGTAATCATACTAAAGAAAAATATCATTAGATTATGTTAATAAATAAACAAGAATGATTAAGGTTTGGTGCTTCATTCAACCTATCTCAAGCTCTCAGTGTTCTCAATCTAAATGACTATCTACTCAGTAAACCTATGTGCTTTATGGGTTATAAACTTGATATGGAGACAAATGACCACTTGCGTAGATTTACAGCTTGCAAGCCAATGGGAGACACCATCCCTATCACAACCAAAGTTCAAGTAAAGAAAAATCTCACCAATGACGTAACTAGTTTCTTACCCAAAGCATCATCTCCCTTCTAAGCTCTCCACTTTCATGGTTTCATGACCATTTCATCAATGTCTACATTCATAGTTCCATATTTACTTCACCAATACACAAATTATCAACACAATAATACCCAAACATCATGATTTCATAAAAAATAGTCACATAGGCAATTTTAAAAAAGCTTAGTGAGCAATCCATAATTTCTCATATATTACAAACGTAATCAACATCATGAGCACACCTCTACAAGAGAATTGTTTGGACCGAGAGTGATATCAATGAAAAAAAATATCAAATAATTAGGTCTACAAGTTATGCTCAACATATGAAAATTTAAATAAGAATAAGCATGTATGTGTCATGAAATGAGGGAATGAAATGCACAATCTACCTAAACACGTGCTTTTTCACCTAGGGTTAGAGGCCCTACCTCAATTTTTTGATATTTGGATGGAACCCTAGTTGTCTCATAGTGAGGTTTGGTGAAAATCTCTAAGTTGAATGTTCGAGTGTTGATAGCTTTGTTCTTCTTAAATCTTCCAAGAAAAGCTCAACTTCTTGATTTTTGGAATGAATTTCTTCAAGCCCTAAATTTTCCCTGTATCTCCCTCTTTTATCTTCCCTCATATATTTTCACGAAAGTGTGTGTGTGTGTGTGTGTTTAGGGTGTGGTCTTATAAGACCAAAATAATGGCTTGAAGTGAAATTCCCACTGTTACCCCCTCTTTAGTTGACTTATCCTCTTTAATTCCCTTGCCCATTCTAGTTATTTTACTTATGTTAAGAGCACTAATTCATTTCAGTTATGCTTTAGTCTACTTTAAGTTAGGTCTATTACATTATAAAACTCACTCATGTATTTTCTTTTCATTTCATCACATTATTGGCCAATTATTTAAAATAATAAAATTTTGGGTCTTTATATTCTTTCTGCCTTGAAAAAATTTCGCCCTTAAAATTTAGCTCATACCTTGATTAACAATCAAATTGGGTATTTGGTGCGAAGCACGTCCTCACGTTCCCAACTAGCTTCTTCAAAGCCATGATGCAGCCATAGGACCTAAACTAGGGGAATATTCTTACTCCACAAAACTTGTTCCCTACTGTCCAAAATCTTAATGGGGCAGTCCTCATAAGACATGTTTCTTTCAATATCCAATTTTGTCTAATCCAACACATGCGAAGGGTCTGGTTAATATTTGCAAAGCATCATTGAGTGGAGCACATTATAAACCCCTAATAATCACGGTGGTAACACTAGTTGGTAAGCAATTTCTCCTATTCTCTCAAGAATCTTCAAATGGTTCGATATACCTTAGGGCTAGCTTTCCTCCTTTGCCCAAATCTTGTCAAGCCCTTCCGCGACACTATTTTAAGAAAGATGTAATCTCCTACTCCAAAGGCTAGAGGTGTATGCCTCTTATCTGCGTAACTCTTTTGCCTACTCTGTGCCATAAGCAACGACAGTTGAATGGACTTTAACTTCTCGATAGTCTTTAGAACCAAGTCTGGGCCCAGAACTTGTGGCATCCCCAACTTCAATCTAACAAATAGGTGATCAGCAAGGCCTGCCATATAGTACCTCGAATAGCACCATCTCAATACTTGCTGGATAACTATTGTTGTACGCAAACTCAATGAGTGGAAAATGATCCTCCCAACTGCCCTTAAAATCTATGACACAAGCCCGTAACATGTCGTCCAAGGTTTGAATAATGTGTTCGGACTGGCAGTCAATTTGTGGATAAAAAGAGATGATAAATGAAAATTCGATACCTAAGGCTGCCTGTAGGCTTTGCCAAAAATGAGCTGTAAACTGCGCATCTCTATCATAAATAATAGATACTGAAATCCCGTGTAGACAGAAAATCTCTCATATATACAAGCGGCTAAGTGACTCCTATAGAATGTGTAATCTGGATGGGTAAAAAGTGAACGAATTTCAGTCAGTCGATCCACTGATGACCCAAATAGTGTCATGTTCCCATGGTGATTTAGGCAATCTGGAGATGAAGTCTATCGTGATATGCTCTTATTGTGAAATAGTTGAGGGTTGAACACTCTATATCGATCATGGTTTAAGATTTCAAGATCAAATCTATGTTCCACAATCTTGTCACAAGGATATTATGAGTGAGTTTCATCATTCGACCTTAACGTGTTGACAAGTCAAGCACCTGCTAACAAATCCTGCTACATCAATCTTCATGCCCTTCAACCAATACTACCTACGAAGTTTGTGATACATCTTCGTGCTCCCTTGATGAACTACCATTTTTGAATAATGAAACTCACTGCATGATATCCTTGTGACAAGATTGTGGAACATAGACTCGATCTTGAAATCTTAAACCATGATCGATATAGAGTGTCCAACCCTCAACTATTTCACAATCAGTAATACGAGTGCGAACGATCTCCACCTCGAAATCCTATAACTACACATCAATCACTCGAATAAGTAAGCTAGGGTGTGTGGTAATAGAGAATAATATAATTGTACCCTTCGTCTCACCAAGATATAAGTCATACTCTAATCCTAGCTTCTAGAATTTTCCATTATCGAATGAGTATACTAGCCTAAGTTCCCTCGAGAATTCCTACGAAGTGCATCGGCCATGATGTTGGCTTTCCCTGAGTGGTACTACAAGTCAAAATCATAACCTACTATGTACTTCATCCATTATATTTGTCTTAATTTCAAGTCTTTTTGAGAGAAGAGATACTTAAGACTCTTGTGGTTGGAAAAGACCTCGAACGTCTCCCTATAAAGATAATGTTGCCAACAATTCAATGCAAGGACAATGGCGGACTAGCTCTAAATCATATGTCAGGTAGTTCCTCTCACGAGGTTTCAACTGTCGAGAACCATATCCTACCACCCAACCATTTTATAGAAGGACACAACCTAACCTATCCCGTGAAGCGTCATAATAAATGAAATATTTCTCTCCACTCTCGAGAATAATAAGGATCGGTGCCTGTGGGAAAATGAGTCTTCAACTCTCAGAAGGATCGTTCACAAGCTGTCATTTCACAAAACTTCGGACCCCTTTTCTAGCGAGTCTTGTCATAGGTGTAGCCAAGTGTGAGAATCCTTCAATAAACCTGCGGTAGTACCTCGCCAAACCCAAGAAACTACGAATTCCAAACACATCCTTCGGTCTCTCCCAAGTCATAACAACTTCTATGTTTGAAGGATCTATGGATACTTTTTGTTGTAAAAGAATATGCCCAAGAACTTTATTTTCAGTAACCAAAAGCCACATTTCTCAAATTTGGCATATAATCGGCGTTCTTGCAAGGTTTGCAAGGAAATGCGAATACTGCTCTTTATGTTTCTCCCTAGACGGTGAGTAGATAAGAATGTTTCTAGCAAATACAATAATGAAAACATCAAGGTATTGTTGAAAAATATGATTTATTAGATACATGAATGCAGCTGAAACACTCATCAACCCAAATGGCATAACCAAATACTCATAATGGCCATACCGTGTGCAAAAAATGGTTTTTGGAATAGCCCTCCTCCTTAATCCTCAACCAATGATAATAGGATCTCAAATCAAGTCTTGGAGAAACAAATAGATCCTCTTAATTAATCAGAACAAATCATCTACGAGTGGCAACTGGGTACTTGTTCTTCACGGTCACCTGGCTTAAGCTTACGGTAATTGATGCAAAGCTAAAGTGATCCATCCCCATTTTTTGTAAAAAAGGCTAGTATTCCCCAAAGTGAAATTCTAGGACATATAAAACCCTTGTTCAACAATTCTTCAATTTACTCCTTTAGCTCCCCTAGTTCTACTGGTGCCATACGGTAAAGTGCCATCGAGATCGGTGTTGTGCCTCACAAAAGACGATAATGAAAACATCAAGGTATTGTAAAAAAAAAAATGATTTAGTAGATCCATGAATGCAACTGGAACACTCATCAACTCAAATGGCATGACCAAATACTCATAATGGTCATACCGTGTGCGAAAAGCGATTTTCGGAATACCCTCCTCCTTAATCCTCAATCAATGATAACTAGATCTTAAATCAATCTTGGGAAAACAAATAGATCCTCTTAATTAATCAAACAAATTATCTATGCGTGGCAACGGGTACTTGTTCTTCACAGTCACCTAGTTCAGCTTACGATAATCGATGCATAGCCGAAGTGATCCATCCCTTTTTTTTGCAAAAAGGACTAGTACTCCCCAAAGTGACGTGCTAGGACATATAAAATCCTTGTTCAAAAATTCTTCAATTTACTCCTTTAGGTCCCCCAATTCTACTAGTGCCATCAAGATCGGTGTTGTGCCTCACAAAAGATCAATGGGGAACTTTATCTCCCAATATGGCGATAACCTATGTAGATCATCTAGAAACACATCTAGGAAGTCCCATACCACTAGCATTAGCTCCTCATGACTCCTACTAACATCGTCTACTACCCAGCTCAAGTACATAAGACTAAGCTCGCCCAAATCACACAAGTCCCATAAACATGGAATAGTTAGGTCACTTTGACCACCCAAAAATTAAAAATAGTCTCCCTTAAGAGTATAGACGATCACCCTCCATCGATAACAATCAATGGTCGCCCAATAAGTTAACAACCAATCAATACCCAGAATAAGGTCGAACATGGTCATATTTAAGACAATAAAATCAAATAGGAAATAACTGATCTGCCACCTCTACCTCACAAGAACGAAAAATCCTCCTAAGTAAAACCATACCTCAAACTTGGAGTTTTTGTCAGAAGAGTACGGTCTAAAATGTCTATGTCTAACTCTAAAGTGTGTGGAAAGGCTAAAGAGATAAAGGAATGTGATGCACCCGTGTCAATCAAAACATTTTCCTATGAGTTAAATATTAGAATAGTAGCTCGCACAACTAAAGTACCAACAAATGATTCATCTTTAGTAACTCTATACACTATTCCCTATGTCTGGCCTAGAGATGGGTCTTAGTGTGTCGTAGTCTAATGTGTAGTCTGTGGACTGACTATGGAAGATGAAAGTCATGGGACCTAGCCTAGAACTCTGAATTGAGAAAGAAGTCACTAGAGGAAATGGTGGAAGAAAACTCTGACTAGACTGATAGGTCTGAGAAGAATTGACTGGCTGATAAGCTAAGGAAACCTCAATCCCCTGAGGCATGGTCCAAAACCTAACAGTGTGCTCCAATTGGCCACATCGATAGCAAATGGGGGTTCTGCCTCTTCCCTGGGTCTGTGTTTGGTCTATACTCTGTGAGGGTCCTTGAGCCCTATCCCTTAGGTTTTCTAGTACTCTAGGACTATGTTTGCCTCTTTTGTAGACACTCTACCTTACGATAACCTAGCTGAATGACACTGATAACAAATCAACTCTCCATGTGGGTCTCTCCCAATAGTGAAGAGTAAGTCAGGCGGTGAAAGGTTTGGGCTTGTTCTTATGATTGCGCTGCTCCTTCTCTTTAGTCTTTTCTTATATCCCTATCTGTCGGGTTAAGAACTGGAACCCCAAACTGGATACCTCGAATCAGAGATCCTCTTGATGTCCTCCAAATCAGCCTCTATTAACAAGGCTCGCTTGTAGATCTCAAAAAATACTTAAATTTTTAGAGGAATTATCTTATTTCAGATAGAAGGCTTAAGCCCTAACTCAAAAGTACAAGCCTTTTTTAAACTCATCATGCAACCACCATTGCGCATATTAGGATAAAGTATAAAATCGAGACTCATACTCGGACACCATCATATCACCTTGACATAAATAAATGAATTCCTATCATACTAAATCCCTAGCAACAATAGGAAATAACTTGTCAAGAAATGCCTTTATAAAAACATCCCACTTCCTAACTATGGTAGCCCCTACTAACTCTCACCAATTCAAGGCCTACCCCTGGAACAAAATATTAGCATAATCAATCTGGAGATCATCTTACTGAATACAGAAAATGTCTAAAAGTTGAAAGACTTGTCTCAACCAATGGGTCAAGTCTTTTTGAAAATTTGGGAGGATTAAGTATTTGGAATTCCTTTATGGTAGCTGTGACCCTAGTTTTGCCTGTCTGAGAATGGGACTAGGCCTCGTCCCTATTATCCTGTTGGAATTGTCTCATAAACTCCATCATGCCATGGGAAATCTCGGCCCCATCTACATGAACCCTTTGAACATATGGTGGAGGTTCTGGAACGAGAACCTCCCATTGGCCTTGTCCTACTAGTTCTTCCTAAAATTCTAGTAGGGGATTGGGAATAGGTACTTCTCCCCTATCACTATCTACTGGATCCCTCAAGAGTGGCGATAGAGGTACAGGAATAGGCATTTCCTCCCTACCTTAGTTCATTTGGCCTACTAGAGGTGGTGGTGGAGGCATAGGAATGAGTATTCCTCCTTGGCTCGACCCCAACCTCAACCTTGGCCTTTCCTCGATATCTTCCCTTGGACGGGATCCTATAAAGATATCAAAAAGGAAAAAATTTCAAATAGACCTATAACTTACAATGAAGCTTCTAACTTTTCTACGAGATCCTACCCTCAATATCGGACAATTATCTCCCTCTTCATCACTAGCATATGTAAAATGAAATCAAATGAATGCAACATGTATCACATGCATCAAGGAACCATTAGACTAGGCATGTTCAAAAGCTTACAATAGTGAATTGCACACCTATTCGAGATAAAGCAATTCATATAAAATCATCACCAATTAAATAGACTATATCTATCAGTTGACTAGACATGAAACTAACACACATTTCAAGCCAAAGTTCCTAGATAATTTCAATTCATGAATAATATAAGTTTATCTTAAGGTTAGCACTATCCCATCATCTTAAAATATTCAAAACTTAGGCTTTGATACCAGATTGTCATGCCCCTAACTCGAGAAGGCCCGAAGGTGAGGTCACAACTATAATTATGAGTTGTTAAGTAAAATAGTTGAGTAGTTTCATGGTTAATTATATTTAAATGAAGGTGAAATGTTAGGGAGGATATGTCGGTTTGGAAAGAAGCTAGTCAGATAGGCAAAACAAGAGGGAAAGATAGAATTACCCCTCAGCCCCTTAAGTGTCGATCGACACACAAAAGAAGGGGGTTTCCTCCCTTTGAGTGTCGATCAACACTGGCTACCTTCCTTGCTCATTTTTTAAAAAACTTTCCCTACTTTGGTCCCTTCTCTTGGTCCAACGTGTTTCCTTATTTCTTAAACAACCTTTCCATTTTCTTCTACATTCATTTCATAGTTCCATATCCAAATTATACATCCAACAAAACATGTACCAAAGTACTCATTCAAGTGCCAAATTCCAAAGCATTTGATCTCCATAGAGGTTAAGACACAAGCTAGGTAATTATAAAATTTACATTACCATATCCCTTCTATTTTATATACAAAAAGTATAGCCTTAATACAAGGGTCATTTACATACAAGACAAGTCCCAAAAGAAGTAGAACATAAGTATGTTTCCACATGTAGAGTAATATCCAAAAATGTCCCAAAAATAAGGTCTTCAAAAATAGCATCGTGATGGTCTTTCAACTTGTTGTTTAATCCTTGCCCATTCCTGCGTCTAGTAGGGGTCAATACAACTACTACAATAGAACCTCTAAACAAAGGGAAAGACACGTGGTGATACGTGTAGGTATGTGCGAGAGCAATGACATACAAGTGGTCACCAAAGCACGCATCGAGAAACAAGGTTATCAATTTTATAATAACCATTCTTCATAATTCAGTATAAGTAATCATACTAAAGAAAAATATCATCAAATTATGTCAATACATAAATAAGAATCATTAAGATTTGGTGCTTCATTTAACTAATCTCAAGTTCTCAATGTTCTTAATTCAAATGACTATCCACCTAATGGCCCTCGGTAATCTTATGTGCTTTACAGGCTACTAACCCAATGAAAACAAATAACCACCCATGCAGATTTAAGGCCGCCAGCTGATGGGAGACACCATCCTTATCACAACCAAATCACGGTTAAAGCGAAATCTCACCACACTCTAGAGCACATCGAAGACGTACCTAGTTTCTAACCCAAAGCATCATTTCCCCTCTAAACTCTCCATTCTCATAGTTTGATAACCCTTTCATCAATGTCTATGTTCACAGTTCCATATTTACTTCTACACAAAGTATCAACAAAGTAATACTCAAACATCATGACTTCACAACAAATAGTCACATAGGAAATTTTACAAACACTTGGTGAGCAATCCATAATTTCTCATGAATTACACATGGAATCAATATCATGAGAACATCTTCACTATTGAATTGTTTGGAATAGGAGTGATATCAATGAAAAGATAAGATGAAAATGAGTTATTCTAGAAGAAAAAAACATCAAATAATTATGTCTACAAGCCATGCTCAACATATGATAATTTACATAAGAATAAACTTAAATGTGTCATAAAATAAGGGAATGAAATGCACAATCTACCTAAACACATGTTTTTCACCTAGGGTTAGAGGCCTTGCCTTAATTTACTGATATTTAGATGGAACCCTAGTTATCTCTTGGTGAGGTTTGGTAAAGATCTTTACAAATTCCAACTCCAAGTTGAATGTTTTAGTGTTGAGAACTTTATTCTTCTTAGATCTTCTAAGAAAAACTCCACTTTTTGATTGTTGGAGTGAGTTTCCTCAAGCCCTAAGTTTTCTCAAAATCTCCCTCCCATCTTTTCACGACAGTATGTGTGTTTGTGGTGTGTGTTTAGGGTGTGGTTTCATAAGACCAAAATAATGGTTTGAAGTGAAATTCCTATGTTACCCCTCTTTAGTTGAATTCTCCTCTTTAATTCCCTCTTCCTTTCTAGTATTTCTGCTTAAGTTAGGAGCATTAATTCATTTCACAATGCATTAGTCAACTTTAAGTTAGGTATATTTACATTATGTAACTCACTCATGTATTTTCTTCTTATTTTATCACATTATTGGCCAATTTAAAGTAATAAAATTTTAGGTCTTTGCAGTTCCCTTCATCAATCATAACAACAACAAATTCTAGCAAGAAAAATTGATCCTTGTTCAATCACCAACTCATCTAAAAGCTTAAGCTATTAAAAAGGGTGTAACTTAAGTATTTAAATCCATCAATGCGCCCCCTCATGTGTGGCCAGACTCCCACCAAGAAGGGACCGATATATACATCAATTATAATTATCAAGGTGACATTGAGGTTCAAACTCAAGACCTTTGCCTACTATGTTGTGATACCATGTTAAATTACCAACTCATCTTAAATGCTTAAGCTGTTAAAGAGAGTGTAATTTAAGTAATTAAATCCTTCAACAATCCCAGATACTAAGTTTAGCTCTAGTTAACTCCAAATCCTTCATACTTGTCACGCCCCGAATTCCAGGGAACCAGAGGCGCGAGTAACGAGACAAAAGAAAATAAAAATAATAAAGAAATAAAGACGATTAAGTATAATTACATACATTCCGTACACCATTCTGATACATACACAAGGTCTGGTCCATTTGTTCACAACATACAAAATAAGATCCAATCTCGGGCTTATGCCCTTATACAATATCAAAAGCGCCCCTTGGGCCTAACATAGTCCCTAATCAGATCATCTCCACGTCTCGTACAGCTGGGACATCATCTGAAATGTTTGCCCCACTAAAGGGGTCAGCTCAACATGCTGGTACAATATAATGCTAATGCAAGAAACAAAACTAAGGTCGTGGCATGTGCAAGTGTACAATTATTTTTATATGGCATTCGATATCATGATGGCAGTATATGAACAGTATACAGTATATGAGCAGTATGCATGACACACCCATGCAACTCTATGCCACCCATGTCTCATGATACGGCCCTTCCCCGCTGGCATGAGTACCGCCGACTATGTCTCGCTTCACGGTCCGGAATCCGTCAGGCTCGCAAGTACTTTATGGCCGATTTTGGGTTTTTCACCACAGGATCTACACCCTCATAATGCAAAGCACTAAGTGCTTAACTCACGCCATGTCCAAGGAATCACACTATGCCGATATGCTCTGGTTTCATCATGTCATAATGTAATCTCAATGATGCATCTCATTCATACACAAAGCATGCTTTCAAGTACATATTTCATAATGTCAACAGTTCTCGAGTATATTTCACACACTACACTAACACATGCGATATACACATAATCATTATCCACATTATCACCCAACTTATAGCAAGATAGCATGAAGCACATAAGTATGTGAACAATCAAGCAAACATGTGAACAATCAAGGCAGCAAAATAAGTATTCCTAATCTCAATTCTATTTCTTACTTAGCACAATATATCGTACCTGATAATCGACCTCAACTCAGGAAGGTGTACTCGTAGTATAGTAGGATCACTGTGAGAACACCGAAGGTCAGATCACTTTCTCCTTGCCTTTCGTGTCCCTAAAATTATAACATGTGACTCAGTTCATTTGTTTCCTAAATGATGCTATTCAACAAATTTTATGTCTTTATTTTATAAGTTGCTATTTTGCTAAATTAAACTCTACTATTGAGTCCGGAACGTCGAATAAAATAAGTTTAGGTTCTCGTGGAATTCAATTCGGACATCTAGGCTCAAAAGGGCAAAATAGTCATTTTGCACTCTTCACGGGTCCTTACATTTCGAGACCTCTTTTCACAAATCGGACTCCACGGTTGAGTTCAGAATGCTCGAGATAATAAAGTTTCACTATTTGTTTACTAAATTTGGAGTTCGTTTGTCTGCGTTTCAATTCAGGGGCATTTTGGTAATTTTAAGGGTTACTACGGGTCTTTTATTTTTTGGGACCCCGTCTCATAAAACGGACCTCACCATTGGCCTCAGAATGGTCGAGATAGTCAAAATACACTAATGACTTGTCCCATTTGGACTCTGAATTATTTTAGAATATTTAATTAATTAAATTAATTAATTAATCAATTAATTTAATTAATATTTTATTCTGGTGGGGTCAAATCATAATTATTTAAAACTTCTGGGGTCAAAATATAATTATTTCAGAGTTCTGGGGTCAAAATATAATAATTTAAAGATTTTGGGGG
Organism: Nyssa sinensis; assembly: GCA_008638375.1. Classification (NCBI taxonomy): domain Eukaryota; kingdom Viridiplantae; phylum Streptophyta; class Magnoliopsida; order Cornales; family Nyssaceae; genus Nyssa; species Nyssa sinensis. The sequence continues at coordinate 17,879,686 of CM018032.1, read as the reverse complement.
TCAAAATATAAATGTTTAAAAGTTCTGGGGTCAAAACGTAATTTCCAAAAAAGTATAGGGTCAATTTGTCATTTTCCAAAAGTTTAGGGGTCAAAGTTGGATTTCAACAAGTTCTGGTTCAATCAAAACTGAACCAGTGGATTTTCTATTCAAAACCCTAAACCGGTTCAGGGTTATGGTGAACCAACCGGTTTGACCGGTTCAACAGGTCTGACCGGTTCAACAGGTCATGCTGACGTCATGCTGACGTCAGCCCTAAAATAATAAAAAAAAAACCCTCGTTTTTCCGGTCATCTTCCCCGGTAGAGTCGCCGGCGCTGGTCGCCGAAAAACCGTGAAACCCACGGTTTTTCATGTTTTTCATGTCCGTTTTTCTCCCTTTTTCCACCAAAATAATTTTAGGATCATAGGGAATAAATTAAACTAGTTTTTGGCCCCAAAATCCATTGTTTTCCGACACCCACATAGATTTTTCCGGCGACTAATAATCTCCTATTTTCTCTCTCATTTCTCACTCATTTTCATTCATTCTTTTTGCGTTAGGTTCCATTTTTCATATGCAATAAAACCCAAGGATTAAATATAAACAATAAGCTACAAAACAAGTTAGATATTTGAGAGATTTTTTTTCTAAAGAGAGAAAGCTTACGGTTATGGGTTCTCAACCTTGTGATGGTGCTTCTCTCCTCTTGCTTTGCCTCTGTTCTCCCCTTTGGTCTCCTTAGCTTCCCTCCTTCTGCTTCCCTTTCAAAAACCAGAGCATACACACATCACTCCCTCTCTTTCCTTTCACTTTCTCTCTCTATACTTTTCTCTCTCTCTCTCTCTCTAAATATCCCACGATGGTTTTGTCCCTCTCTCGACCCTTACCACACACATATACACAGACTTCACCACACATCTCCAACCACCCCCCTTACACACTCCATGCCCCCATACTTGTTTGAGTGTGATACACTCAAACTCACACACACACACACACACTACCGAGTACACACACACAGTGCACTGTGCACTGTTATATGTATATATATATATATACATAAATATATATATATATATATATTCTCCAAAATCAGATTTTTAATTATGTATATATTATATATACATGCACATACACCATACACATAGTTATACACATACAATACACATATTACATTCATACATCAACATTAATAATAATAATAATAATAATAATAATAATAATAAAAATAACTAATTAAATCAAAGAACAGGAAAATTTATTTATCCCAAAAATTTTTTTTTTCCTGGTCTTTACAATACTATATGCAATGCGAACTATTCTTTCCTCTTCTCTGAATATCTTATTATGAACTAGTAAGAATATTTTCAAAAAAAAAACACACCTCTAGTAGGAATGCTTTGTTGAGTGATAGTTCCTCTTTGATATCTTCCCAGACACTGCCAAATCATTTCCACTACTTGTTGGAGCATTAGGAGAACCAATGACCTAAACACAAAGAAGTCACACAATTACTTAGATAATTTAACCTTTCCCACATTTACCTAGTTGATACCAAAGAAATTGTAATCTCCCCAAAACCTTGAAAATCTATTTTGAGTCAAATTGTAACACCCCGAACCAATATTATTGGGTAATTATAAATAACGATAATTATTTTTGAGTGAACAATAAACCCTAGTTGAATGAAGATGATGAATAGCAAGAGTCTTTGAGTTAGGTAGGGTTGGGTCGGGTCCGATTTGGGTTTAACTCGGTTCGGGCACACATACAGGTTGCTAAAAATGTTGTCATTTTGGTCTCGTTTTAAAATGTTTTAATAATTCATTGGGAGTGTTTGACAACTCATTTAAGAAATCAAAATTAGAATAGGGTTATCCTTATTTCCAATTTAATAACCCTTAGATGTAATAAATCTGGATAAGGGTTTTAATATTTACAAATTAGTAGGGAAATTCAAAGAAATTCTCAAACAGTGAACAATTAATAATTCTAGATTGGTAGCTCAATTTGAAGAAATTACACTTTAGTCAACTTTTGTTGGCATAATTATAAATTGATATTTTTATCAATTTAAAGTGTTAGAAAAGATAATTTTAACATTATTTTATGTTCCAGACTCAATGGAGAAATTTATTCTGACAAATAAGACTTTGAAAAGCATGAAATTAGAATTATAATAATTCTAAATACGTCCTAAGTATACTATTAAGTTACCAAAAGACTAAGAAATAATAGAAATGGGCATACTCAACATTTTTAGGCAGTCTAGACCCAATAGAGAGGTCTAATTGAGCATCCAAAAACCCAAATATGGTCTCATAAGAATGTAAACAATTATAAAAATGCCTTTAAGCATAAATTAAGCCACAAAAGACTATTAAAGATCCGAAAGAGGCTAAGTTGAGTTTTTTGGACATTCTAAACCCAACGGTGAGACTTGTTTGGGTAAATCAAATCCCAAAACATCCTAAAAACTTAATTAAACTACTAGAAGAGTATAGAAAATATAGAGGGACCCACACTAATGTTTCTAGGAGCCTTTGAGTAAAAAAAATGGGCTTCGTTTAAGTTAATTGGGTACCTAGAGATGTGAGACAAGAATGGTAAAATTATAATTTTATCCCTAAGTCTTAATTAAACAATTAGATGAACTCAAATAATAAAAGTATGGACCTACCCTAAGGTTTAAAGACCTTTCGAACCAAAAAATGAAGTATGCTAAGGAAAATCAAGTGACAAACAACTTGGGACATGAAAGGATAAAATTACAAAAATTCTAATAAGGGCTATGCAAAGATCCAAAAATTTTGAATGAATTTTTTTTTTTAAATTATGTTTATTTATTTATTTATTTATTTTGTTTATTTATTTATGAGATATGTGTGTAGATATGTGTATGTGTGCATATGTGATGTATGGCATATGTAGGAATATAGATGGGTATAATGTCATGTATTATATATATATATATATATATATAGACACGTACAAAGGCGGTGGACAGCCTGGTGTGTGGATGGCAGACCGTGTATATTTGTGTGAGGTATAATATATATATATATATATAAATAATGGAGAAAGACCAGCAATGCAAGCAATGCTTTTAATGCAAAGCTGCATTGCTGCATGGGACAGGAGGTAAGATCAAGAAAAAAAGGGACTGTGAGTCAGGTTAGGTGGAGAGAGAAAGAAGATATAGAGAGAGAGAGTGAATCGGGAAGAGCAAGAAGAGGAAACAGACCAAGAGGAAGCAAAGGGAGAAAAGCTGAGCTAGGGAGGCCGTGAGCATTGGAAGAAGTCTAGGAAGCCAAACCAAGAAGGAGGAGAAGGGAAGCTGAACCAGAGAGAAAATCAGAAACTTGAGGTAAACTGTGAGCTTCTGTTTTAAATTTTTAAAGGCAAAATAGTTAGATTTACTAGTAGGGTCTTGTAGAGCTTAAAATAAGAAGAACAATGCAAAAAGAACCAGTTTAAATGGTTGAGAAATGAGGGAACGATACCTAGTTGCAGGTCGGATGAAAAAAATGAAGGAATCTATCATTTCATGTATAAAACTTGAAATAATTAGTATAAAACTAACCTAATGACATGCAGAAGATGAACAGTGTTGATATTAGGAGAAATGGTGAAGAAAAAGAGCAAGAAATGTGAAAAATAGTGCTCGCCGGAGATACGGGTTCACGCCGGAACAGCCACTGTCATGGCTTGTTCGACGGCCGAGAACCACCCAAACTCCATTTTGGAGGATAGATATGGAACCCTCATGGTTTGGAGATTCGGAGCATGTCAAAAGTGTGAAATATGGTGATCGGAATTAGGTCGTCGTCGCTGGAGATGGCGACGGAAACCTAACTGTGTCTCGCCGGAAAACAGAGGGAGATGATGGGCTATTTTGGGCCTGTTGCCATGGGCCTGGTTTGATTTCCTGGTTTGGGCTTGGTTTGCTTAAAAGAGTTTGGGCCAATTTGATTTTAAAAAGGACATTGGGCTTTCCAATTGGGCCACATGAGTTGGGTTGGGTTAGAGATAGGGGCTGTTTGGCTGCAGGTTTAACAAATTGGATTGGACCCAATTTGGGGATAGGGATATCTTATCCCAATTTTGGAAATTGTCCACTGTTTGGCTATCCAAATTTGGAATAGTCAAATCAGGAATTCTGATTTGACCCCTCATCTTTTGGAAATCCTAATCTGACCCAGAACTTGTGAGAAATTACAATCTGACCCCTTTGAATAAAATATTAATTTAATTTAATTTAATTAATTAATTAATTAAATTAATTTAATTAATTAAATATTCTAAAATAATCCGGAGTCCAAATGGGACAAGTCATTAGTGTATTTTGACTATCTCGGCCATTCTGAGGCCAATGGTGAGGTCCGTTTTACGAGACGGAGTCCCAAAAAATAAAAGACCCGTAGTAACATATAAAATTACCAAAATGCTCCTGAATTGAAATACAGTCAAATGAACTCCGAATTTAGTAAACAAATAGTGAAACTTTATTATCTCGAGCATTCCGGACTCAACTGTGAAGTCCGATTTGTGAAAAGAGGTCACGAAATGTAAGGACCCGTGTAAAGTGCAAAGTGACTGTTTTGCCCTTCTGAAACCGGGTGTCCGAATTCAGTTCTACGAAAACCTAAACTTATTTTCTTCGACATCCCGGACTCAATAGTAGAGTCTAAATTAGCAAAATAGAAACTTATAAGATAAAGACATAAAATTTGATGAATAGAATAATTCAAGTGACAATTGAACTGAGTCTCATGTTATGATTTTAGGGACACGAAAAGGCAAAGAGAAGGTGATCTGACCTTCGGTGTTCTTACAGTCATTCCACTATACTACGAGTACACTCTCCCTGTTTGAGGTCGATTATCAGGTACGATATATTGTGCTAAGTAAGAAATAGAATTGAGATTAGGAATATTTGTTCTGCTGCCTTGATTGTTCACATGTTGCCTGATTGTTCACATGCTTGTGTGCTTCATACTATCTTGCTAAAGTTGGGTGATGATGTGGATCATGATTATGTGTATATCGCATGTGTTAGAGTAGTGTGTGAATTGTATGCTTTGAGAACTGTTGACATTATGAAATGTGCATTTGAAAGCATGCTTTATGTATGAATGAGATGCATCATTGAGATTACATTATGACATGATGAAATCAGAGCATCTTGGCATAGTATGATTCCTTGGGACATGACATGATATTTCATTTGGTACTCTAACCAGCGGGAGCGATCCGCGAAGGGACATGATATTGCATTTGGTACCCTAACCAGCGGGAGCGATCCGCTAAGGGACATGATATTACATTTGGTACCCTAACCAACGGGAGTGATCCGTGAAGGGACATGACATTACATTGCATTGCATTACATCACAAGAGTTGACATGGACATGGCATAGATAGGACATGGTTGTGGCATAGAGTAGTGTGGGTGTTTCATGGGCATTGTCACTACATTGTATGGATGATATGGATGGCACGTGGATTATTGCTATCACATGGCATGGACGATTTGGAAAGTAGGTGGATTATTGTTATTACATTGCATGGATGATTTAGAATACATGCAGAGATAAGTACACACACTAGCACATGCCACGCCTTAGATTATATTAATGAGTTGAATGACATGTAGATTATTGCTAGTATATTGTATGCATAACGTTGAATGCCATGTAGATATAACTGTACACTTGCACATGCCACGCCCTTAATTTTGTTTCTTGCATTAGCATTATATTGTACCAGCATGTTGAGCTGACCCCTTTAGTGGGGCAACATTTCAGATGACGTCCCAGCTGTACGAGACGGGGAGATGAGCTGATTAGGAACTATGTTAGGCCCAAGGGGTGCTTTTGATATTGTATAAGGGCATAAGCCTGAGATTGTATCTTATTTTGTATGTTGTGAACAAATGGACCAGACCTTGTCTATGTATCAGAATAGTGCACGGAATGTATGTAATTATATTTAATCGTCTTTATTTCCTTATTATTTTTATTTTCTTTTGTCTCGTTACTCGCGCCTCGGGTTCGCTGGAATTCGGGGCGTGACAGGCTAAAATAAGTCATAAATTGAACTAAAAAGCATCAAGAACCCTAGTTAAAGTATGCAAGGATCTACTAATCAGTAAGACTAAGTTCAAAGGGAACTAATCATTAAGTAGAGATATAATTTAAAAAATGATGTATCTTAATTAAGTGTCAATATGTGTGGATCCATGATTTAGGATCACTAGTAAGAAAATAGAGATAAGATGACTAGATGAAGGTAAATTAGCAAGAAACTATAAACTTTGAACCACATGTGACTAACCTTGTACCTTGGACTACAACTGGTTTTAGTAAAGTGAATTTTTATAATTGATTTATTTACTTAAATGCAAGTACACTTGAGATCTCAGTTTTGAACATTAGCATGCTTTTACACTACATTATAAAATGTTTTATAAACCTAGATAGTTAAATTAGTTTTGCAAAGAAAGTTTTTAAGCTATTTTAAAGGAGTTAAAATAGGATTCTATAACCAGAAAGATAGGAGAGAACTCTTGAAGGCACAAGGCCTTAATGTCCTACATCAACAGTGCAAGAGTTCCACATGGCTCTAGAAGCACAACTACATAGAATCTTTTATGTGATTTTAAGTTCTAAGCATAAAGTTTTTACATGTCATATATATGACACACTTATTACATGACATTTAATTGTACCTTGTCGGAGGATTAAGCTGGTAAGCCCATGTAAACCGAGAACTCTAAATTAGTAAGCATTCCCTCGTGACACCCAAGTCTTATACATCTAGTCATTTGGCATGAAATCATTTTACATGATGTACCAAAAACATGTTTAAGTTGTTCAACTCAGTCTTATGTTGCAAAAACTATTGGCATAGCATTGCATGATTATTTTTTCTTTGCCATATTTTAGTTCAAGTATGTTTAAAAATCCCACTAGCTAGCTTTATAAATTCTTTTATATGCTATCCATAGAAACTATATTTCGGGTTTGCCAAAATCCACGACAATGCACTTGTGTTACTAACAAGCTTAGTAAAGCTTACATGAAATTATCCAAACATTTTCATTTGTATTCCAGAAGGAAGAAAATAATGTCTAGAATGAAGAAGAAGTCTCTAAGAATAATAAAACTTGCAAGAGGTGCAGTGTAAAGATGTTCTAGTATCTTGACAATGACATATACTGAGAGTATGCAACAACTTAGAGAAAGATCATGTAAGAAATACTAGCATACGTATAGTATTTGTTAATCATTATCATGTATGTAAATAGGTTCATAAGGTTGTAACCCTGAACAATCTTATGCAATGTATAGTAATGATGTAGTAAGCTTCTACCAAGTGTGTATTGCATTAAAAAAAATAACATATGTATTTCTGTTGTTAATGAATGATTAAAACAATGCAATCAACTTAAAACATGTTAATAAATGGCATTCGATTGGTTGCAGTCATTCGTAGTCTACACAAGGTAGATGCGACTGATTTAACCAACTCGCCAATACTAGTTCCATAATCCGCAAAGGGTGTGTTTTGGGATGTGATACAAATAACTGATCTATTTCCCACAATACCCTTACCAATATTGTTGGTAGAATTTGGGTTTATTAGGACACCAACTATTTCAAAGTTTCCCATATCACCTTCATTGACTAAACTTGTCTATGTTTTGTAAAATTTATTAGTCATAATAAATATTTTTTCCTCTTCTGTTTATGGTCGCAATGACCTCTTTAGGATGAAGACTTGTGGTTCTCTCTATGGATTTTGGGCCTCCCCAATCAATAATCATCAATGGCTTATAACAAGAGATTTCAAGATAGTTAGAAATTATTTTAAAAAAATAGGGGCTTTGGTTTTTCCACTCATAGTGTTGATGATTTCAAAAAATTCCTCTTTGATATTGTATAGAAGAAATGAGATCCTCTAGGTTATGGTTTACATGGGACAGTAGGAATGAGGGAACTGACAACAATCTTAGCAGGACAGACAAAGTTTTAGTCAATGATCCTTGGAGATCTTCTTTCTCAAAATCTAAAGATAATTTTTCCCACCCCTAGACTGTCTAATCATAGTACTACTATCATTAATATCCATATTGACCCTAGCAAGGTAAGAAACCTTTTAAGTTTTACAATTTTTAATGTATTACACCATTTTCAAAGAGATCTTATAACATATTTAGGCTAAAAATATAGAGGGTAGTAGAATGTTCCAAATCTCTTATAAGGTTAATCTCCTTAAGCTCAAAATTAGAACCTTCAACAATTTTTTTTTTTTCAATGATATCTCTATTACAACAAAAAACACAAGGGTAGAGCTAGAAACTACCCAACTACTTCTCCACCAAGACCTTGAGAATCTTGCTCTCAAATCCAGAAAATTCACATGTAAAATGGCTTAAATTGGCTAACAGAAACACTATTTTCCACCAAAAAGATTAATTGCAATAATGCAAAAAGAAAAATTATCTCCTTAATCAACTCTAATGGTCAAAGAATATTTGATTATCCTAAAATTGTTAATGAAGTGGTGAGCTATTTCAAAAGTTCTTGGTTCTTCTACCCTTCCTACTCCTCTACTAAGGATAGACCCAAACTAAACACCAAACATATCCTCTCTAACCACATTTATAATGAGCTAAATAAGCCTGTTTATGATGCTGAAATTAAAAATGTTATTTTCTACATAAAATGTTCAAAGGCCCTAAGGCCAGATGGATATGATGTCAACTTCTGCAAACAAAATTGGGATATCATAAGTGAGGACATTTTAGTTACTATCCACTATTTTTAAAAATACAGAGAACTTCTTAAGGAATGGAACTCTATTGCCATTGCTCTTGTCTCTAAAATAGGATGCCCTCTACCTTAAATAACTTTAAACCTATCTTTTGTTGTAACATTTTGCACAAATGTATTTCAAACGTTATTTCTTTAAGACTCAAAGAAGTCCTCCCCTCGTTATCTATAGTAATCAAGCCACCTTTGTTAAAGGCAAATCTATCTCTTAAAATGTGTTTCTCATGCAAGATCTAGTTAGGGGTACCAAAAATCTAGATTTCCTCCTAGTTGTGACAAAAAATAGTCATTAAAAAAGCTTTTGATCTTGTGTCCTCAGATTTCTTTTTTTTTTTTCTCCATGAAACCATTATGAATTTTTCATATATTTATCCAATGGGTAATGCAATGTATTACTTTCTATAGATTCTCTATCTCCCATAATGGAATTTGAAGGTTATTTTGAAAGGGAAAGGGGATTAAGGCCAAAAGGACCCTTTTCCCCTTACCTCTTTCTTTTAGCCATAAAGGGTTTTACCAACCTCATCTCTTAACACATAAATGAAGGCGGTTTCTCTTACCACTATAGATGGCAAGAGCTCCAAATATTTAACTTCAACCATTTTTATGATCTCTTTTTTCTTAGCTTTGTAAACTTTAACTCGGTTCAAACCTTAAAGAAAGTATTAGATGAATTCCAACTCTTATCTAGCCTGCACCTCAACCCCCACAAAAGGAAAGAATTTGAAGTAAGATATTTTTAAGGGAAAAAATGCTTTATATCTAATTTGGAATTTTCAAATATAGTTTTTATAGTGATCATTTCAAGAGTTAACAGGATCTAAAAATACCCCTACCAAGTTGTTGTACTTGTTCTTTGTTGTTCTCATAAGATAAACTATTGAATTTGATTTCTTAGGTTTCTATCAACCATAGAATCATAAATCAACTCTTAATTGAATCAAATATTTGTGGTATTAAAAAAAATATGGATATATCATAGTAGCATGCGCAGCAGAAGTGTGGTGACACATTTGTGTTTTAATATTTTGTGATCAAATATGTTATGCAAGAATTTTAAGTAGACCTAATTAGAGCAATAGAACTATCAAGTTTGGAGGACCAAACTTATTTTAAGGGGGAGAGAAATGTAATAACTCGTATTTTTACTAAGACCTAATACTTTGTATATTCGAATGAAATTAGTTTTATGAACTTATTAAAAATTAAATTGATATTGATAGTGGTATGATTTGAATATAAAAATATAAAAAAGGTAATATAATTGAATTAAATAATTAATGTTGGAGCTAAGTTACAATATAAATAAATATGTGGTATTAATATAATAATGAAAAGTTTAATTTATTATAAATATATGACCATAACAAACCCTAACCTCTATTTTATATATCTCAAATTCTAGAGAAAGAGAGAGAAATACTATACTATAGGAGGATTAAAGAAATTTAATTTTGGAAGAAGGCATTAATAGAGGTAAGTTTATGATTTTATCAAATTAGTATGACTATTTTATTGTTGTGATTTAGTAAGAAAATTTATGAATTAATTATTAATTTTTGAAATTATAATTTCTCAAAATAAAAGGGACCATAGAACAATCAAGTTAGGGTTTGATTTTTGAGTATGGATTGAATGGTTAACGTAGTTTTATTACCCATGAAATAAGGTTTAATTTGATATATAATATGCCTAATATGGAGATGCATCTAAAGAGATATAAAGGATCAAAGTTTTGGAAGAAAACATTGTAACCGGATCAAAGTTTTGGAAGAAAACATTGTAACCCCAAGCTTTGGGTTGAGTTTTCTTTTAAATTTGAAAGGTTTAATCTAATTATACTATATGGTTGGATAGATCTCAGGAAAAATGATCAAAACTCATATATAACTTGCAGTATTTGGATAAGAATTGAAGGAGAAATTTCAGGTCAAAATTTCAAAGAAAAACAAAAATGGAGGACTGCTCTAATTGCAGAGTTTGGGGGTTAAAGTTGGGGAACATGACCACTTTTTGCACAAACTCACTCTCGGACCAAGGTGAGTCGGGAAAGTATGGTTCACCCCTAGTCTTAATTAGATTGAACAAGAGTCTAAATTATAATACTAGATGACCCCAACCAAGTGGTCCAGGTCTCAAACTTAAAAATTAATTATATAAATTATTATTAATTTTTAATTGATAAAATCCTTGCTAATTTATGAAAAAATAGTAAACGAATTTCAAAGATTATAAAACTTGGTAGGAAAATCGTATTTGATATTATAAAGCTATTGGTATAGGAGGTGAGGCTCAAAGTAATACGAATAATTGAGATTTTACTAAATTTATTAGTTTTCTAATTATTTAAATGTGTAATTAGGTGACTTAAATTATGATTGTTATTTATAAGTAAATTTGAGTTATTAAAAGTGTTCTCGAATTAAAGATATTACCTTTGGATGATTGGAGAAACATATTAGTTACATGTTCGACCATATGTTGTGAATTAAGCTTAATCGGATAATTTTGATAGAATTTGAGAAAAATAGAAATTAATATTTAAAAATTACATAAGAATCGGGGAACACTATAAGGTCATTGTGTAGGTATTTTAAAGATACTTAGGCTTAGTAAGTACGCGTGATACTATATTAATTAGGGCATGTATAATTAGTCAAGTTTGGCAAATCGAACTAATTGATTAAATATATTATTGTGAACTATTTTAGGATTGAAATGAATTTGCAAATGAAACTTTTGAAGTGCATTATGTGATTTGAGGAATTTTCTTCGAGATAAAGGAACAAACATGATATATCCAATTTTTGAATAAATGCCAAATAAATGTTTTGTTACTTCTATTCTTATGAAAATTGTTTATGCAAGTAAATGATTTCAAATTAGTTTTTAGTTCAAAAATATGTTTTGCAATAATCTAATTGCTTCATTATCGTTACTTGGGTCAAGCAAAATTGATTGTTTGTGAAATGTGTTAATTATTAGATATTTGAATTGTTCTAATGTGGGTGTGAGCTCTAGTTGGAGTCTGTTTTGTGTCAATAGTAGTTTACTACTATTGACAGTTTGTTTGTGCCGGCAGCATATTGTCAGAGTCTGACCTATGTTAACAGTGGTATAAATACTGTTGACTTCCAGTACTAGGCAATGTCTGCAAGTCTCACTATGATTGGGCACCATATGTGATTTTTGTGCCAACCAGGGTAAATGCTTATACAAATTTGAAAATATTATTTGTTAACCACACTATTTGTTAATGATTTCTAAACTAAAAAATGACATCAGTTTTTATATTGTGAATATTGAAATGCTTTCAAGTGATATGAAACTTTGCGAAATGCTTCGATTTATAAGTAGTTGTTTTTTAAATTAATCATGTTGTTCTCTTGACCTATTCCGGTGTATATTATGCTATGCTATCTTACTAGGCTCTTTGAGCTTATCCCAATATTTTCCCCTATAGATGGATAGAGATTAGCTATGATATCTTTCAGTACATTTGCGATGCAACATACAACAATTGGAGATCAATGTAGTTTCATCTATTTGTGGTTAGAACATATTTTAGTTAGATAGCTTCGAAACATGTAGTAATTTTATTTTATGAGTTTTTTTATCATTTGGGCTTTTGGAGAAAGATTATTTATTACTTGTTTATGGATAGTGAATAGTTAATTGATATTTCTTTAAATTTTTATAAATAATATGATTTACTTATTAGTATGCAAAAGAATTAAAGATAATTTTTATTACGGGTTTATTGATTTGAATGATTTACCTTTCGGTTTTGGGGTGTGACATGTAATCTCACCACTTGAACCTGAGTAGATTTTCATTCACCCAAACAGCCAAAATGATTTACAATGATCTATGGGCCAATGAGATCTAAGCCAAAAGCCATAATTTTCTCCAAATGGAAAAATCCATTTAAAAATAGCACGAACATGTTTCCCAACATTATCCCTCATCCAATTGAGCACGTTTCCCTCATATCTAAGTTGAGTACATTCTCTTTACTCCTATCTAAGTTTAGTACTCTTTGTGGGTACCTCTTTTTACTCTTATCTAAGTTGAGTAATTTTCATATTCCCACATTTGAGGTGAGAGTTCTTCATCAAAATGATTTCTTCATACGTATCTTAGTGGAATACATTTTCCCCGCTCCTATCCAAATGTAATCCGCAATAATCATTTTCTCCATTCCTATCCAAGTTGAGTGTCTTCAATCTCTACCTATCTAAGTAAACATGTTATCTCTAATTTGAGTGTGTGTTTGTTACTTCTATCACAATTGATTGATTTCATTTCTTTTTTTGAAAACCTCTTATGAGCTAATCGACGTGCATGACTTCTTTGCTCAAATTTTGTTATTTTAGCATGTTTGCCCAATTTTTCCTGTCTTCAATCCCTTTGATCGATTTGGAACAGTCCAACCCAAATTTTTCAAGTGTCAAACCATCGATCGACATGACCTGAATCTTGATGAAATCCTTCCTTGTGGAGTTAATTTGACTTTAACTCATCCGTTTTTCAGAAGAGTAGCTTCACAATAGAGATAAACCACATTTGCTTACTTCTTAAGAGACTTAGACAATCATCTAAATAAAACCACTGTAAAAAATGACAAATTTACCCATTGGAGTTAATCTCAATTATTTCTCCAGCAACTCACAACTGTCAAGTTCGTTTTCAAAAGAACTAATTTGGTTTCCTCTCCCCAGCGAGTCATAACCACCAATTCATCCTAAGGATTTAGTTTATTCCCCAATAGACTTAAGTCATTTACTTATTATTTCCTAGGGAGTCACATAAAATTCTCTTCGTGCTTCATCTCCCTAGTGAATCATAGAATCATTTCCCCATGGAGTTTCGATTCCAACGAAAACTAGCCTGAAATTATTCTAAATCAAAAAAAAATTCTTTTAGATAGATTTCCCAGCTTATAAAAGTGTTACCTCATGAAAGACCTAGTAGGATAGCATTTCTTTTTAAGTAAAGTTCCTAGCTCTGAGGGTGTAACCTCATAAAAGACCAACTAGGATCGCATTTTCTCTTAGGTAGATTTTTCAGCTTATAAGGGTGTATCCTCATAAAAAACCTACTAGGATGGCATTTCCTTTTAGGTAAATTTTCAAGCTCATATGGGCATGGCTCATGAAAGGCCTATTATGATTGCATTTCCACTAAGATAGATTATTTCTCAGCCTATGGGAGTCACAATTTCATGAAAGACTTACTAAGATGACATTTCCTTTTAGGTTAATTTCTTAGCTCATAAGAGTTACAATCTCATGAATGACCTATTAGGATAACATTTTCTTTTAGGTGAATTTCCCATCTACAAGGGTATAGCCTCAAAAAAATTCTATCGGGATAGCATCCTTTCAAGAAAATCTGGTAAGGATAGCGCTCATTTCTACAATTCACGAATTACAGATGGTCTAATTCACCTTAAGGTGATATGTAGGAATCTCATACAGAATGAGTCTAACCACATCAATTCTATAATCCAAACAAAAATGAGTATCCCATTAATGAGGGACTCTCTGTAGATATCTCATTTTATAACCCTTGATTGTATAAGGGTAAAACCACAATTTCATAGTTTTTAGGGGCATTTTAGTCTTTTGTATAGCATATTTTGAGAAATCCCTTAATTAGGGATAGTTTCGTTATTTTTAGCAACTCACTACCATATTTTTGACCTAGGGATATTTTGGTAACTTCTCACACATTTTGATCCATAAGGGTAGTTTGGTCATTTTGTACATTTTTTTTACCGTTAAGGACATTCTCGTAATTTTCTCAACCTTTGGCTCTCAAGGGAATTCTTGGTAATTTCTAGTATTTTCATACCTTTTTGAGAGTATTTTGGTAAATTCTAGAGGTTTCCCAATTCTTAGGGATATTTTGGTAATTTTGGCATAATTTTATCCTTTGGAGGGTATTTTGGTAATTATGGTACAATCTTAGCCCTAATAGGTCACTTTAGTCATTTGAAGGACATTTTTGTAATTTCAATCATTTTACCCCTTTAGGGATAATTTGATAGTCTCAGCCCTTTTTGAGAGAAATTGAGCACTCTTTTATGCCTTAAGGGTAATTTGGTCATTTCTATGCCATAGGGCAATTTAGAAATTCTGCATCAAGTTGAGGGTAATTTGATAATAACCATTTTTTTAGGATTTACCATTTTCATTTTAGGATTTATCATACTTTAAATGGGATTATCTTAATCCCATTAGGACATTAGGTGTGCATTAGTTCTCATTTCCACATGTGAGTGCATATGTCATGTTAGGTGTATAGCGATTAGTTCAAAGTGGTAGAAAACCATGCCATTGGTCCAAATCCTTTTGGATTTATATATAAATATATGTGTGTGTGTGTGTGTGTAGGGTATATATTAGAGTTTGGGTGGTTAGAAATTCTCTCTTCAATTATTATATTTTTACAATTTATTATGGAATAAACTCTCTTTTTTCTCATACTCGCTGGTCTATATATATAGACATTAATCTTATTGGTTCTTACAATTTTCATTTTCAATTTTAAATCTTTTAATTAGGATATTCATTCCTAGGATAATTACTATTTTTCTTTATTTATTAATTCATGGTAATTATCATTCAAGACATCTTAACCCTACATTTGTAAGGATTATTTTAGGCCAGTGGATCAAGTCTACCATTTTTGTCCATATATGGACCCCCTTGATCACCATTTTTTAGGAGACCAGAAATTTGGTAGCTAAATGTTGCTACAATAGTTATAGAAGCTTTCTTTTTTTAAGCTTTCAATACCTAGTCCCACTTAAGGTCGAAGTTCTACCCATTTGATAGCCCAGAACCAAGAAATACAAGTCGAAATACAACTCAAGTGATGGTTTAGAATCAAGGAATCTAAACCGAAGTACTGTCCAATCCACCATGATTATCAAGTATGTATCCTAAACCTTACTCACTCTCTTGCTCGGTTCATCGTCTTTTATTAGCCTTGATAAAAGTGGGTGAGCCGGAGAACCATGTGGCTCTAATTCCATTCTCAAAATGGTTACGTAGGAAGCATTTGAACCCAAGTCAAAATCCATTTTCCCTTCTCCCGTTTATTTCCTTTACATTTACATGCATGCCATTTCTTTCCTTTATTTTCTTGTTTATTCAGGTTGGATTCACCACCTTCTATCATTATTGATAGAAGTGGGTGATAGGCGCCTATAAGCCCGATTCATCACCTCCTATCATCATTGATAGGAATGGGTGATAACCTGTTGACTTTTATCACTATTGGTAGAAGCTGGTAATGGGGAAACTTCCAGCATTCTACTCCTTTTAGTATTTATTTTATTTTCCATTGCATTGTCTCTCTAGTCTACTCTTTCTCTTCATGCACTTTTCAATTAAAAAAAAAATCCTTGCAAATGAACATTTGAGGCCGGTCCATTCTGACTAGACAAAGTAGGTGCCTAGCACCTTCCCATTATGTACTTTAACTCTGAATCTAGGGTCTTTTTCTTTGGTTTCATGCAAATGTAGTGTTTTTCATTTGTTTTAACCCCATGTCAAGGAGTTTAGATTATACTTAAGACCAAAGCAGTATAATCATTTATTTGTTGTCATTTTCAATGTATTTCTCGTTTTTGTGGTTGTAACATGTTTGTTTGTTTAAGTCCCGTAACAAGTTGGCAACTCTTCCTCTCATTTCTTTACATTTTTAGGGCATTCTTTCTCACTTTTAGAAAAGGGAACAACGGATCCAAATACAAAAACACATTTTTTCTAATAGTGGCATTCACACATTAGATTAATTGTTTTGATAAGATTAATTGTATAAATTGAACAATATAAAATAATTAGCAAACTAAAAAGGTTTAGTTGTGTGACTGAATATTTATATTGGACTAATTTTTGAATTGATCGTTAAACTTAATTCAATCTCACACAATTAATTGAAATTAGGAATTGATTTCTCATTTAACTACTACCACATAATTAGAATTTGGTTGGTTAATTTTAAAAAAGGCAAATTTACTAAAAATTGGTATTAGACCTATTCGCCTCCTTTAGGTCTGATTATATTGACATATCAACTAAAAGCATAAGTTTTAAATTTCCTTCAAAGGCAGGTTTTATCTTCAAACAATCTCTGTAGCTAACAAACAATAACAACATTAATGAGCAAGTGGCAAAGATGATTACCATGTACAGCAAAGGTTTACAGAATCTAATGAGGAATTATGGAACATTATTGTTCCTTAAAATGAAATAAAAAAAAAAATTGATGGATGGAACTTTGTTTCTTATTTTGTCTATGTATATCCCCAATTCAGAGACATCAATGCTACAAATCTACAAGCTCTCTTTCTACATGTATCCAATTTTCTTCCTCTCCATTCGATCAACAAACCGCTTTCGTAGTCCAGAGAGCTGCCTTTCCCATACCTCCCTAGAGCAACAAGTCATTCTTTCTTCCGTAGAATGGCCCCCAAATCTCCACCCTAATGACTCGGCCAAACCCAACTCATAATCGTACATTTTTCACGAAATTGGATCTGACAATGTCTCGTAAGCCTTTTGAAGCTCAACAAATCGCCTAGTGGACTCTTCTTTGGTTGAGGGAGGACAAACATCAGGGTGGTACTGAAGAGCCATGCTTCTGTAAGCCTTCTTGATCTCATCAAACCCTACACTGTCAGAATCAAGTGAAAGAACTTCATAGAAGTTGGTTCTTCCATTTTGCATGGCCAACTTATTAGCTCTACATGATATAGTTCTGAGCTTATAACCCTTTTGCCAGAACCTAGCTTTGTAAACCAGTGGAACCATTTTTTCTATCTTGGAATTCATTTGTATGGAAATCTCCATTTTCAGAGAGAGAGAGAGTGCCAGTAAGCTACACATGCAAGAGTTGAAGGTCTAATATGTATATATATTATATGATGGTGGCTTATTTATGTAAACTTCCTTTTTTATTTCTTACCCACTTTGCCAACATATAGATTGTTAATATATACTTGTATTAACGCTGTTTATGGTGGAA
This sequence comes from Nyssa sinensis, assembly GCA_008638375.1. Taxonomy (NCBI): domain Eukaryota; kingdom Viridiplantae; phylum Streptophyta; class Magnoliopsida; order Cornales; family Nyssaceae; genus Nyssa; species Nyssa sinensis. The sequence continues at coordinate 17,861,827 of CM018032.1, read as the reverse complement.
ATTGTTGAATGTTATTTTGGCACGAAGTCATTGTCTTTGTTCTTGTTTGGTTCTTATTCATTTTTGCCGTTGTCGCATTATATATATATGACCATCAATCCTACCATTTGCAGTGGATATGCATCCTTCTCATATATATATATATATATATATATACATATACATATACATATATAGATGTAAACCGCATGAATGAAGTGGTTTACTTTGTCTAATCCTACGATTTAGCTGTCCTTAATTAATATTCATTACATTAGAATATAGATCAGATTTTAATACCGATCGTGCGTGTATTTGTTTCTGGCTTTCTGCCGGCCAATTCATTTCTTTTAGCATATCACTCCTTCTAGAAGTCTTGTTCCATTCAGATTTATTGTTAAGAAGGTTCATCCGAATCCATAGGATGGAACCATTTTAAAATCCTTAAATGTATTTTAACCTTAGACTCCTAAATTACACAGTGGTAAGAGTAATGCTACAAATTTTAAAATTGTATACAAATTTTTAGTTTAAATGATGTGATATTGATATAAGTACTAAATTATTAAACTATTGACAAAACTTTAAATAATTTAATTCTAACACATTAATACTATATTATTGAAGATAAAAATTTAGAGTAGAAATTTAAAAAATATAACATTTTTGAGCTCATAAACTTTCACGACTAAGGAGATTAACTTGGTATTTCTTTGTCCAGTTGGTCAATGCAATTAGAAATAGCTGTGAACTAGTGGAGATTGTAACGTTAACCTAGATAATAAAGGACACAGCAAAAATTAAGAAGTTAATATCTATAATTTGCTAAAAATAATATTTTTTTCTTTCCAACATATTATAGAGTAAACACCCATATATTTGTTCCTATTTGAAAAGTCCAGTCAATGGGCCATGGACCAAAACATAGTCCAAAGATTCAAAAAAAAAAAAATCTGTATTGTTTGTTTGCAGATGTACAATTAAACTACAAAAATATTATTCCTAGACATTAAAAAAAAAAAACTATTTGAAAATTAATCCACTAGACATTCCAAATAAAAAATACGTTGATACCTATGAACAATTCATCACCATCAAGCCGTGCAAGTTTTTTTCCCCGCCATTCCCCATATTAAGGAGCCTGCCGGCGGTGGTTCAGTTTTTCGAATTATTGCCTATATGAAGATAACAAGTTAGGACCCTCTATCATATACCTCTCTTGTATCCTACTGGAAGAGAGAATCTTGTTCACTAAGTATGACCTTTTAATCCCCTCATATTGGATATATTTTGTTTTCAGAGTTGAAAGAACTAGCTAATTACCCTCTTTCAAAAACCTCTTATGATTTTTTTTTTCAACTTCTCGTATATCATGTTGGGTTCAGTAGAATGGGAATTTTAAAAATATCTATTCTTACGTTTTAAATTTTTATTTTTGTTTAGTATTGAAGGAAATATATTAGATAACAATCGGGTCTGAATCCGGTTATCTCTTGTAATCCAAATTCGTGAAAGTAGAAGGAACCAGGTTATGTTTCGAGCTTCTTTATCATATAAGTTGATGTATAAATCTTTCTCTTCAATAGAACGGCTATAAAATCGAGTAGCCTATGTATTTTCACAATTCAAGTACAAAGGCCTCACGATGATAACCTCGAAAGAATCTCATAAAGAACTTGGAAAGAGGAGTCAGGAGAGTTGGTAGATAACCAAAATATCCTCCCACACACATCCCATAACAAAAAATAGGATACATATCTACGTTGGTTGAAATTCGAAACTAACTAGATAATAATAACAATCATAATTTTATCACAACTCTCGTTCAGATTTTGTGAATGCCCAAATGGCTACGGATTCGGGTCAAACCCATCCCAATATCCAACAAGTATGATTGAGAATCCCTATTCCGTGGAATGAGCATTCCATTTAAAACCATTCCAAGCATTCATTTAGCTTAGATGAGTAATCCTTATTTCATTCCATGTCATTTTCATTTCATTTCTTATTTCATTTCATGGAATGACTATTTCACTCATACATACCAAACATAACCTTAATGTAATGCATGTTAGCTTGTTTAATAGTGTGTTTGAGTTTCGCGTGCAACGGCAGAACCAGGAAAAATTTTAGAAGGGGGCTAGCTAGAAAATTCTTGCAAAACTTTTAGAAGGGGGCTAGCTAGAAATTTCTTGCAAAATAATTTTAGTGAAAATTTTGGGATGAAAAATGAGAGAAATGATCGATAGAAACTGGACTGGCACAAAAATTTTTAGAGTGGGCTAAAATTTTGGATGAGAAATGAGAGAAATAATGGAGAAAGATTGGGTTGAGCCAAAATTTTGAATTGGACAAATTTTTAAAAGACCCAAATTTTACATGTATAAAAGAAAATTTATAGTTTGAGGGGTTGTAACCTGGCCCTATTAAAGCTTTCGCCCTTGGTCTCGTGAAGTTTAATAAGTTTGTTGCATCTCTATTAAAATTCACATGAGATGATTTGCTTTTGTAACATGGCCGGGTTGAAAATATTGGCAATTTTTCACTTCACTAGACTTCTTCAACACATTTTCTCTATACCAATGCAAACCCTGTTGGAAAAAATGGGTTTGAGCATTATAATTAGTTATCTTTGAGCTAAAATTAAAGTGGGTCCCACAAATTAATTTTGGTAGGTCCACATGGGAATGCGTTCTCCTCCATGAGGAGATGAAGATTATATATTGGGTTGCTCAAAACCATTAAGAAGTGAATAAGAAATTGCCTCCAAACATCACCACTTGGAAATGGTAACAAAAGCTTAAAGCTTGTGCAAAAAGCTTGTATCCCACATAGGATGGGTACAAGGCTTTTAAGGAGTATATATACACCTACCTTGGAGTGGGGTTTGGGCCCCAAGGGACACCCCAGTTTTGTGGAAGGGGGAGGACCTAGCAAATGCTTGGTTCACCACACACGTACACGTGCCATCGCCCCGCACTGAACCGAACCGAACCGAGCCGACCTTGGGCTCGGGTTCTGGGTTCTAGGCTTGGGTTTTGGCTTGCTGTGTATATATCTTTTTAGAGAAAATCTTCCATACCTAAAACGTAGTCATTTTGAACATACGTTTAAGATTACCATTGGGATTCTGAAACATTGTCATTTTGCAACTTGTGTGTGGTTACCGTTGGGAGTCCAAAACGCTGTCATTTTGGAAATGCTGTTTGACTGAATGGGCGTTTTCTCCATAGATGTGACTGTGTCTGTTCGCCATGAACAAACACGACCCAAGCTTCATGCCTGTACCAAATAGGCATGAGCGAGTCTATAAATAGGACACGATCACAAGCATTCTACATTCAATCAATTCATTTGCATATCATCTTTATTTTGAGAGAGAGTTCTGCATAAGTTCTGGTTCGACAGACAACCATTGGTAGTGCTTGCTTTGTGTTGGGAGATCATTTTATCCTGGGAGATATATTGCCTAGAACTCGCAATAAGTTCTGGGAGAGAGTTCTATTTTCTCAGTTCTGCTTTACTGTTCTGAACTTCAGAACTTAAGATTCAGAAACTATAGAACTTAAGATCTGTTTCATCAGTTCTGAAATTCAGAACTTGAAACTACAGAACTTAAGGTTCAGTTCTTGTTAGTTCTGAAATTCAGAACTCAAAAACTACAAAACTTAAGATTCAGATCTTATACATCAATTCTGTTTTATAAGTTCTAAAATTCAGAACTCGAAACTATAGAACTTAAAATTTGGTTCTGAAATTCAGAACTTGAGAACTTAAGATTCAGCTCTGTTCTGTAATTCAAAACTTGAAATTCAGAAAATACAGAACTTAAAATTCAGTTCTGTTTTATCAGTTCTAGTATACTGGTTTGGTTTATGTTGAAATATATTTACAGAATTTGCCTCTATTTACAGAACTTGATTCTGAAATTCTTGACCAAATTTGAATATCCTGAATTGAAACAATAATGGCTACTGACAACACCCCTTCTCCTATTCCTACTGTGGTGCCTCCTCCAACGCTTGTTATAGCGCCAATGATTGTGAGTCATGGAGAAAAGCCGAAAAAATTTAATGGGATAGATTTCAAGAGGTGGTAACAAAAGATGTTGTTCTACTTGACCACTTTGAATTTGGCCCGTTTCCTTCGATAGGATGCTCCTGCATTGATGGAAAATAAAACTGATAGGCAAGTGGTTGCCACTGTGGAAGCATGGTAATTTCTTATGCCGAAACTATATCCTAAATGGCTTGGACAACATATTGTATAATGTGTATTGCGCCTTTAATATTGCAAGAGAATTGTGGGAATCCTTGGACAAGAAGTACAAGGCTGAGGATGCAGGGCTCAAGAAGTTTGTAGTGGGAAAATTCCTAGACTACAAGATGTTTGCATTCCAAGATTGTTATTAGCCTAGTTGAAGATCTACAAGTGATTTTGCATGACATACATGCAGAAGGGATGTGGCTTAAGTGAATCCTTCCAAGTGGCTACAATTATTGAGAAATTGCCACCCCTATGGAAAGAATTCAAGAATTACCCAAAGCATAAGCGAAAGGAAATGAGACTTGAAGACTTGATAGTGAGGCTGAGAATTGAGGAAGACAACCGTGCATCTAAAAAGAAGGCAAGCAAGGCCATCATGGAATCCAAGGCCAATGTTGTGGAACAAGGGCAGAGCTCTCGCAATAACAAAAAGAATAAGCACAATGGAAATGGTCCCAAACAAGGTCCTACTAAAAAGTTCCAAGGCAAGTGTTATGTGTGCAATAAGCAGGGGCACCGTGTTAAGGATTGCCACAGTCGCAAGGACCAAGGAAATCCAAACAAGAAACGCCCTCAAGCCAATGTGACTGAAATGGACGGCCTTTCAGACGATGTCTTAGACATGAACCTCTCAGCCATAGTCTCCGAGGTGAACTTCATTGGTAGCAATACCAAGGAATGGTGGGCGGACACAGGGGCTACTCGTCATGTTTGCTCAGACAAGAAGATGTTCTTATCATATCATAGCATAGATAATGGAGAACAACTCTTTATGGGCAACTCCTCTTCTTCCAAGGTTGAAGGCCAAGGGAAGGTGGTACTGAAGATGACATCGGACAAGGAACTTACTCTTAATGATGTGCTGCATGTGCCAGAGATTCAAAAGAATCTAGTGTCTGGATCATTGTTGAGTAAAAAGGATTTCAAATTGGTGTTTGTTGCAGACAAGTTTATCCTTACCAAAAATGGGATGTATGTGGGGAAGGGGTACATGAGCAATGGGCTCTTCAAAATGAATGTAATGATCATTGTACCTCCGCTTAAGAATAATAATAATAAGAACACATCTTCGGCTTATATGCTTGAGTCTTCAAATGTGTGGCATGGTAGACTAGGACATGTTAATTATGATACATTGCGTAGATTAATTAATATGGAATGTTTGCCTAAATTTGAAATAGATCCAAATCATAAATGTGAGATTTGTGTGGAATCTAAACTTACAAGAACTTCTTTTCAATCAATTGAAAGAAGTGGTGAACCTCTAAAATTAATACATTCAGATATTTGTGATTTGAGATTTATTCAAACCAGAGGTGGTAAGAAATATTTTCTTACATTCATTGATGATTGCACAAGATACTGTTATGTTTACTTATTGAAAAGTAAAGATGAGGCATTGGAAATGTTTAAACATTTCAAGAATAAGGTTGAGAACCAACTTGATAGAAAAATCAAGGTGATAAGAAATGATAGAGGTGGAGAATATGAAGCACATTTTGGTGAATTCTGTTCTCAATATGGTATCATACACCAAACAACTGCACCCTATTCATCTCAACAAAATGGGACTGCTGAACGTAAGAACAGAACTTTAAAAGAAATGATGAATGCATTATTATTAAGCTCTGGACTACCTTAAAATTTGTGGGGGGAAAGCAATTCTTTCCGCAAATTATATTCTCAACTAAATACCTTAGAAGAAAACCAATAAATCCCCTTATAAGTTATGAAAAGGTCGAAGTCCTTCTTACAAATACTTAAAAGTGTGGGGGTGTTTGGCTAAGGTGGCAGTACCTATACCTAAAAAGGTTAAAATAGGACCAAAGACAATTGATTGTGTTTTCATTGGGTATGCTCATAATAGTAGTGCATATCGCTTTCTGGTTCATAAATCAGAAATTTCCGATATGCATGTCAATACTATTATCGAGTCAAGGAATGCATCTTTCTTTGAAAATGTATTTCCTTACAAATCAACACAAGAATGGAGCTTAAGTAAAAGAATTCATGATACTACAATAGGCAGTAGTCAAGGCCAATAAGATGATGATGAACCTAGGCGTAGCAAAAGAGTTCGAACATCAAAATCTTTTAGTTCAAATTTTCTAACATATTTGTTAGAAGATGAGCCTCAAAGTTTTAAAGAAGCAATATCGAGCCCTGAAGCTCCATATTGGAAAGAGGCTATAAATGATGAAGTAGAATCCATTCTGCAAAATCATACATGAGAACTAGTGGATCTTCCACCAGGTTCAAAGCCTCTTGGATATAAGTGGATATTCAAAAAGAAAATGAAGGCAGATGGATCTATTGACAAATATAAAGCTAGGCTGGTTATCAAAGGTTACAAGCAAAAGGAAGGCTTGGACTATTTCAATACATATTCACCAGTTACGAGAATATCATCCATTCGAATGTTAATAGCTATTACAGTTATACACAATCTTGAGATACATCAAATGGATGTAAAGACAGCTTTCTTAAATGGTGATTTGGATGAAGAAATATACATGGAACAACTTGAAGGGTTATTATTCCAGGTCAAGAAAAGAAAGTTTGTTGGCTTGTTAAATCTCTCTATGGATTAAAGCAAGCACCAAAGCAATGGTATGAGAAATTTGACAATGTAATGATGTCAAATGGGTTCAAAATCAACAACTATGACAAATGTGTGGATGTCAAGAACACCGAACATGGTTTTTGTCATTATTTGTCTCTATATTGATGATATGCTCATTATGGGTAGTAATAATGAGGTCATTAAAACTACCAAGAAAATGTTAAACAATAAGTTTGACATGAAGGGACTTAGGTGTTGCTGATGTTATACTTGAGATAAAGATCTCTAGAACATCAGATGGACTGATATTATCTCAATCACATTACATTGAGAAAATTCTCAAGAAATTTAAACAAGATGATAGCAGTCCAACGAGAACACCTGTAGATGTAAATCTACATTTATCTAAGAATAATGGCAAAAGCATATCACAACTAGAATATGCACAAATAATTGGCAGCGTAATGTATGTCATGAATTGCACCCATCCAAACATAGCTTACGATGTTAGCAAATTGAGTAGATACACAAGTAATCCAGGTCCAGACCATTGGAAAGCAATAGTTAGGGTTTTAAGGTATTTGAAATACACCCAAAACTATGGATTGCACTACTCAAGATTTCCAGTAGTACTTGAAAGGATACTATGATGCAAATTGGATATCCAATACCAAAGACTCGAAGTCCACAAGTGGCTATCTGTTTACACTTGGTGGTGGAGCGGTGTCTTGAAAATCTTCTAAGCAAACGTGCATTACTAGATCCACGATGGAATTTGAATTTATTGCACTAGATAAAGCTGAGGAAGAATCTGAGTGGCTTCATCACTTCCTAAAAGATATTCCAATATGGCCAAAACCTGTGCCCGCTATCTGTATTCATTGCGATAGTCAATCAACGATTGGGAGGGCACAAAGTCATATGTATAACGGTAAGTCTCGACATATTTTTCGAAGACATAATACCGTAAAACAACTTCTCTCTAATGGTATTTTGACCATTAAATACATAAGATCAAAAGATAACATTGCAGATCCGTTAACTAAAGGTTTGATCAGAGAGCAAGTAAGTTAATCATCGAGGGGAATGGGCTTTAAAACCTATACACTAAAGAGTCATCATAATGGCAACCAAACCTAACTGACTGGAGATCCTAAGATCTAGGTTCAAAGGGACAACCGAATTGTGTGTGACTTATTAAAATCACTATGGAAATCAAATCTCCTACTCATTCATACGATCAGAATAGTGATGCCTGTAGCGTTGAAAAGGATAAGCTAAGCTTTTAATGATTCTTATATCTTGTTGAAGACAAGTAGGGTATAGCAGAATACTCTTAATTAGAAATCACCTATGTGAGTGTGAACTGGGCCGGTTCTATGAGAATGATAAAGGCTAAATTCTCTAGGAGCACTCATGAAACCAGGAATTGTTCAGAGCCAAAATGAACACAATCGTGAGAACCAATTGTGTCAGGAAAAATTTTATGTGAATACTGCTGTCTTGGTTTACACAAACGATTAAACAGTTCAAGACATCATGTTCACTGATCAATCAGTAACCTCGATAGCATTTCACAAGGGAAGGTTCAAGGCCACAAGTTACCTTTGTCTATGCAGAAAATTTCTAACCGAACTCTCTCTTAGTGTCTACATGTCATTTGCATTACTTTCAGTCAATTTCATTCATGTGGGGGATTGTTGGAAAAAATGGGTTTAAGCATTATAATTAGCTATCTTTGAGCTAAAATTAAAGTGGGTCCAACAAATTAATTTTGGTGGGTCCACATGGAAATGTGTTATCCTCCATGAGGAGATGAAGATTAAATACTTGGGTTGCTCAAAACCATTAAGGAGTGAATGAGAAATTGTCTCCAAACATCACCACTTGGAAATGGTAACAAAAGCTTAAAACTTGTGCAAAAAGCTTATGTCCCACATAGGATGTGTACAACACTTTTAAGGAGTATATAGACACCTACCTTGGAGTGGGGTTTGGGCCCCAAGGGGCACCTTCAGTTTTGTGGTAGGGGGAGGACCTAGCACATGCTTGGTTCACCATACACACGCCCGCGTATCGCCCCCTTGCCCAGCACCGAACTGGGCCAGGATCGGGTTCGGGTTCGAGTTCTGGGCTTGGGCTTGTTGTGTATATATCTTTTTAGAGAAAATTTATTTAAAATTTTCCAAACCTAAAATGTAGTCAGTTTTGAACATACGTTTAAGATTACTGTTGGGATTCTGAAATGTTGTCGTTTTGCGACGTGCGTATGGTTATCGTTAGGAGTCCAAAACGCTGTCGTTTTGGAAGTGCTGTTTGACTGAAGGGACATCTTCTTCACAGACGCGACTGTGTCTGTTCGCCATGAACAGACACGACCCAAGCTTCATGCCTATACCAAATAGGCATAAGCGAGTCTATAAATAGGACACGATCACAATCATTCTACATTCAATCAAGTCATTTGCGTATCATCTTCATTTTGAGATAGAGTTCTGCACTAAGTTCTGGTTCGACAGACAACCATTGGTAGTGTTTGCATTTGTGTTGAGAGATCATTTTATCCTGGAAGACATATTGCCTAGAACTAGTAAGCACCACTATGAGGACAACAAATTGTCTTAAGGAAATTGTGTCCAACACAAGACTTGATCTGGTTTTCAGAATTCTGCGATTCAAGTTCCTATTCTGCAACTCCTAACAGGTTCAGTTTTGCTTACATTTAATTATTTCTGTTGATTTAATTACAGTATACTTGATTCTGTTAGTTTTTATTCTTGAATTTAATTTCTGTTTCTGACTAAAATACTGATATACATTTGATAACAAACCCAAACAAAACAAAAAAAACCAAAACAACTTAAGCATCAGGTTGTACAAATTGCTAATTTCATAGAAAGTGGCATTCCAAAAGCATAAAAATAAAGAAAAATGCTTTCAATAACATGAAGAATGTAGCACTGTTATAACCACCAGCCTTCTCTTTCGTTGTGCATGCAAGCCACAAAGTGGAGTGTTTTTCAATTTAAATGAACTCAATTTCTTTTTCAGTTTTTGATATGCCAAGGTGTGAAAACATATTTTGAGTTACAAAAAGGAATAAACATAATTTGAGTTTCTCTGGAAAAGTAACAGCTCGTTTTGATAGAGAAAATAAGATAGAAAAAAAGATTAAGGTAATGGAGAAAAAAAAGAAAATAATAAAGACTTTGGAGGTTTTAGTCCACTTTTCTATTCTTTCAAAAGTAGAGAAATTTGAAAAGAAAAAAAAAGTGTTTTAATAATTTTTTTAAATACAAAAAATACCCATAAACGAAATAATTTAAAATTCTAAACATAAAACGGAAAAAAAGATTATAATTGTGAAATGACTTTTTTTATTTTTTTTTCTTTTGTCTTCCACTAATTATTCAAACAAGAAATAATGACATTATTTTCTTTTCTCTTTTAGACTATTGATATACCATAAACAGACACACCAATCACCTTGAGACACATGTGCTTACAGAGCTGATAATCTCGATCATACAGAGCAGCCACAAGCCTTCACGGCATTCTCATATATATATATATATATATATATATATATATATATATATATATATCATTCAGAGCTGATAAACTCGGTCATACAGAGCAGTGACAGCCTTCAGGGCCTTCAGGGCATTCTCATATATATATATATATATATCATTCAGAGCCGATAAACTCGGTCATACAAAACAGCCATAGCCTTCGGGGCATTCTCATATATATATCTTCCAAACCTTATGCTCTGGGCAATATTCATTCAGTAATTCACATGGTTCCGACCTTATGGTTTCCTTAACAACTGCAAAGTAGGGAATAAGGAAACAGTCTTCAACACGAAAACAGTCTTCAACAAGGAAGCTACTATCTATGATTATAATCTCTATCTACGACACAACACTCCACAAGGTAACTGCAATCTCTGATGATCAAATCCCTATATTCATGGCATCGAATCCTAATCAACTTAGGAAGGCCACGACCTATAAATTAAACCCTAAAGGTACGCTTTATTTTTATGCTCATTCTTTGGCTTTCAATACAGTCTTTTCAATTCCGTTTACTTACTTAAGCATCGGAGCGGCTACCGCCGAAGCCAATCCGGTGGTCCTCTGATCATCTTTCTGAGTGTTCTACAGGTCACAGAGCCCATACTTATTACGAGTCGAAAAGTGCAGCATCAGTTTGGCGCCGTCTGTGGGAACGACTAATCTCCAAGTGCTCTATTTACAAACTCATCTTTTTCCTCACCGAAAAACTATGGCCCCAAATCTCCGACCGCGACAGAATACTCAGAATCCGTTAAGCTCTCAACGTCGGCCGTCTGCTCCACGAAGCAAGGAGGCCAACTGGATGATCTCATGCGACAGGAGATCGAATCGATCAAACGACACAATGAACTGGTGCAGGAACAGTTGCTTGCCATCACTAGAACACTGGCAACTGCTCACACAGAACCAAGGAACAAGTCCTCCTAACCCGCCGGTCAACATTGCTGCGGGAACACAACCCCCTGTTACCACGAAGAATAAAGAGCCCCATGAGCAGGCTCCAAATAACCTAACCAACCCGGGCACCCCTAGGGTGTTGCCCGCGTTGGCAGAGATCCACAGCCGTCAGCAGCTCCAAGCTGGGGAACATCCGCTTTCGTCCCTGACGTCCATTACCGGAGCACTACTTGAGCCCCAACTCCAAGGGCTTTAGGGAGTGCATCCGGCACCACAAGGGCCTCATCCCCATGCAGCACCAATCCCTCCAGGTTCAGAACCCTCTTCGGTCCGAGGGACGTACTCAACCCGACTACCCTGAAGCCGAGGCTGTCAGGCAAGGGTTCACAAGATGTCAGACTCAGAGACCCGCGGAGGGTAGAAGAAATTGCCGAGTCTATGGACCGAATAATTTCTTTGAGAGGTCCCCAGAACCCTCCAAAGTAAGACGAGTTGGCCAGGTTGCTCGGAAGACTTGCCACGCCATTCACTCACGCCATCATAGTCAGAAGAAAGGCCCAAGAAGTTCATGGTGCCCAAGTTCACCCTATATGACTGGGTCTGGAGATCCAGGAGATCACCTCTCGCACTACCAGCATACGATGGCCCTTCACGGAGGCTCTGATGCTTTCATGTGCCTGAACTTTCATCACCAGCTTGAAGGGAACTGCTTTGAAATGGTTTCCACAACCTCCCTCCGAACTCAATTACCAGCTTCTATGAGCTCGATAGACAATTCTTGGATAGGTTTATGACCAGCAGAAGGCTCAGAAGGGGACCAGAATTCCTGTTAAATGTCAAGCAGACTAAGGAGGAATCCCTCAGAGCCTACATTGCGCGCTTCACTGCCGAACTCACGGAAGATCACTGACTGCAGCCCAAAATTCCTTGTAACTGCCTTAACTGCTAGGGCTTGCCCACGGTGGCTTCAGAGACTCCTTGACAAAGAGCCCTCCAGTCGACATGGTGGCACTAATGGATCGGGCCAAAAAATATATCAACCTAGAGGAAGCCAACCGCACATCCAGAAGGGCAAAGATCAGACCCAGAGGGATAATCCGAAGAGGGAGGACCATAAGAAGGAGGACCACAGAAGAGACTCCAGCAAGAAGAGGGCCAGGAGCCCAGAGAAGAGAACAGCACCCAGAGCTGTGTACAATTCCAAACCAAGGGAGTTCACTAACTTTACTCCTTTGAACACTACACCTAACCAGGTACTCCGGTAGATCCGAGATTGGGAAAACCTGAGGTGGCTGGAACCAATCAAAGGAGATCCCAGCCTTCAAGACCAAAGTAAGTATTGTAATTTCCATAAAGATCATAGACATACGACTAACACATGCAGGACCCTCCGATATGAGATGGAACAGCTCATAAAGAAGGGGCGTCTTCAGGAGTTCATCAAGCAAGACGGAAGGCAGAACCCTCAAGAAGACAAGCCTCAACAGCAGGCAGACCAGAGGCCCGAGCAGAGGCAAGAGCATAGGGAAGGACGAAACAAGCCTCAGAGGCAGAACAACCATGTCATCTACGTCCTCCATGCTGACTCCCCTATTACAGAAATGTCCAACAGGGCAAGAAAAAGATACGCTCGAGAGGCCAGGGCTGCCCCGGACGTATTGCAGATCTCCAACGTGGAAAAAAGGCTCAAGCCAGCACCAGAGATCCAATTCACTGAACAGGATCTAGCGGGGGTACACTGCCCTCACAGTGATGCCCTCGTCATCACTCTCAGAATCGCCAATTTCGAGATCAGGAGAGTCCTGGTCGATACTGGCAGCTCCGTCAACATACTGTTCTATGAGCCACTCAAACAGATGGGAATTGACCATGACAACATCAAGCCTACTACTACCGTGATGGCAGCTTTTGATGGCAATCTCAACACCCCATTGGGGAGAATCGACCTTCCTACTACTGTAGGAGAGGGAAAAAGGGCAGAAGACCACCATCTTAAAGTACATGGTGTTGAATATGAAATCTCCCTGCAACGTCATAATCGGGAGACCATGGTTGCACCAGATAGGGGCGGTCACCTCGACTTTCCATCAGTGTTTGAAGTATGTCCACAACCAGAACGTACACTCTATCAGAGGATGTCAACCAACCTCCCAAGAGTGCCATGCTATTGCACTCAAGGATAAGGCCACCAAATAGCAATTATAGTACACTCGGGATTGGGCAGATCCAGTTCTCACCCACACTCCCGAGGTGGAAGGTTGCCCATCCAGCATTAAAGAACCCTTGAGCCCAAGGGGACGAGACAGCCGAGCCAAACCTGTTGGCGAGCCCATCAAAGTATTGGTCAGTTCAGAATCAGAGGGGCGTTATTTGTGCATCGACCCAGATCTGACGCACACCGAGCAGGAGAACATAGTTAGGTTTCTGAAAGACAACCTCTCTATATTTGCTTGGGAAACCAGAGACATGGAAGGTATATTCGGATCACCCACCAGTCAGACAGAAGAGAAGACCGATTGCTTCTGAACGGCATCGGATCATAAATGAAGAAGTCCAGAGGCTGCTTGAAGCCAGGATGATATGAGAAGTGTTCTATCCCGAGTGGCTAGCCAACACTGTCCCGGTCAACAAAAAGAATGGCAAGTGGAGAGTCTGCGTTGATTATACAGACCTCAATAAGGCGTGCCCCAAAGACAGCTTTCCACTCCCAAGGATAGATCAATTGGTTGACGCCACTGCGGGACACGAGCTCATGAGCTTCATGGATGCCTACTCTGGGTATAATCAAATCTAGATGTACCCTCCAGACCAAGAGAAGACAGCCTTCATAACCGAACGAGGTCTCTACTGTTACAGAGTAATGCCTTTCAGTTTGAAGAACGCTGGAGCCACTTATCAGCGGTTGGTGAACAAAATGTTCAGCCCACTGCTCGGCAATACCACGGAGGTATACATCGATGACATGCTGGTCAAAAGTCTGCAGAAAGGTAGTCAACTCCGGCACTTAGCCCAGACCTTTGATATCCTCAGACAGAACAGGATGAAGCTAACCCTTCAAAATGTACCTTCGGGGTTACGAAGGGAAAATTCTTGGGATACATTGTCTCTCAGAGAGGTATCGAAGCAAACCCTACTCAAATCCAAGCTCTGATTGGACTGAAGTCACCAAAAACTAAAAAGGACATTTAGGCACTGAACGGTAGAATCGCGGACACTGAGTAGATTTATCTCCAAATCCACTGATCGCTGCCTACCTTTTTTCAAAGCTCTAAAGGGCAACAAAGCTTTGCAGTGGACGGAAGAATGCGAAAAAGCTTTTCAAGAACTAAAGGAATATCTAGCCTCTCCAGAACTTCTATCAAAACCGATACTGGGAGAAAAGTTATTGTTGTACCTTGCAGTTTCTGAAAAAGCGGTCAGCTCCGCATTGGTCAGACAGGACAGAGGAGCACAGAGGCCCATATTCTACATCAGTAGGGCACTACTTGACACAGAAAAAAGATATCCAGAAGTGGAGAAGCTAGCCTTCGCCTTGGTCATATCAGCTCGAAAGCTCCAACCTTATTTCGAATCCCATCCAATTGAAATCCCAACTGCCTATCCTCTAAAGTCAATACTGAGGAAACCTGAGGTATCAGGAAGATTAGTGAAGTGGTCTGTGGAGATAGGGGAATTCGACATATCATATGTGCCTCGAAACTCCATCAAAGGGCAGGCCTTGGCTGATTTTGTTGCCAAGTTCACCCCGGCACTTCAAGACAAGGCACAACTCATCGAAACCTCGGGAACCTAGCTGCTCTACATCGATGGATCGTCAACCGATCAAGGCTCGGGAGTAGGCTTGGTACTACAGTCCCTTGATGGGCTCACGTCAGAAAAAGTAGTCAACCTGGGATTCAAAGCTTCCAACAATGAAGCAGAATATGAAGCCCTAATCTTAGGCATCAAGTTGGCCTTGAAATGTGAGGTACAGAACCTTAAAATCTTCTCAGACTCCCAACTAGTGGTAAGCCAAGTCCTCAAAAAATTTTCTATTAAAGATGATAGGATGCTTCGGTACTCCGAACTGGTAAACCACTTGAAGCAGTCCTTCTAGACATTCACTATCCAGAAAATTGAAAGAAGCCAAAACTGCAGAGCAGATGCTTTGGCTAACATGGCGTCTCGCCTCAAGTCTGAATCAAACTCCACAATAAAAATCTCCTATCAGCTAGGACCTAGCATAGAGGAAGCCCAAGTTGCTCAAATTGCTGAACAGCCCCAGAACTGGATGACTCCAATCATCCAGTACCTACAATCCGGGCTCCTCCCAGAAGACAAAAACAAAGCCAGGAGAATCCAAATCAGAGCGGCTCGGTACCTGATCCTGAACAACAAGCTTTATAGAAGGTCGTATTCTCAACCTCTGTTAAAATGCTTAGCTCCAGAAGAATCACAATATGTCTTGGCTAAAATACAAGAGGGAATTTGCGGGAATCATAATGGGGGTAGAACTATAGCTCACCGAGCTCTGTCTCAGGGCTATTACTGGCCTAGCATGCTAAAGCAGGCTAAGGAGTATGTTCAGAAGTGCGACAAATGCCAAAGATTTGCCTCATATCAACATCAGCCTCATCATGAGCTCATCTCGATTCTTAGTCCTTGGCCCTTTGCTCAGTGGGGGATGGACATCGTGGGTCCATTACCAAGGGCCCCACCAAACAGGAAGTATTTCTTGGTAGCCATTGACTACTTCTCTAAGTGGGCCGAAGCTGAACCTCTAACACATATCACAGAAAAGGAAGTTGAGAACTTCACTCGGAAGAACATTATTTGCAGGTTCGGTATAACACGTGTGATTATCTCTGATAATGGGACGCAGTTCACTGGTAAAGGCTTCAAGAAATTCTGTGAAAACCTTAACATTAGGCAACCCTTTGCCTCTCCAGGCCATCCACAAGCAAATGGGCAAGCAGAGGTCACCAACCGAACGATCCTTGACGGATTAAAGAAAAGGTTAGAACAGGCCAAAGGAAAGTGGGTGGAGGAACTCCCTGGAGTTCTTTGGGCCTACAGAACAACCAGAAGAACTCCCACCTCTGAAACTCCCTTCTCACTGGCTTATGGTACAGAAGCAGTAATTCCGGTTGAGATCGGTGTGCCAACCCTGAGGACTGAAACCTTTGAGTAAGAATCCAATGATCAGCAGTTGATGGGAAAATTTGGATTTTCTTGAAGAAAGAAGGGACCAAGCCAGTATCAGGATGGAAGCCTACCAGCAAAGAATGGTCGACAAATCCAAGGTGGGGCTCAAGATGCTCAGCTTTCAAGTCGGAGACTTTGTCTTAAGAAGAGTCTTTCAAAACACCAAGGATCCCACTATGGGGAAGCTGTCACCAAACTAGGAAGGCCCCTACAAAGTAACGAAGGTCGTTAGGCCTACCACCTACTGGCTAGAAGACATGACTAGGAAGCCTATTCCTAGGCCATGGAACGTGGAACATTTATGGAAGTATTATCGATAGAGATGTTTCTTTCTTTCTTTTACTTCCATAGAATGTTCGTCTTATAATGCACAGGCCTCCAGAGCCTGGTCCATAATGTACAAGTCTTCGTACTTGGTCCATCTATAATGCACAGGCCTCTAGAGCTTGGTCCATAATGTACAAGTCTTCGTACTGGGTCCATCTACAATGCACAGGCCTCTAGAGCCTGGTCCATAATGTACAAGTCTTCGTACTTGGTCCATCTATAATGCACAGGCCTCTAGAGCCTGGTCCATAATGTACAAGTCTTCGTACTTGGTCCATCTATAATGCACAGGCCTTTAGAGCCTGGTCCATAATGTACAAGTCTTCGTACTTGGTCCATCTATAATGCATAGGCCTCCAAAGTCCTGGTCCATAATGTACAAGTCTTCGTGCTTGGTCCATCTATAATGCACAGGCCTCTAGAAGCCTGGTCCATAATGTACAAGTCTTCGTACTTGGTCCATCTATAATGCACAGGCCTCTAGAGCCTGGTCCATAATGCACAAGTCTTCGTACTTGGTCCATCAATAATGCACGAGCCTCAGTGCTTGGTCCATCTACAATGCACAATTCTTAGGACTTGGTCTATATACAATGCACAAGTCTTAGGACTTGGTCCATCTATAATGCACAAGTCTTCCGAGCCTGGTCCATCTTTAATACACGGATTCTATGATCCAGTCCATCCAAAGACAGAAGTTCCGAACATCTACAAACTAAAGTTTCCTAGATCGGAATACCTCAGATCTGATACTTAGATTATTTGGCTTATCTATCAACAAGCAACAAGTACTATAGTACCGAGCAAGTTTGAAGTACTTTGATTCAAGACTTCTACAAAGTTTCCTTAATCTATTCTTAGAACAGTCAGACATCAGAAGTGCACGAAAAGGTGTTTTAACTCCAGAAGGGCACATTCAAATACAAAGAACATCAGATCTGAGAAGAAGGAACTCAATTTTATTGATGATTCAGAAAATTTACATGAGTACAAGAAGACTGGAAACAAAACAAGTACACAAAAAGCTACAACAAAGGCAAACACTATACGACATCATGGCTTTCTTCTTTGAATGAGAAAGAGATCCAGGATCCAAACTTCCATTACCGCCGCCGCCGGCTCCATTTGAAAGGAAGGAAACCTGAACCCCAATCTGCATCAAGAAGCACCCAGGCCATTTCATAATCACTGTCATTGATCTCAAGACCAATGGATGATAAAGGCTCTGGGTCTCAGGGGACCTCCATTCATCTCCCTCAGAGCAGTTGTCACACCCCAGCCGATTTGAGCAAGGGTCTCTGCTAAGACACAAAGGGAAGGAGGCATCCCACATTCTTTTTCATCACCAATGCTCCAAGCCTCGGTTGAATCAAGGAGGGTCCACCTCCCATCAGAGAAATCTCAACCGGATGCTAAAATGGACAAGAAGATCTTAGCCTCCTCTAATCCTTCCTTGGAGACTGAATCAAAGGGAAGGTTAACTCTCGGCCACAGTTTAATCATTCCCAACTCGGACTGAAAATCGTCAATCATCTCCGGGCAAACGGTAAGCCTCTAAAAGGCATTCAAATTGTCTCCGACAAGGGAACAGTATGGGAACACAAGTAAAAGAGATAGGGGGCAACCTTATGCTCCTCATTCATATATATAGACCCTCGAAGCCCAAAAGTCACCCAGACGAACCGTCGCAACGGTTAAATAAAGGGTTGGTCTCGAAAACCCAAATGACAACTGTATAAATGGATGACATATAGAATCGTCCTTTCGGATACTTAGGCGACAAGATACAAGGCTTCCCCAAGCATATCGAACTGGTTAAGTAAACAGAGTCCTGATCCACCTTTATACAAAGGCCTTCGGTCCAACATACAGACCTCACAATCTTTGCCATTCCGTTGATCCTTGACGGACCACGTATATGACAAAATGCCTTCAGTTCGGATGTATCTCAGTCCAGGTCTGAATGATTTAGAAGGCAAAAGTCTCAATCATCAGAACAACAGACGCAAGACACCATTTCTACTACAAAACTTGGGTTCAGAGCAAACTGCCTTCAGAATTCTCCAAAATTTACTCTCAGTATATATGTGGCACAAGATCAGCGTCAGATCCCTACATGTCAGATTGAAATTACCTTCCTCTCTTATCCAAAGAGGAAGAAGCAATCAGAACTAGTCTATAATCATTATCCTTATCACAACTACGGTTCGGAAGATAACCGCCAACCCTTGAAAGCTGGTCTGAATGGATCCAGAATAGCCTTACTTGCATCAATTTCTCATATCAACAACAAATTCAAAGGCAATACTACATGGGTCAACCAAACAAGAGAAGAATGGAACGAAGACATTTGAAGAAAGAAAAATTGTTTCATTGAAGAAGTTTGTTACACTGAAGTTCAAAAAAAAAAAAAAAAACAACAACAAGAAACCTAAACTAAGCATATTTTAAGCCTGAATCGGCAGAGGCAGGCTCAACGGTTGGGAGGGAATCGGTAGGAGCAGCATCAACCGTCTCACTTGGGATGACAACTTCAGTGGAGTTGGCAGGAAGAACCTCGACCAGCTCGCTCGAAACCGCAACTTCGGGAGGGGTAACCCCTGGAGGCAAAATCGAGGATATGTCGAAGTCGGGAAACTTGGCAAGGAACCTATCTCAGAAGTTGTTAAAGCCAAACATGATCAGGGTGTTGGCCATTCCTTCTAGTTCCATCCTCATCTCCATCTCATTATCCACCTTGGCCTGCTCTACTGCATCAGTCAAGCTTCTAGTTATACTCATATCGCATGTCGTCCAACTCCCTCTAGCAGCCTCTTCTCCCACTGAACAGTAAGATCCCTCTCTGACTCCATCACTGATCAGAGAATTCTGAGACTCCTTCAGCTTCTTTGTAGAGTCGTGAGCCTCCGACTGAGCAGTACCAAGCTGAAGCCTGAAATCGTCCAGCTCGGTCTTGAGTTGATCAACCTCCTCTGAAGGAGGACAAACCTCCGTCAAGGCAGAAAGGGTGTGCAGAGCCTACAGTGTACAAAGCACACAGTTCAGTACCAACCAAAACACTTGGAAAAAAGGGAAAAGAGATAAAGACCCGAAGAACTTACCTTGACCTGAAGAGAAGCCAGGTCAGCAAGAAGCTTCTCTGGCTTCTGGGGCCTAATTTTGCTTGAGCCTTTGGCCCAAAAATCCTCTAGAATCTTTTTGGCCCCCACAGCATCAAGGGCCACCGAGGATGACGCCTCCTTGCCCGCTTGCTTGGACGGGGCTGGGGGGACCATAGAAATGGGGGCAAGCATCTCTCTCTCCACTTTAATGGGGTCAGGAGAGATCGAAAGTATCCTTCTCCTCTTCGCTTGGATGGGAGGGTCCACTAGGGAAGAAGCCTCCCCCATTGCCACAGATGAAGATGGCTCGGTCTCCCACCGTGCCATCATATTCTTTGCAAGCTCCTCAACACTTCCTCTAGGCAGCCATCAATTTATCAGGATTGACGATGGAGGAATGGTCTCTGGTTGCTGGGCTTTAAGAGCTTCTTGTATTGCTTCTGAATCACAGGAGAGAATTTCGATCTTCTCCACACGCTCTTAACTGCACGAAAAACACAGAAATTGATCAGTTCAGCAATTGGTGTACAAAATGAAATCAAGCACAGCCACGGGAAAATTGGGCCTCACCCTTTTCGCCCAGTGGTTCGAGGGAATGTTAAAGGTTAGCCTTCGAAGTCCTTGCATTCCCATCCTCCTTTTATGAAGAAATACCACTTCTTCCAGGTCTTATTGGAAGAGGGCACAGAAGTAAGGGGCCTGAACCCACTATCAAAAGACATATAATAAAGGCCTTCCACCTTCTGAAGTTTTAGATCCATATTACTACGGATCAGGTCAAGGGACACATTGACATTATTCATATGCCCCAACACAATGAAGCTCAACAGATGTCTCCAACTGTTAAGGTTCAGGTCTGCGGGGCAAAGGTCGAACCAACAGAAGAATTGTTTTATAATATTAGGAAGAGGGAGTGTCAATCCCATTTCAAACTAGGCCAGGTAGGCACAGATTTTCCACCTCTCTAACATCGCTTGGGCGATCCCGAGAGTCTGGGACCCTGAAAGTAACGTTTGAGGGAAGATTGAATTTCTCCCACAACTCCATCAACATTTTCTCGGTGTTTGCACTCTCACCCTCCTCTCTATAATCGGATCGACCAGAGGTCTCACCAGTCCTATTCGGGGGCTCATGGAATGCATCAACAATCCTAACCCCCAGACTAGAGGGGGGCTCTACCAGTCTATTCTCATCATCATTTACAGAAGGAAGATTCACTAACTGCAGTTGAGGAATGGTACCAGAAGGTCTGCCCGAACTAGAGGGTGACTCAAGGCCAGACATGGCGAACAAAAGAAAGAAATGAAGCAAATGAGAAGGAATGTAGAAGGGGACTAAAATCAAACCTGAAATCAAGAAAGGACTATGAACACCGGATATCCTTCAAACTTTAAAATATGTCAAATGACGGTGGCAGCCTCTAGTACTGTAGAAGCAGGTGCAGAAGAAAGGTATAAAAGACCTTTCCCTCTCTTTATATACACAATCGAAGTATGAGCCTCCCAAGACTGAGTCGACACAACGGTTGAAAATAATGATGGCTTCTCAAGTATCGACTGCGCAATAAATGACCCATCAAACCGACGTCTCGAGAAATGGAGAAACAAAACGTGTGACTTTTCACAAAGCCCATAACCCTAGTTAAGCCCTAGCTTCTAACTAGGGCTCGGGGGGGGAGTAGCTGATATACCACAAACAGACACACCATCACCTTGAGACGCATGTGCTTACAGAGCTGATAATCTCGATCATACAGAGCTGATAATCTCGATCATACAGAGCAGCCACAAGCCTTCAGGGCATTCTCATATATATATATATATATATATATCATACAGAGCCGATAAACTCGGTCATACAGAGTAGTGACAGCCTTCAGGGCATTCTCATATATATATATCATTCAGAGCCGATAAACTCGGTCATACAGAACAGCCATAGCCTTCGAGGCATTCTCATATATATATATATATATATATATATATATCTTTCAAACCTTATGCTCTGGGCAATATTCACTCAGTATTTCATATGGTTCCGACCTTATGGTTTCCTTAACAACTACCAAGCAGGGAATAAAGAAACAGTCTTCAACACGGAAACAGTCTTCAAGAAGGAAGCTACTATCTATGATTATAATCTTTATCTACGACACAACACTCCACAAGGTAACTGCAATCTCCGATGATCAAATTCCTATATTCATGGCATCGAATCCTAATCAACTTAGGAAGGCCACGACCTATAAATTAAACCCTAAAGGTACGCTTTATTTTTATGCTCATTCTTTAGCTTTCAATACAGTCTTTTCAATTCCGTTTACTTACTTAAGCATCGGAGCGACTACCACCGGAGCCGAATCCGGTGGTCCTCTGATCATCTTTCTGAGTGTTCTACAGGTCACGGAGGCCCATACTTATTGCGAGTTCGAAAAGTGCAGCATCAACTATCAAACAAGATAAAAATAAATACTTTTTTTTTTCTTCTCTTTTCTCTTTTCTCTTTTCTTTTAAATTTTCTTTTCTTTTCTTTTTAATTAAATGTAAAATTTAAGAGAGTTAATTAAATTGAGAAGTAGAGAGAGAGAGAGAGAGAGAAAAAAAAAGTGAAAGAAAAGTAGAGAAGTCCAAGAAATTGAAAAAATTAGAGAAGTTATCAAGTCAATTGACAATTTCTAATTTTCCTTAAAAAAAAAAAAAAAAACACAATCTCATTTCTTTCATCTCCTCACATCCCTCGACTGACCCTCAGCCTCCCCCTCTAACTTCAACAGAAAGATCGGAGAGCTTTAATTTTGAAGTTCTATGGCCATGGACTCCCACCCTTGAATCTAGCAGTTTTATCTGAGGTTTTCTGTCACGACCCGAAACCCACCCTGTGCAGATCTCGCATCGCGACCGCCACCCTCAAGCCTGGGGACCCTTGGGCAAAGGCTCACATAGGCAGCGGTATCGAATAGATGTGCAACATACGTTTTGCGGAAGCGTGAAAAAAATTTTCTTTTCTTTTCTCATTTTTAAATTATGCACATCTGTCCAATACTGCCACTCCATACATAGCATACATGGTTACACATTCAGAGTATAACGAAAACTTAAAGACTTAATACATTAATATAATACATATTCGGTTGCCCTGAGGGCTTATTACATATTCTTACATTGTCTACTAATACAAAATGTACTACTAGTGTTCATAGGTTCTTCAAAAGAAACTACTTAAACATATCCTCCCAAAAACAGCTAGACTCATCGCCATCGTCCTTAAGACCCTGTCTGCTGTGAATCACCTGAAAGGGAGGGTCCGAACAAAGTCCGGGCAAGCTAATCTAAGCTTGTGAGTAATTCCAGTATTCGTCATGGGGTTTTCAATTAGCAGTGGTTTAGTACATAAGAGTTTGTAAAATAATCACCGCCAATTGTTCGTATACTTTGAATACAGAATATATGCATTCCTTAAAACATGTAGCTTTGAAACATTTAAAGTATTCAAGCTAACTCATACTTCGTCAAATAGAGTATATAACTCAAAACATATGCATTTCATAAAACAAATAGCTTTGAAACATTTAAAGTATTCAAGCTATACTTATACTCATGAACTTCAAAACATATAACATAACATGTATTTCTTAAATAGAGTATATAAAACTCAAAACATATGCGTATTGAAAATAAGGGTAAAACCTGCTTCCATTCTCAAATCATTTGTCATCTTATCACTTTCATTAGTGGAATCCGTTTCGAACCGGACTCCCATCTTACTTATAAATGGAGATATCTCATTTGCCTGGGGGATTAGATCCTGCTACCGGGCATTTCACATGATAGGTCAATGAGTTACAATAAGAACCCAAAATACTGACTATGTAGTTTTTGACAGGTCAATGAGATCCGAAGAAACCCAAAATGCTGCCTAGTGTGCTTATGCACCATTATCTTATAAAATATTTATCATGTGACTTTTCTCATAGATACTTTTCATAACTTCGTAATAAACATTCGTATACTTGAAATAAGCAAATTCAGAATATTTAACAATAATTGCATTTTAACTAGACATGCTGAAAAGTATTTGAAGGAAAAACTATTGCAGAAACCAATCACTGAGCATGTCACAATGGGGTTATAAAATAGAATAATTAAAAACTGAATCATGTAAACACTGAATTTGAAATTTCAAACATTTCATATCTTTGCATTAAAACCTTTTTAAATCCATGGAGTTAAATCTCCACTTCAAACACAGGGTTACTATGTCACGACCCGAAATCCACCCTGTGCAGATTAAGGGAATCGTGCCTGCCGCCTTCAGGCCCGAGAGCCTGAGGGCAAGGCGAAACATGGGCGATGGTATCGGATAGCGGTGCGGCCTTGATTTGCGGAAGCGTGAAAATCCTTTTTTTTTTTTTTATTAAAAATCTGTTTAAAAGCTTTCGTACAGTTGTCCGATACTGTCGCTCTTC
The DNA here is from genome assembly GCA_008638375.1 of Nyssa sinensis. NCBI lineage: Eukaryota > Viridiplantae > Streptophyta > Magnoliopsida > Cornales > Nyssaceae > Nyssa > Nyssa sinensis. Next base: position 17,837,464 of record CM018032.1, on the reverse strand, counting down.
ATAGCGGTACACATGAATAATCACATCAGAGCATACTAAAACTTAAAGTCTTATACATGATACATATTCGAATGCCTCAAGGGCTTAAGTACATATTTGGTTGCCTCTTAGGGCTTAAATACATAACTGTCCAAAAGTGCGACATCAAAATTCGACCAACCATAGGCCCTAATACTTCTCAAAATATCTCCAGATCCTAAAGGAGTTGCCTATCATTTCTCCCCAAATTGGGCAAGGGTCCACCCATCGTCATCACCTAAAAAATGTTAGGGAATGGGGTGAGCTTCGAGAAGCCCAGTGAGTAATTCTAACATCTGTCATGGGGTTTCAATTGGTAGTGGTTTCGCACGTGAGAATTTTGTAAAATACTCACTACAAATTGTTCGTATGCTTGGAACATAGAGCACATGCATTCTTTAAACAATGGCTTTGAAACATTAAAGTATTCAAGCTAACTTGTACCTTTGAAATAAAGTATATGAATTTCAAATCATGTAAATATGCATGGTGAAAATGAGAAAAAAGCCTGCTTCCATTTTCAACACACACCTTATCACTTTCATTAACAGAATCCGTTTCGAACCAGATTCCCATTTTTACTTTTCGTGGAGATATCTCATATGCCTGGGGGATTAGATCCTGCTGCCTGGCATTTGTTCGTATCGTAGTTGGGTTCCTAAGAAACCCGATAGAAATCTATGGTGCTTATGCACAATTTATCTTGCATTTAAAAGCATTTAACCCATAATTCCTTCATGTGGATGCATTTAAAAGCATTCAAAACATACAGTTCATAATCTCATGATAGAGTATTGAAATACGTGAAGCATGTAAATTCAGGATATATAATAACATTTGAAATCGAAATTTTAGACATGCTGAAGTATATTTCAAAGAACAGTAATAAATTATTCAGGAAGCATGTCGTAACAGAATATTTAAAACGGAATTGTGTAAAGACAGAATTTGATATTTAAAACATCATTCAAATCTGTGGAATTAAATCTCCACTTCAAATGTGAGGTTACTCACCTTGATTCCCCGGGTTTGCACTACTAGTGGGCTTTTCCCTTTCCTTTGTATTTCCTAAGAAAATTATAAAGAACTCGTTAACTTCACATTTACCTTAAATCGTTACCTATTCATGCTCTTTCATTTAATTTTAGGCCTGACGTATCCTAACTTCCTAGGATTGGTCTTACTGGTCAACTCGCGGTGACTTGATGAGTTTTATTTTTCACGTGACTAAATTTTCAATACCTATTTAGGTGTTATGGACTTCACCGTTGGGTTTGGAATGTCTGACATAGTCAAAATAGACTATCTTTTAGTTTCATTTGGGCTTCGGGTACCTTAGGGGTAGTTTGGTCATTTCGCGCGTCATATTTTTTGGAGTCCCGTCTCGTGAACCGGACCTCATCGTTGATCTCAGAAGTGTCGAGATAATAAGAATGCACTAATAACTCGCCTTATTTGGACGTCGGGCATATTGGGGGCAATACAGTCATTTATACCTACGTGTTTGTATTTTTCGGGACTTGGTTTTCCGATTCAGGACTCTGCCATTGAGTCCAGAATGTTTGAAATAGTGAAAATACACTATTCATTTGATTTATTCGGACTCCGTTTGACTTATTTATGACCTAGGGGTAATTTGGTCATTTTTATTTAATTAATAAATTAATTAAATAATTTAATTTATTATTTATTAATTTATCAGGGGTATAAATGGAATAAAATTCCAAAAATTGGGCCAGAGTTAAATTTCCTAAAACTGTTAGGACTGTTTTGTAATTTTTCAAAAGATTTAAACTGAACTAAAGGGTTCAATCCGTATGCAACTGAACCAGACCGGTCCAGTCCGGTTCCAACCGGTCCAATGAAATGTGATGACGTCAGGCTGACGTCAGCCCTACAATTTAATTTAAAATAACAGTTATCAAACGACGCAGTTTAGTTTATGGGTTATATCCGTTTTTATTCGGGTCGGAGCCCGATCCGACGAACCGATCCAAGACCCAGTATACTGTTCATCGTCCCCACCCGTCTAGGGCTACTGTTGCCCTAGAAATTTCAGAATTTTCTTCTTCAAATTCGTGGGTTTTCATGCAACGATTCTTATTGTTTTTGATCCTAAAGACTTCTGGAAGTAAGGCCATTCGTTTGGCATCAGTTTCAAGCTTCGAGCTCAACAATGGAGGTCTGTTTCAACCGATTATCGTGGAGAGTTTCAGTTGGGTCATACGGCCCTGTTTCTCAACCATTTTGCACGAGGTTTGATCCTCTGCAATCCTTACAATAAGGGCTTCGAGTACCAATCCTTAAATCTCAGTTTAGGGGCCTGACTTAGAGATTCCGTTTTTGGGCCGAAAAGAAAAATGTCGATTTTGAGGGTTCTAACCTAGATTTCTAGGTCGCGGATGATGTTTATCAAGGTCCTACGGTGTTCTATTTCATGTATTGACCGTCAAAGGGCCATTTAGTTGAGGTCGAATCAGACCTGCAACTTAAGCTTCATCAATGGCGGTTTGTATAGTTTCAGTGTTTTGGGCAGTTTTATAGGTTCAAATCACCCGTAAACATCTCAGTTCTCATTGTTCAATTACTACACATGCATTAACAATCCTGAAAAGCTATAAAACAGTAGCTTAAATTCAAGAGAATTTCCAAAAAAAATTTTGAATAACTCACGTGTACAGTGGTTTCCTCACTGGTTGTGCTCAAGCAGAAGCTTCAAGAGCTGGATTTTCTCCCCTCCGTGCAGTCCTTGGCTTCCTCAAGTTCCTTCAATGGCTCACCAAATGCATATACAACTTGTGTATCTCTCACTTTCTCTCTAGGATTCTCTCTCTCTCTCTCTCACCCCTTCCTCTCTCTATAAAATAGTAGACTAAACCCTCAAAAATACAGATATGATTTTTCTCCATGCATATATGGAGATTGTATATACATATCAAGTCTCCTCTTGATGTTTCATCTCCCAAATGCATGATTGTATTGCATGCAATTTGGTTGGGAGGGAGGTGTAATCATGGGGTGAGGGGCATGATGGCTAGGGCTTAGGATGATGCATGTTGGGGTGTTGCATGCTTGTCCATTGGCCACTTTAGGGAATGGCCAAATCTGAATGGTATTTAAATATATATCTTTGCACATATATACACAAAAGTGCTCCTAGCCTAGATAGTAATTTTTTTGGTAAAACAGATTCTGCCCAGTTTGGTCGAAGGGATCAAATCCTCTTGGCCACATTTTTTGGTCCTTTTTCCCATATTTCGGGCTTAGGCCCTATTTGGCTGTGCATTAATGCAGTTTCACTATTTCCTACTTAACTTTTATTCTGTAACTTATTTTTCGACGCCGTTTCTTCTGGTCAACTCCTAATTAGGTTAGCTTCTTAATTATTCTTTATGTTTGGTTCAGATAAATGATTAGTAACTAATCATTACTTAATCAGGGTCAGGGTGTTACATACTCACCTTGGTCCTTTAGGGTTAGTGCTAAAAATGCGCTTTCCCACTTTCCTTGTAGTTCCTAAGAACAATTCATAAACATCTCATCAACTTCACATTCATTGTAATATCATCTCGATATTCCTTAACTTATGCTTAATCGTATTAGATCCTAAAATGACTTCATAATTTCATATGTACTTTAACTTTACTCGTATTCTTAACCTATGACACAATTTAATGTGTTAGAAATTGAATTTATTTCAATTTATACTCTTCTGGTAGCTCCATTAAATTTGAATTAAAGTTATTTACTTGACATGTTTACGTGTCGTGTCTTTTCGTATTTCATTTCTCGTACACGCCTTAGTATTAGTACTTTGGCACTACTCTAATTTATAGTCATCTGACAGATGCTATTCATCAAATTTTATGTCTTTTTATTTTAGACATTTCTTTTGGTCGAATAGACTCTACCATTGAGTCCGGAGTGTCCAAGAAAGTTGGTTTAGGCTTTCTTAGAATTTAATTCGGGCTTTTATATGTAAAAGGGCAAAATGGTCATTTACCGTTTTACGTGTCATATTTTTCTGTACTCCGTTTCGTAATTTGGACTCTATTTTTGAGTCTGGGATGTCAAAGAAAGTTAATTTAGACCTTCTCTGGTTTCATTTTGGCTTTCGGGGTACTAGGGGTAATTTGGTCATTTCACCCCCTTACGTGTCTTTATGTTCGGGACCTCATCTCGAGTCATGGACCTCACCATTGGACTCAGAAGGTCCGAGATAGTAAGAATACACTAATAACTTGTTAATTTTTGGGCAAGGGGTATTTTGGTCATTTACCCCTTTACGTGTCTTTATTTTTTGGGCCCCGTCTCATAAAACGGACCCTACCATTAGTCTTAGAATATCCAAAATAGTAAGGATACACTATTCATATGTTTCATTTGGACTTCATTTGCTCTATTTATGACCCAAGGGTAAAATAGACATTTTACTTATTTATTAAATAATTAAATTAATTATTTAATTATTTTTCAGGAGCTTAATTGCATAACATTTCCCTCAGTTGGGCCATAGTAGAGTTTCTTAAAACAGTTGGGGCCAATCCGTAAATAGAGGAAGTCTTGGTTTATTTAATTTTAAATTACAACCAGAAAACCAAAGGGTTCAATTAAATCATAAGTGAACCGGTCCGGTCTGGTCATAAACCAACCGGTTCAGTGGGTTTATGACATAATGCTGACGTCATGATGACGTCAGCCCTGATGTTTTAAAGTTTAAAACAAAACGTTGCCGTTCTACTAAACCCTATATGCGATGGGTCGGGTTCCGACCCGAACCCGATTTGACCCAAACACGGTCGTTCACTATTCATCTTCTTCTTCCTTATTCCCCTCATGTTGCCCTAACTGCAGGTTTATATTTTCTTTCATTTCGTGACTTCCTACTCAGCTATTCATCACTGTTTTGGTTCCAAAACACTCCTAAGGTAATAACGACTAGCTTGGCATTCATTTGGGAGTTAAAACTAGTTCATGTGCTCAGTTTAAAGGTTTGATAATCCGAACTGTACATGGGTCGTTCATGCTCATTTCTCGGTGGTTTTTCATGGGGTTTAGCTTGTTTTGTTCCTCTGCTCAAGAGGTTTCATATTCCGTTCATAATGATCAGTTAAATAGTGAGGTTCAGGGATTGGGTTTTGTAACCCGTACCTGCAACTCCATTTCTGGAAGTTAATTTTTGAGCTTCATGATCGGGCATATGGGTTTTTATGATGCTTACAAGGTCTACTTTGAGTCTCTATATACCAAACATAGTTTGGTGATCGTGAAACCAGACCTGCTATAACAAGGTCTTTAATGGCGGTTTCTTCTGGGTTTCATGTTTTGAGTCGTTTTCATGGCCTAAAATCATGCTTGACATACTTATAAACATATATCTATCCGCATATGTGTGTATATAATTTAAAAACAGTTCCTAATACATCATAATTCTAGAGAGAGAAACATGTAATTTTTGCACATCTCTTACCTTTTTGGTCACTGTTTTTCTCCTTCCTTACTTCTGGTTCTTCCTCTATTCTCCTTCTCTGCTTTCTTAAGTGGTCAATCATGCAAGACATGCATTGGTTTCTTTTTAAAGAAAAGAAACTGACCCTTCTCTCTCTTCATTTTCTCCTTCTCTCTCTACACGTTTTCAACCTCTATTCTTGACCTTATCAACCTATCTTACACTCCATTAATTCTGCTTTTCCATTTTGGCGACTTACATTAAATGTATCCTTGATATTTTTGTGATATATGTATATTATATATACACACACACAAACTCATCTACACACACTCACATACAACAGCCGACACACACACCCACTTGCACTACTGTTCACATATATATATATATATATCTTTCCTTATATACATGTATATAGTTATTTATATATATATATATATACATACTTATATACACTTGATAACATACACATACAATACACCATAAATGTGTGTATATGTGTGTTTATTTGAAATTAATTTAAATAATTAAATATACTCTCATTTTTTAAATTAATTAATTATTTAATTAATTAATTTTTCTGTTAAGTGTAAAAATCTTACACAATTTTTCTTAACCTCGTAACTCGTGCCATGTGACCCGATATCCCGGATTGGGATATTACATTTTCATCACATACAAAAGTTTTTGTCTCTATTAATTATGACTCAACCCTTTACCACGTAATTTCTCATTTAAAAATTAGCACATCCCAAGTTTTGGCCCAATTGTATTCTAAACCATAACATGTTAATTTCTTATCATCTTCTCTTTGAGAAAATAAAATTTATACATAAAATTTCTCTTTATCGTGGCCCCCTCTTTGGTTAAAATTTTTTTTATCTTATCATCTTCCATTTTGAGAAAAATAAAAAATTACATGTAAAATTTTGTCAATTTGAAAAAAAAAATTCCCATAAAATTCCTCTCAAAAGAATTCTAGCCTCCTAATTTTTTCATTTTTCCTTTGGCACTACCCTCCATCCAAAGATTAAAGGACAGTTGCATTTTTCAGTCTAGAAATATTTTTCTTTCATTTTGGCCCTCTATTTTGCGGATAATTATTGACATCCTTGAGATTCTTTCTTGTATAGAATGGGTCGCAACAACTCATATTACGCTTGTTCCATTTTCAATATATAATTTTTCATTAATATAACCATAACTTACCAAAAAATTATTAAATAAATAAGGATAATACTTAGTTCTAAACTCGGTAAAAAGAACTTTTTCCTACTCGGACACGTGTCTTAACCACAATCTATCACATATACAATGCACATGTGCTTTCTGATTTATTTAATTTCTTATTTATTTTTGTTGTTAAAACTAGATAGCCACGTGATATACATGTGAGTGCATGCGTGTTCCACTAAAACTGTAACACGTACATGAATAGAATGAGGTTCCTTCAACCTAGTTTTGAGTCAAGCACAGTCCAATAAATAGATAAGGACTTCGGCCAATAATTCTAAAACAAGATGAAAATAAAGACAGGGTCCAATGCCTTTTTTTGCACTCTAAAAATTCATCGAAGCTTTTTTAAATAAAATATGTCACAACTTGGAACCCACCCTGTGCGGATCTGGCATCGCGACCCCGGCCCGACTCAATTGCCAAACTGGATTTTCCTTTTAACTCTAACTTACATTTAGATGTGAGTGTTATTAACATGCTTTCAGAAATTAAATACACAGCGGAAGACTTAATAAAATTTTTACATTTATGATACTAGAGTTCTTAAATATATAGACTCAAAAACTCTAAGTACAACTATCCCCTAGGACGTGGGGTGATAGGAGAATGCAGGACAAGTACTATACTTCACTGTCAAAATATCCTTGCAGTATATGTATCTGCAGCTAACTCTACTGCCTGTTCGGGATCTCAATCCTTACTTTCAAATTGTGGCGTCCTTACCTGAAATAGTCAGAATAAATCTGTAATGATCTACCTTAGCCTAGTAAATAAATCTATTTGCTCTGCCATGGGTCAAAGTTAATATAAGAAAGTCCACAACCAAGATAAACAAGGTTATGCCAATATGATAGCCAATCAAGAAAATAAGATGTCACAATAACAAGTCACAAAATGTGAATCAACTGAACTGACCTTCCGGGTTTAAGGCACATCCCATGATAACAAAGACAATAAATATCCAACGATATCAAGTATATATATAAATCATTAACAGGGATTTGACCTATCTAATAAATGTATTACCACAATAATAGATAAATGCTCAATATAAAAGATGATCTGGCAAACATATGATCATTGACTGAAATGCAACATTATCATTCAAGTGAATGCAATAATAGATTTGGACCTCAAATTTGTAGTGGTTGGAATCTGATAGGGCCCGGCATACGATCATTATGCCTATTCAACACTCCTTCTTGTGTACATGTCCTTGCAAGTACGCCAACTTACGGACGCATGAATAGCATTACAAGCTTAAATTTATATATCATCCCCCTAGGATGCTTTATCTTGAATATAATGGACATTGTGATCTGATCACAACTCCGTGTATGAATAATATATCAACATCATAATTTTCACCCAAAATATAAAAATGTGGAATATTCCCATTCTCACATAGAGAACTATTGCCTCTCTAGGCCCCATATAAAGATGTTTAATAATCACATGATCAAGATATAGAATTCAGTTCAACAATATTCACAACCAGAATAAACATCAAAATATGAATCAACAATATCTAAATGTATAAAGGAATACAACTTTTGGCAGTAACAAGAAATAACTGTGTGACATGGCTAGAAATGTACCATATGCAAAAATCAGATTTTACTTACCATTACTATATTACTTAGAAGGTCAGATCTCATTCTCTTTCCCCTTTGACGTTCCTATTATTCAGTAAACGCATCTTAGTCTATTTTATACATAGTTTATGTTATTCATCAAATTCTATACATCATTGCTATAAGTATCTTATTTGCTAAAATGAACTCTATTATTAAGTCTAGAATGTCAAAGAACGTCGGTTCAAGCTTTTATAGACTTCCATTCGGACTTCTGTACTGAAAAGAGCAAAATGGTCATTTGGCACTTTTATGTGTCTTTATTTCTCGGGGCCTACTTTCACAAATCAGAATCCACCGTTGAGTCTGGAATGCTTGAAATAATAAAAATTTACTATTCATTCATTTTAATCAGAGTCTGTTTGACCCACTTTTGACTTAGGGGCATTTTTGTAATTTTCCCTTATTTAAATATTTTAATAAATATTTAATTTATTCACTTGGGTATTTTCATAATTATCATAAGTCTAGGGCCCGTTTTTAATTTCTAAAACATTTGGGCCTAAATCAGAATTTAAGAATTCACTATTCCAAATTAGAATAGCCAAATAGTAGACAAGTCCACAAATTGGGATAAGCTATCCCCATTCCTATTTAGGTTTTAAATTCAATCTCTAACATCAATGGCCAAACACCCCTCCAAATCCCATTTAATTTATAACACAAAACGGCACAGTTTTGAAACATGTCTTATGTGCGGGTGGGTCGGGTTCGACCTGAACCCGAACCGACCTGAACCCGAACCAACCCTAACCCAAAACCTAGTACTATGTTTCTTCTCCAGTGGGTCTCCGACGTCTTCTCCGACACCGGTGACATTTTTCTGGTCACTTTTCAAAAACCAATGAGGTTCCCTTCTATTTTTTACAAGGATTTCAACCCTATTTTTTGTTTTTCATTTCACCCATCCCAACTTCACGAATTTGGGGAAAACAGTGGGTCTCCTGTGAGAGCCGATTTTCTAGCCACCTTATTCTTTTCTTATTTCATGGCTTCTCAACCACTGGTTTGGCCCAATTTCTTCCCTATTTCATTTTTGCATCTATAGGGAACAACTTTCCATTGTTTACTTCAAATTCTACACATAAAATCACAACTTTTAAATTTTTCACATAACCTGCAACTAGGGTTTTCTCCTCCATTTCTAAACCATTTTCAATGGTTCTTTTTGCTAAATAATCCTTGTAGCATGTTCTTTCAGTCCCTACTCTTAAACATGTAATTCATGCTTTGTATTTGAAAAATAGAACTTGGATTTTCTTACTTTTGTGAGCTTTTGGCTCATAGGTTCTACACCTTTCCTTTGTTTTTCTTCCTTCTGTTCCACTTCTAAACGTTCAAATTCCAATTTCTTACTCTCATCTTCCCTTTTCTTTTCTGTTTTCCTTTACAACTCCTCAACCTTATTTATATACAAAACCACCGCCACCTTTTCTCTCTCCTTCCCCTTTTCCTTGTCCCTTTCTTGACTTTTCTCTTTGATATTTTTTTCTTTTCTGAATTCTTAGCCTCATGCATTAATTGTTTCCTTGATCTTTTATACGTTATATTTATATATATATATATATATATTATATAAACACACACACTAATGCACACACTCACACACATAGTGCTGTCGACAACCTTGCTGCCCCTCTCTATCTCTCTATATGTATGTATATATATATATATCATCCTAATCACACACACACACATATATATATATACACGGTTATATATATATATATATACCTATATATATATCTATGATATACATATATATATATATACACATGTATATTGATAGACCTACACATGTACGTGTCTGCATACACGTTTTTCTATGTAGCTCGGTTTCTCGTACGGGTGTTCCCCAAGTACTCGGGATTGCCTAAATATTACATTGTGTGTTTTCAAGACTGTATATCTATCTCATTACAATGCATATTTGGATTACAAGTTAGTTTTATACTAGTTGACCCGGTCTACCTCGGGCCGGGTGTTACACTTCGGGTCAGGCTGTTACATTCTCCCCCCCTTCAAATAAGTTTGTCCTGAAACTTAGTACATTCTAAGGTGAAAGTAATTGAGGATACTTGGCACGTATATCTTCTTCTTGCTCCTAAGTAGCCTCCTCAATCTGGTCATTACTCCATAACACTTTGACTAAAGGAATAGTCTTGTTCTGTAGAACTTGCTCCCGACGATCCAAGATCTGTAGGGGTTAGTCAATATAACTCAAGTTCTCTTGGATGTCTAGAGGTTCATGCTCTATCACCTAGTCTGCACTGTGTACACACTTCCTCAACATCGAGACATTAAACACATCCTGTACATGTGCCAATTCTGAAGGCAAGGCAAGCTGGTAGGCTACTAGCCTAACTCTTCCAATAACCTTGAATGGTCCAATGTATCTTGGCCCTAACTTCCCTCACTTGCCAAACCTTACTACACCCTTCATCGATGACACATTCAAAAACACAAAACCACCTATAGCAAACTCCAATTCTCGCTTTCGAGTATTAGCATAACTCTTTTGTCTGCTCTGAGTTGCTAGTAAGCATTGACTGATTAGCTAGACCTTCTCTGTGGTCTACTATCACAACCCGAAACCCACCCTATGCGGATTTCGTGTCGCGGGGCCGACCCAATGGCCATCCTTTTTTTTTTCATTCATTGTATCAATGATAACAGTAATTAATGTAAACATAACATTAAATTGCAGAAGTCTTAATACAAAATATTGTTCAAAGACTAAAAAATGTAACTAACATAACTAAACATAAAACCACGATTAGGTGGTGAGTTCATGGGAGAGACTCTATTCAATTCTATCATACTCCTCAACTGTCTCTATAGGCTCCTGAACTCCTACTGTAGTTCTACAACATCCTCACTTGAAAAATTTTAGTAAGTGGGGTGAGCTAACAATGTTTAGTAAGTAAAAGTCTATCTCCAATATGGGTTAAGGTTAACATAGAAAAGTATGAACTCAAAGGGTAACATGATAGCCAGTCATGACAAGAGTTGCAATTAACAGTAAAATGCCACAATGGCCAATGAACAATAAGGCGCAATAAACAAGTATGAGTAATAGAATAACATGAATATGGAAATGCTCAATAACATCAGTCAACGTAGAAATACTGCCACAATAAATCAATCACAATCAAGTCCAATAAATAAGGGAACTGTCAACATAGAATTTTTCATAGGGAATGACAATGTTCTATGAATCCAATAAACATAACATATCAGTCAAATTAAATTGATGCATTTACTTTGTTCAGACAAGTAGGTTTTGTCACTCGACCCGGTGGTCCTGTCCATTGACCCGAAGGTCCTGTTAACCGACCCGTAAGTCCTGTTAATCGACCCGAAGGTCCTGTCAATCGACCCATAGGTCCTGTCAATCAACCCGAAGGTCCTGTCAATCAGATAGCATCGAATGGATATTGTGACTGAGCATAAAATCTGACATTCATAATAAATCAGGATTTTATCGTAATTCCATAAGATGTGCATAAAGTATGGAATATCATGCAGTCAACATACAATAATAGGCACAGTACAACAAATCAATCATAAGATAACAGTTAATAACATCCACCAGATAGGACAATATCGATGGTTGGACAATAGTAGTGGGTATGTACATGAGTACAAAATTTCGGCATTAATAGAAAGGATCTAGCTTGAAAAACCACGTATAAGAGATAGAAGTTTACTTACTTTTTTCAGCGTGTCCTAGTATTCCGTGACTTTTTCCTTTCCCTTTGACTTTTTATACACCAATAAACACGTCTCAATTTTACTGTCATGTCTCAATTTATACCCCTTGTTACTCTACATATCTCTTTTACTAATTTAGACTCTACCATTTAGTCTAGAACGTCAAATAGAATTAGTTTAGGCTTTCAGGATTTTCAATTTGAACTACTTCTCTAAAAGGGAAACATGGTCATTTTACGTTTCTATTTTTTGAGTTCTATTTTCACAATTTGGACTTCACCTTTGGGTCCAGAAGGTTTGAGATAATAAAAATTCACTATTTACTTAGTTCAATCGAAGTCCGTTTGACTCACATTTGACTTAGGGGCATTTTGGTCCTTTTGGGCATTTCTATGGGTATTTTAGTTTTTGGTACTTCGTCTCATGAAATGGACCTCACCATTGGATCCATAAGGTCCAAAATAGTAAATTTACACTATTTATTTGTTGAATCTGGACATCGAAAACTTATTTTAATACTAAGTAATTATTTTATTAAATTTCTTAATTATATATATAATCCCCACCTTTGTTCACATATGTAAGCGTGGCCCAGTGGTGGCATGCCCCCCTTCACTTGTCATAGTACCCAGGTTCAAGTCCCAATAGTTGTGCCTCACCCTCTTTTCCTTAAAACAATTTTCAAGTTAAATTTAAACTAGACGAATCCAAACAATGCAGTTTTCATCCCGTTACTGGGCCTGGGTCGACCCAACCCGACCCATTGACCCAACAATAGCCATTACCTCCCCCATTTTTCTGACGATTCTCCAGTCGCCTTTTTAGGTGCCGGCGGCCAGAAATTTGAGAAATTTTCTTTTTCTCTTTTTTCTTGCAGTTTTCTCGATCCTTTTCATTTCTAATTGATTCTAAAGCATATTTAACACATTCTAACACGATTTTTAAGCATTTAAAATCAATCAAAACAACCCAAAAATAAGCCGTTAAATTTTTCAATCATGCACTATATCTACCCCATTTCTCAACCATTTTCTTCGCGGTTGCTTCCTAAATTCATATTTTTCTCCCTAGAACAATATTCTACCATCAAAACCAAGCTTTGAACAACTCTAAATAAAAGCCAAAAAAATATACAGAGAATAGAAAATTTGAGTTTTACTTTCTGCGACTATTCTTCTCCTCTTCTTTTCTTCCTAAATTCCTAGTTTTCTCCATGGATTAAGGTTTACAGGATTAAAACAAGGCGTATGCAAGTTAAACACAAAAACCCAGAATCGAAACTCAATGTAACTAAAATTTTTACTTACTTTGCGGTTGCTTCATTTGCTTTCTTTTTCTCCTTCTTCTTCCTCTTCTCCTTCTCTCCTCCTGGTTCTCTTTTGCACTTTGGCCTCTCTCAGCTTCCTTCTATTTTTTCTTCCTTCTTCTGTGCTTTTTTTTTCTTCCTTCCTTCACGCATGCAATATCCCAGTTATTATAACCGCCCCCCCTCTCTCTCCCTCTCATTGACCCTTCATTTTTCATCTTCCGTAACCCCTACCTCCTCCCTTAATATGGAGGTTACACTATACATATATATATACCTATACAGCCTGATATATATATATATACACTTATATATATATATATATATACACCTACATATATACACACATATATATATCTACTGTCCATATGTATATATATTCTAATTTTTATTTTTATTTATTTCTATTTTTCTTTTAGTTTCATTTTATTTTTATTTTTATTTTATTTTGTTTCATTTTAAATTTTATTTTTATTTAGTATTATTATTATTATTATTCGATATTCATTCCTAACTTGCTTGGCATCGCCCGGCATCGCCTCGCATCATCCATACAGTCACAACTATTGAGATGCCTAAAACTGTTCATTTCATTCATTATCGTAACAAAGGCCCTATTGGCTCGATGTACATGGCTCACTTGGTTACAATTGGGTCTGAGTATTACAATCTCCCCCCCCCCATTGACTAAATCATGATGCAAATAAATGAGGATATTAAGCACGCATTTCATTTTCTCGTTCCCAAGTGGCTTCCTCAAGCCGAGAATTCCTCCATAATACCTTCACCAGTGGGATGGTCTTGTTCCGTAGAACTTGCTCTCGTCAGTCTAAGATCTGTACCGACTGTTCAATTTAACTTAAGTCCTTCTAAACATCTAACGTCTCATGCTTGATTATCTGATCTGGGTTTTGCACACACTTCTTCAACATTGAAACATGGAAAAACATCATGTACGTGTGCTAGCTTAGATGGCAAGGCTAACTGATACGCCACTGGTCCGATAATCTTGAACGGTCCAATGTATCATGGCCCTAGTTTCCCTCTCTTACCAAACTTGACCACTCCTTTCATCGATGACACCTTTAGGAACATGTAGTCACCTGTCATGAACTCCAACTCTCGTCTCCTAATGTCAGCATAACTCTTATGTCGACTCTGAGTTGCTAGTAAATGCTGCCTGATCAAATGGATCTTATCAGTGGTCTGCTCTACTATCTCTGGCCCAAATAGCTTCCTATCACCTACTTCCGTCTAGCATAGCGGAGATCTACACTGCCTACCATAGAGTGCCTCACACGATGCCATACCGATACTAGATTGGTAACTGTTGTTATACGTGAAATCCACTAATGGTAGTTAATCCTCCCAACCTTCCTTGAAATCCATGACACAAAATCGTAGTAGGTCTTCTAATGTCTGTATCGTGCTCTTGGACTGTCCATCTGTCTCGGGGTGGTATGCGGTGTTGAGACTCAACTCGGTACCCATAGCCTTCTATAGACTCCTCTAGAACTTAGACACAAATCGTGGATCTCAATCGGATACAATAGATACTGGGACTCCATGTAATTGAACGATCTCCCTGATATAAAGTATGGCCAATCGTTCTAAAGTCTGAGTTATCTTGGTCGCAAGAAAATGGGTTGTCTTTGTCAATCTGTCTATGATCACCCATATAGAATCATTCCCATGTGATATCTTAGGTAACCCTGATACAAAATTCATCGTGATATGCTCCCATTTCCACTCTAGTATTGGCAGTGACTGTAGAAGTCCCCCTGGCTTTTGGTGCTCAACCTTGATCCGCCAGCACTCCATACATCGTGCAATGTGCTCAGCTATATTTTTTTTAATCCCTGGACACCAGTAAGTGCTCCTCATATTGTGGTACATTTTTGTATTTCCCGAGTATATAACAAATCTAGAACTGTGTGCCTCATCAAAAATCTCCTTCCTAATTGCAGGTACGTCTAGCACGCAGATCCTGTCATGATAGTGCAACACCCATCTCATATAGAGAAATTTGTATTCCCTCTAGTCTTAGCCTCTTAACGAAGCTTAACTAACTTGTTGTCATGAGCTTGTAATTCCCTGATCTTATCAATAATCGTAAGACCGATTGTGACGTTAGAACACATTGCCCTAAAACCTGGCAAAATCACCTCAACGTCCATGGCCTCCAAATCCTATAATAGCTCTTCCTGTGTAGTCAAAAAGTAAGCAAGACTCCCTGATGACTTCCTGCTAAGAGCATCAACTACTACATTCGCCTTCCCTAGATGGTACTGTATACCGAGCTTATAGTCCTTAACCAATTCTAACCATCGTCGTTGGCGCATATTGAGCTCTTTTTGTGTAAACAAGTACTTGAGGCTCTTGTGATCAGTGAAAATCTCACATGTAGCTCCATACAGATAATGCCTCCAGATTTTTAAGGCAAAGACAATGGCTGCAAGCTCAAGGTCATGAGTTGGATAGTTCTTTTCATGTGGCCTCAGTTGCCGTGAAGCATAAGCCACTACCTTTCCCTATTGCATCAGAACACACCCCAAGCCTTGGTGTGAGGTATCACTGTAGATCACAAAGCCCTCTATCCCATCTAGTACTGTCAGGATTGGAGCTGTAACCAGTCGGTTCTTCAGTTCTTGAAAACTTCGTTCCCTCTCCTTAGTCCAAATGAACGGAACATTCTTCTTAGTCAATTGGGTGATTGGCGTAGCTATCTTGGAGAAATCCTTGACAAATCTCCTATAATAGCCAGCTAAACCCATGAAACTGTGAACCTCTATGACAGTAATCGGTTGGGGCCAATTGGTAATAGCTTCTATGTCACGCCCCGAATTTCGGCAAACCCGAAGCGCGACTGACGAGACAGAAAATAAAATGAATAAAAGGGTAAGGTAAATAAATCCACCAAACATGAGTCCATCCCCATCAATACATAAGATAACATGAATACATCGTTCATAGCTCATTCGGGCTTAAGCCCTCACATTACAAAACATAGGTCCCACGGACCAAAATATAACAAGTGTCTCCTCCTATCAAAGCATCACTGGGTCTCAAATAGGTGGAGGGTCCTCATCTGAAAATGTTGCCCACGAATGGGTCAGCTCAACTGCTGGTATGATGAAGTGCTAATGCAAGAAATAAAGCTAAGGCGTGGCATGTGCAAAGTGTACATTTATCTCTAAATGTCATTCAAAGCATCGCAGTAATATATGAATGGTATGCATGACGCACCCATGCACAACTCTATGCCACACCCATGTCTCTTTTCCGGGTACTCCCCGATGCAATGGCCAATTTTGGGTTTTTCACCACAGGATCTACACCCTCACAATGCAATGCTCAACCCACACTATGTTCTCAAAGGATTCATCATATGCCAATATGCCAATGCAATCTCAATGAACATGGTTATCAATAATATAGCATGCTCGAACAATAATATATAAATCATTAGTCAATTCCATACGCAAGCGTATCTCATCTTATCAACTTAAACACATGTCATGATTCACATTCATCATTCACTAAATTTTCATAAAGTACAAGTGACATGCAAGCATGTGAGCAATCAACCCTAAATCATCAAGTAAACACATTCCACATAAGCACATAAGTCATTCCAGTCATTCACAAATATTCCTAACTTAACTTCATTTCTAACATTAGCAAAACACCATACCTGACGGGTCAGTCACAACCCAAGCAAACTGCACTCGTAATGCAGTGAGAACGTGGAAGGATCAGACTGTCTTCTCCTTGCCTGTCGGTGTCCCTAAAACCATAAATTATAACTCAGTCTATCGTCATTTGAATTTATGCTATTCATCAAATTTTATGTCTTTTAATTCATAGGTTTCTATTCTGCTAAATTAAACTCTACCATTGGTTCTAGGACATTGAAGAAAATAAGTTTAGGTTTTCGTAGAACTCAATTCGGACACCGGGGTTCAAAAGGGCAAAACAGTCATTTTGCACTTTACACCTGTCCTTACATTTCGTGACCTCTTTTCACAAATCGGACTCCACGGTTGAGTCCGAAATGTTCGAGATAATAAAGTTTCACTATTTGTTTACCTAATTCAGAGTTCGTTTGACTGCACTTCAACTCAGGGGCATTTTGGTAATTTTTAAGGTTACTACGGGTCTTTTATTTTTTGGGACCCCGTCTCGTAAAACGGACCTCACCATTGGTTTTAGAATGGTCGAGATAGTCAAAATACACTAATGACTTGTCCCATTTGGACTCCGGGATATTTTTGAATATTAAATTAATTAATTAATATTTTATTCATGTGGGTCAAAACATAATTATTAACAGTTGGGGGGTCAATTCATAAATTCCGTAACTTCTTGGGTCAATTTATAATTTCTAAAAGTCAAGGGGCCAATTTGTAATTTAAGAAAGTCCTATTCTCACTATGGATAGCCAAACAGTGGCTATCCCTCAAACCTGGAATAGGATATCCCTATCCCCTAATTCAATTTCAATTCTAATTCCCTATCCTAGGAACCAAACAGTCCCATTTTCTTTTTAATTTAAAACCTTAGCGCGACACGTGGCAGGATGGTTCGGCCCAAGCCCGACCCGAACCCGAACCGACCCGACCCAGACCCGGAACAGCCCCCCTTCTTCCCCGTTTTTTCGGCGATGTGGCAGTAGGGTTCCGGCGCCTTCTCCGGCGCCGGCGACCGATCTCCGGCGATATTTTTGAGTTTTTAAAATGCAGTTTTCTTCATTTTCTCCCAAGGGTTTCATATCTAGGTTTAGTTTTTGATTTAAACCACTAGATCTTCACGAAATAGGACCCAAAGGCCCATGGCTGAATCTCCAGCCAACTGTAATTTTTTTGATTTCGCGCTTATTTCTCTACCGTTTTTCATCATTTCTTTTTCCTTTGGTTTTCTGCACCACACAGAAACTCTTCCCCATCATTTGTTTCAAGGTTTACACATAAAATAATAGGGTTATGATTATTCTCTAACAACCTGCAACCTTGAATTTCTAACTGATTTCTCAACATTTTTCAATCATTCTTCTTGTAAAATAATTCACATTTCATACACTACAAGGCCCTAAGCTCAAAGCAATTAATCATGCAAAGAAATGAGAAATCAAACCGAACCCACTCACCTTTGTTGGCTGACTTTCTCAGTGCCGAACCTTCTTTCTCTCTTTCGCTCCACCTCTGGTTTAAGCTCCCAAGTCCCTCATTTTCTCTCTTTCCCTCTGATTTTATTTCAACTTTATGCAGTGTATACATATATACATGTACACACCATTTGACGGTTCTCTCTCTCTCTCTCTACCCTTTCTCTCTCTCTCTCTCTGCATCGAGCCCACACCTCTGACTCTCTCTCCTGCCTCATGCAACAATGCAGCTTTGCATTTAATGCTTAGCTTGCATTGTTGGTTTTCCTCCTATATACATATATATATATAGATACACACACATCATATCACACCGACTTGTTCACTCCCCCCCCTCAGCCGACCTGGCTAGCTCACACACACACAGTACTTACACACTTGCTGGCATGCACCTACACATTGCACAAAATGTGATCCCTCCATATATATATATATATATATATATATATATTACACGCATATAATACACACATCATTTTCTCTTAATAATAATAATAATAATAATAATAATAATAACCAAAAAAAAAAAAATTTATTTTAATAACCAAGAAAATTTTATACTAAAAAAAAATTTCCGGGTTATTACATTCTATCTTCTGGGGGTCTACCGAGATCCCGTCCTTACTGACTACATGCCCTAAAAAGGAAATGCTCGGGAGCCAAAATTCACACTTCTTCAATTTAGCATATAGCTTCTGTAGTACTTTCCTCAAATACACCTCGTGTTCTTTCTGGTTCTTAGATAAACCAAAATGTCATCAATAAAAACAATTACGAAGTCGTCTAAGTACGACTTGAACACCCTATTCATTAGATCTATGAATGCAGCTAGGGTATTAGTCACTCCAAAAGGCATTACTAGGAACTCATAATGTCCATACTGGTCCTGAGTGCCGTCTTTTGAATGTCTGTAGGTCTAACTTTCACTTGATGATAACCAAACCTCAAGTCAATCTTTGAGAACACCTGAGCCCCCTTTAGCTAGTCGAATGGATCATCAACCTTGGGCAATGGATACCTATTCTTAATAGTGACGTTATTCAGTTCACGATAATCTACACATAGCCTCATAGTCCCATCTTTTTTTCTTGACAAATAGTACGGGTGCACCCCATAGCGATGAACCCTTGTCCAGCAGTTCCTGTAGCTGAAGCTTTAACTCTTTTAGTTCAGCTGGGACCATTCTGTAGGGTGTCTTAAATATTGGTGCAGTGGTTGGCAGTACATCGATGCTAAACTCAATCTCTCTGTCCACAAGCATCCTTGGAAAATCATCCAAAAACACCTCAGGGAATTCCCTAGCAATGGGAATCAGCTCCAACACTAGCTGTTGTGACTCAGTGTCCTGAATGATGAATAAGAAACTATGGCATCCCTTGCAAAACAGACACCTAACCTGTATAGCAGAAACAAAATAGGGTGGTGCAACCACTCCTGTTCCCTGAAACTCAACGGTCAGAAATTTGGGGTTCTGAATCAGCACTCGCTATGTCACACAATCTATCGTGGCATGGTTTGCAGTCAACCAATCCATACCAAGAAAATCATTGAACCCACAAATTTCTAATGGTATAACGTCAGCAGGTAAAGATACTCCCATAATCCGTATCTCACAATCCTTTTACATGACCTTCCCCAATAATGATGTCCCCGATGGTATAGTCACATTTAGTAAATACCCTAGGGGTTCTGTCTATCTGTTCAACTTAGCAGCATATATAGGAGATATAAAGGAATGTGTAGAACCAGTATCGAATAATACATTAGCAAGCTGAGAATAAACTAGAAGGGTACCTACGACCATAGAAGTCGAAACCTGTACATCCCTTGGCACTATGGAGAAAACCCATCCGGCCTGTTGCAGGACATTTCCCTGTCCATTCCTACGGTTTTGGGGCCTGTTCCTTGTAGTTGTCGGTGCTAGTACTGGTGCCCTAACTAAAGCGGCACTGGCAGTGACTCGGTTGACTTGAGAGCACTCCCTTGTAAAATGTCCCACTTAGCCACAATAATAACAAGCATTACTGTCCTTCAAACACTGGCCCTTGTGAACTTTCTAACAATTGGGGCATTTAGCTACGAGCCCCTTAGTATTGCTTGGCCCCCTCTGACTAGGCCCTAAAACACGGGATCCAGTCCCGGGTCTGGTGAATGAGGGTCTTTGTCTAAAGGAATAAAACCCTGGCCTTTGATTCTGACTACCTCCTGACCTCTTATTTGCCCATCTCTTGGCAAACTCCTCGCTACCCCTCTCAATGATTTTGGCAGTGGTCACTACCTCATTGTAAGTAGGTAACTGCTAAGGTTTATGTCTGTCCTTGAGAGCCTATCGTAGCCCCTCCTCATATTTCTGGGCCTTGAGATCCTCACTGTTGACTACATTGGGAGCGAATCTGGCCAACTCAGTGAACATGACCTCATACTGCTCCATTATCATATTGCCCTGCTGGAGTACCATGAACTCAACAATTTTTCAATTCTTTACTTCTTAGGGGAAATACTTCTCATTGAATACCGTGGTAAAGCACTGCCAGTCCATGTCCTGCTCCCTAACCTCCTCAAGCAGCCACCATTTGTGGGCACCTCCCTTGAACTTATATATGGCATATGCCACCTTCAGTGTTTCAGTGCACGACAGGATACGAAAAATTATGTTCATCTCTAAGAGCCACTCCCCTACAACTGTGGCTCCCTGAGTACCGTCAAAGGATGGAGGCTTCATCTTCTAAAACTGCTCATATGGGAACATCGGATCATGCTCCTTCCCCTAATGGCCACCCAAGTTGACAGGCTACTTTTGTCGTACCGGCTGGCTAGTACCCTCATTGATAAACTACTCCTGTTGTATTGGCTGGCTAATACCCTCGTTGACAGGCACTACTCTTGTTGTATTGGCTAGCTAGTACCCTCATCGACAAGCTACTCCTGTCATACCGATTGGCTCCGAGGTAGAGCCTCAATCACCCTCTCCATCAGTTACTCCAATCGCGTAATATGTTCCATAACTGCCATTGTAGTGCTTGTGTTATCCATTACTGTAAAAGATATCCAGTACATTTACATAAGATTACAGTCAGTAGCCACATAAAGTCGAACATAAAGGTTTCGATCTTACTATCAATTCATTCCTAGACGTAATAGTTCTAATGTTCTAATCCTGTCTCCCATGACCCTCTAGCACCTAAACCTAGCTCTGATACCAAGCTGTCACGATCCGAAACCCACCCTATGCAGATTTCGTGTCGTAGGGCCTACCCAATGGCCGTCCCTATTTTTTATCCATTCGTTGTATCAATGATAACAGTAATTAATATAAACATAACATTAAATTGTGAAAGTCTTAATACAAAATATTGTTTAAAGACTGAAAAATGTAACTATCAGAACTAAACATAAAACCACATTTAGGTGGTGAGTTCATGGGAGAGACTCTATTCACTTCTATCATGCTCCTCAATTGTCCCTCTAAGCTCCTGAACTCCTACTGTGGTTCTGTAGCATTCTCACCCGAAAAAATTTAGCAAGTGGGTCAGTAAGTAAAAGCCTATCTCCAATACGGGTTAGCGTTAACATAGAAAAGTATGAACTCAAAGGGTAACATGATAGCCAGTCATGACAATAGTTGCAGTTAACAGTAAAATGCCACAATGGCCAATGAACAATAAGGCACAATAAACAAGTATGAGTAATAGTATAGCATGAATATAGAAACATTCAATAACATCAGTCAACGTAGAAATACTGCCACAATAAACCGGTCACAATCACGTCCACTAAATAAGGGAACTGTCAACATATAATTTTTCATAGGGAATGACAATGTTCTATGAATCCAATAAACGTAACATATCAGTCAAATTTAAGTGATGCATTTACTCTGTTTAGACCCATAGGTCCTATCACTTGACCTGGAGGTCTTGTCAATCGACTTGAAGGTCCTGTCAATCGACACGTAGGTTGTCTCAATCGACCCGAAGGTCCTGTCAATTGACCCAAAAGTCCTGTCAATCAGATAGCATCGGATGGATATTGTGACTGAGCACAAAATCTAGCATTTATAATAAATCAAGATTTTATCGTAATTCCATAAGATGTGCATAAAGTGTGGAATATCATGTAGTCAACTTACAATAATATGTATAATACAACGAAGCAATCATAAGATAACAGTCAATAACATCCACCAGATAGGACAATATCGATGGTGGGACAATAGCAGTGGGTACGTACAAGAGCACAAAATTTTGGTAGTAATAGAAAAGATGTAGCTTGGAAAACCACGTATAAGAGATAGAAGTTTACTTACTTTTTTTAATGCATCCTAGTATTCCCTGACTTTTTCCTTTCCCTTTGACTTGCCTATACACCAATAACCACGTCTCAGTTTTAATGTCATTTCTCAATTTATACCCCTCATTACTCTACATAGCTCTTTTACCAATTTAGACTCTACCATTGAGTCCGGAACATCGAATAGAATTAGTTTAGGCTTTCAGGATTTTCAATTTGAACTACTTCTCCGAAAGAGCAAAATGGTCATTTTACGTGTCTCTATTTTTTGGGTTCTGGTTTCACAATTTGGACTTCACCGTTGAGTCCAGAAGGTTTGAAACAATAAAAATTCACTATTTACTTAGTTCAATCGAAGTCTGTTTGACTCACATTGGACTCAGGGTCATTTTGGGCATTTCTATGGGTATTTTATTTTTTGAGACTTTGTCTAGTGAAACGGACCTCCCTGTTGGATCTAGAAGGTCCAAAATATTAAATTTACATTATTTATTTATTAAATTTGGACATCAAAAATTTATTTTAATACTAAGTAATTATTTTATTTAATTTCTTAATTATAATATATATATATATATAATCCCCACCTTTGTTCACATATGTAGGTGTGGCCCAGTGGTGGCATGCCCCCCCTCACTTGTCACAGTACCCAGGTTCAAGTCCCAGCTCCGCCTTACCTTCTTTTTCTTAAAACAATTTTCAAGTTGAATTTAAATTGGACCAATCCAAACAGTGCAGCTTTCAGCCCGTTACTGCACCTGGGCTGACTCAACCTGACCCGTTCACCCAACAGTGGCCATTACCTCCCCTGCTTTTTTGGCGACTCTCCGGTCGCCTTCTTAGGCGCCAGAGGCTGAAAATTTGAGAATTTTTTTTTTCTCTTTTTCTTGCGATTTTCTCAATCCTTTTCATTTCTAATTGATTCTAAAGCATATTTGACATATTCTAACACGACTTTTAGGCATTTAAAACCGATCAAAACAACCCAAAAATAAGCCGTTAAATTTTTTGATCATGCACGATATCTATCTCATTTCTCAACCGTTTTCTTCGCAGTTTCTTCCTAAATTCCTATTTTTCTCCCTAGAAAAATATTCTACCATCAAAACCAAGCTTTGAACAACTCTAAATAAAAGCCAAAAAAATATACAGAGAATAGAAAATTTGAGTTTTACCTTCTGCGACTATTCATCTCCTCTTCTTTTCTTCCTAAATTCCTAGTTTTCTCCCTGCATTAAGGTTTACACGATTAAAACAAGGCGTATGCAAGTTAAACACGAAAACCCATAATCGAAACTCACTGTAACTAAAATTTTTACTTACTTCACGGCTACTTCCTTTCCTCTCTTTTTCTCCTTCTTCTTCCCCTTCTCCTTCTCTCGTCCTGGTTCTCTTCTGTACCCTGGCCTCTCTCAACTTCCTTCTGTTTTTTTTTTTTTTTTTCCTTCTTCTCTACATTTTTTTTCTTCCTTTCTTCACGCATGCAATACACTATACATATATATATAGACCTATACAGCCTGATATGTATATATATATATACACCTATATATATACATATATATATAACTACTATCCATATGTATATATATTCTAATTTTTATTTTTATTTATTTCTATTTTTATTTTATTTTTCTTTTAGTTTTATTTTATTTTTATTTTATTTTATTTCATTTTAAATTTTATTTTTATTTAATATTATTATTATTTTTTTCTATATTTGTTCCTAACTTGCTCAGCGTCGCTCAGTATCATCCATACTATCACAACTATTGAGATGCCAAAAATCGTTCATTTCATTCAATATCGTAACATAAGGCCCTATCGACTCGGTGTACATGGCTCACTTGGTTGCAATTGGGTCAAGGTATTACATCTACTCTACTATCTCTAGCCCATAAAGTTTCCTTTCACCTATTTCTATCCAACACAGTGGTTATCAGCACTTCCTGCCATATAATGCTTCATATAGTGCCATACCAATACTGGATTGATAGCTATTGTTGTACGTGAGTTCCACTAAAGGCAACTGATCTTCCCAACTCCCCTTGAAGTCTATGACATAGAACCGCAATAGGTCCTCCCGAGTCTGTATAGTCCTCTCAGACTGTCCGTTAGTCTCTGGGTGATATGCAGTACTGAGGCTCAATCTTGTGCCCATAGCTTGTTGTAATCCTCTCAAAATCGAGAAACAATTCGTGGGTTCCGATTAGATACAATTGATACTAAGACTCCATGAAGTCAAACTATCTCCCTGGATGTAAGGCAAATCTCGAACTATGTTCCTCGTCAAGGATCTCCCTTCTGATCTCTAGCACATCTGGTACGCAAATTCTACCTTGATAACATAACATCCTGTCTTGTATGGCAAACTCTGAGTCCTCTTCTAACTCGACCTCATGACGAAGCTTGGTTAACTTTGCATCTTGAGTCTGTTGCTCTCTAATCCTGTCCACAATCGATAGACCGATTGTGACATTAGTACATATTGCCCTAGAGCTTGGCAGAACCACTTCTATTTTTATGCTCTCCAACTTCTTCAGTAACTCCACTTATGTCGTCAACAGATAAGCTAGGCTTCCTAATGACTTCCTGTTAAGAGTGTCAGCTACAACATTTGCTTTCCCTAAGTGGTACTATATGCTGAGCTCATAGTCTTTGATCAGCTCTAACAAATGATGTTGCCTCATGTTGAGCTCCTTCTATGTAAACAGATACTTGAGACTCTCATGATCAATGAAAACTTCACACCTCGTTTCGTATAAGTAATGCCTCCAAATTTTTAATGCAAAAATAATAGCTGCTATTCCAGGTCGTGAGTCGGGTAGTTCTTCTCATATGGCCACAACTGTCATGAAGCGTAAGCTACTACCCTTCCATTCTGCATTTGCACACACCCTAAGCCTTTATACGAGGCATCACTGTAAATCACAAATCCTTATGTCCCATCTGGCACTGTCAAAATCAGAGCTGTAACCAACCGGTCTTTCAGCTTTTGGAAACTCTTCTCTCGTTCCTCAATCCAAACGAATAGAACATCTTTCCTGGTCAGTTGGGTGATTGGCGTACCTATTTTTGAGAAGTCTTTGACAAACCTTTTATAATAACCAGCCAACCCAATAAAACTACGCACCTCTATGACACTAGTTGGCTGGGGCCAATTGACAATAGCCTCGGTCATTTGGGAATCCATAGAGATCCCTTCTTTGCTGATCACGTGTCCTAGAAATATAGTACTAGGGAGCTAGAACTCACATTTCTTTAGCTTGGCATACAGTTTCTGCTCCCCTAGCTTCTGTAGAACCTTCCTTAAATGCACTTCATGTTCCTCCTGCTTTTTAAAGTAAACCAAGATATCATCTATGAACACGATGACAAATTCACCTAACTGTGGCTTGAAGTCTCGATTCATTGAGTCCATGAATGTAGCAGGGGCATTAGTGACCCTAACTGGCATCACAAGGAACTTATAATGTCCATACCGAGTTCTAAAAGTCGTCTTCTCGATATTTGTAGGTCTCACTTTCAACAAAAGGTACCTGGACCTCAAGTCGATCTTGGAGAAAACCTGCACTCCCTTCAGCTAGTCGAACAAATCATCAACCCTTGGCAGAGGGTATCTGTTCTTGATAGTGACTTTATTCAGCTTGCGGTAGTCAATACATAGCCGCATAGTCCCATCTTTCTTCTTCATAAATAATACCGGGGCACCCTAAGGTGAAGAACTGAGTCTGATGAAACCCTTATCTAATAACTCTAGCTGCATCTTTAGCTCCTTCAGTTCTATTGGTGCTATTTGGTATGGATTCTTGAATATGGGCGAAGTATTTAGTTGTACATCAATAGTAAACTCTATCTCTCTACCTACAGGATCCTTAGCAAATCATCTAGAAATACCTCAAGAAATTCCCTGATAATGGGGATCTGCTCTGAAACTAGTTGTTGTGAGCAAGTTTCCATAACACTATACAAAAACCCATGACATCCCTTTCATAATAGATGTTTTGCCTGAATAGAAGAGACAAAATAGGGTGGAGTAACCACTCCTGTTCCCTCAAAATAGATGCTCGGACATCCTGGGGTTATATACTGACTGTCTTGGCCACGCAATTTATAGAAGCATGATTCGCGACGGCCAGCCAGTCCATACCGAGTATAACATCAAAACCACATATATCTAATGGTATTAGATCAGCTAATAATTGTAAGCCCTCGATCTGTAACTTACATGCCCTATACATAGAATTCCCACATAACGATTTCCTGATGGTATAAAAACAGTTAACATATAACCTAAGGGTTCTGTTTCTATGTTCAGCTTAGTAGCAAATATGGGTGATATTAAAGAATGTGTGGAATCGGTGTCAAATAATACCCAAGCATACTGTGAACAAATCTGAAGAATACTTGCGACTACTGAAGTCGTAGCATGAGTATCCCCTAGAGTTAGTGAGAAAACCTGCCCTGAGCGTTGCTACTCATTTTACTGTCCCATATTCCTGGTTTGCGATCTTGTCACAAGGGCTGGTGGGGTAGATATGGTAGGTGTGGTACCCACCTTAGACCAATTATTCTAGGGGCATTCCCTTACAAAATGCCCTGGCAGTCCATAAGAATAGAAGCCCCTGGGGTTCTTAAGGCATATCCATCTATGAAACTTCTAGTAGGTGGGACATTTAGGTATGCCCCTATCAGAATGATTGACTCTCCTCTGGCTAGACCCTGTACTTCGTGATACTACCCCAGGCCTAGAAAATAAAGATCCTTGTCTCTTGTCTCTACTATTTCTTGCCCCTTATTTCGTTTTCTTCTTGGCGATCTCTTCTCCTCCTTGATCTACAATCCTGGCGATTGCCACTACTTCACTATAAGTAGCCAACTGGTGAGGTTTGATTCGGGTCTTGATTGACCATCTTAGCCCACTTTCAAACTTGTGGGCTGTCATGTTCTCTGTACAGATGATAGTGGGAGCAAATCTAGCCAATTTGGTGAACTTGGCCTCATAAGCTTCCATCGTTAAGCCCTTCTACTGTACGCCCATAAATTCTGCGATCTTCTGGTCTCTGACTTTCTGTAAGAGGTACTTCTCATTAAAGGCCTCTGAGAATCACTACTAGTCCATATGTGGTTCTTTGGCCTTTTCTAGGATCCACCACTTATGAGCGGCACCTTTAAACGTGAACGTGGCATAGGCCACCTTTTGGACGTCAGTGCAAGTCAGGATATTGAAGATCTTGTTCATCTCGAGCAACCATTCCTCGGCTACCGTGGAGCCTCTCGAGCCATCAAAGGTAAACAGTCTCAACTCCTAGAATCTTTTATAGAAATGTGGTCGATCTCTATCATTCCCTTGTTGGCCCTCTTGATTGCTAGCATACTCCTGCCTTACTAAAGCACTGGTGCTGGCCTGATTCCTTAGTAATGCCTCAACAACTCTCCTCACAAGGTGTTCCAGCTCCTTTAATCATTCAACGGCCCGATACATGGCCTGATCCATAGCTAAAGAAGTGCTTCTGGTATTTACCATTCACTGTAAAATATCAATGGTTAGAATAATAATAATCGTCATAAGAATCTAACCATATATGTTAGTTCCTATATGTAGACCAATTTTAAACTAGACAGTATAAGTACTCTTAGTCTTATCTCTCATGACTCAATGAAAACACTAGAGCTCTAAAATATACAAACCTAAAAACTCTAAGTACAACTATCCCAAGGAAGTGGGGTGATGGAAGAACACAAGACAAGTACTATACTTCACTGTCAAATTATCCTTGCAATATATGTATCTACAGCAACTCTACACCTGTTTAGGATCTCAATCCCTACTTTTAAACTGTGGCATCCTTACCTGAAATAGTTAGAATAAATCTGTAATGAGCTAACTTAGCCCAGTAAGTAAATCCCTTTGCTCTGCCATGGGTCAAAGTTAATATAAGAAAGTCCATAGCCAAGATAAACAAGGTTATACCAATATTATAGCCAATTAAGAAAATAAGATGTCACAATAACAAGTCACAAAATGTGAATCAACTAAACTGACCCTTCGGGTCTAAGGCACATCCCATGATAGCAAAGACAATGAATATCCAACGATATCAAGTATATATATAAATCATCAACAGGGATTTGGCCTATCCAATAAAGTACTACCACAATAAAAGATAACTTCTCAACATAAAAAATGCTTTGGCAAACATAGGATCATTGACTGAAATGTAACATGATCATTCAAATGAATGCAATAATAGATTTGAGCCTCAAATTTGGAGTGGGTGGAATCCGATAGGGCCCGGCATACCCTATCATTATGCCTATTCAAGACTTCTTCTCAAGTGCCTGTCCCCGCAGGTACGCAAACTTAGCATGAATAGCATTACGAGCTCAATTTTATATATCGTCCCCTTGGGACGCTTCATCTTGAATATGATGGACATTGTGACCTGATCACAACTCCGTTTATGAATAATATATCAAGATCGTAATTTTCACCGAGAATATAAAAATGTGAAATATTTTCGTTCTCACACAGAGAACTATTGCCTCTCTAGGCCCGATATAAAGATGTATAATAATCACATGATCAAGATATAGAATTCAGTTAAACAATATTCACAACCAAAAGAAACATCGAAATGTGAATCAATAATATCTTAATGTATAAAGGAATACAAGTTTTGGCAGTAACAAGAAATAACTGTGACATGGCTAGAACTTTACCACATGCAAAAATCAGATTTTACTTATCATTACTATATTACTTAAAAGGTCATATCTCCTTCTCTTTCCTATTTGACTTTCCTATTAGCATAACTCTTTTGTTTGCTCTAAGTTGCTAGTAAGCGTTACCTGATCAGCTGGACCTTCTCGATGGTCTACTCCACTATTTCTGGCCCAAAAAGTTTCCTTTCACCCACCTCTATCCAACACAGTGGTGATTGGCACTTCCTGCCATATAATGCTTCATATGGTGCCATACCAATACTGGATTGATAGCTAATATTGTATGTGAATTCCACTAGAGGCAACTAATCTTCCCAACTCCCCTTGATGTCTATGACACATAACTGCAACAGGTTTTCCAGAGTCTATATAGTCCTCTCAGATTGTCTGTTAGTCTTTGGGTGATAAGCAATACCGAGGCTTAATCCGGTGCCCATAGCTTTCTGTAATCCTCTCTAAAATTACGAAACAAATCGTGGGTTCTGATTAGATACAATCGATACTTGGGACTCCATGAAGTCGAACTATCTCCCTGATTTAGAGCTCGGCCAATCGCTCTAATGTCTGTGTTGTCTTAGTCGCAAGGAAGTAAGCTGTCTTGGTTAGTTTGTCCATAATAACCCATATAGAGTCACTCTCTTTTGGAATCTTTGGCAACCCTGACACAAAGTCCATGGTAATGTGCTCCCATTTCTATTCAGGTATTGGTAACGACTGCAAAAGTCCTCCAGGCTTCTAATGCTCGACCTTGATCTGCTGGCACTTGGCATAACGTGCTACGTACTTAGCTATGTCTCGTTTCATTTCGGACCACCAATAAGTGCTTTTAACATTATGGTACATCTTGGAGTTCTCTGGATGTAAGGTAAATCTCGAACTGTGTGCCTAGTCAAGGATCTCCCTTCTGATCTCTGGCACATCTGGTACGCAGATTCTACCCTAATAACATTATATCCCATCTCGTATAGAAAACTCTGAGTCCTCTTCTGGCTCGACCTCCTAACGGAGCTTGGTTAGCTTTGCATCCTAAGTCTACTACTCTCTAATTATGTCTATAATTGATAGACCGACTGTGACATTAGCACATATTGCCCTAGAGCTTGGCAGAACCACTTCTACTTTCATGCTCTCCAACTCCTTCAGTAACTCCACTTGTGTCGTTAACAAATAAGTTAGGCTTCCTAATGACTTCCTACTAAAAGCATCAGTTGCCACATTTGCTTTCCCTAGGTGGTACTGTATGTTGAGCTCGTAGTCTTTGATCAACTCTAACCATTGACGTTGCCTCATGTTGAGCTCCTTTTGTGTAAACAGATACTTGAGACTCTTATGATTAGTGAAAATTTCACACATCATTCCGTAAAAGTAATGCCTCCAAATTTTTAATGCAAAAACAATAGCTACTATCTCAAGGTCGTGAGTCGGGTAGTTCTTCTTATGTGGCCTCAACTACCGTGAAGCATAAGCCACTACCCTTCCATTCTGCATTAGCATGCACCCCAACCCTTTATACAAGGCATCACAGTGAATCACAAATTCTTCTGTCCCGTTTGGCACTATCAAAATTGGAGCTATAACCAACCGGTCTTTCAGCTCTTGGAAACTCTTCTCTCGTTCTTGTGTCCAAATAAATGGAACACCTTTCCTAGTTAGTTGGGTGATGGGTGTAGCTATTTTTGAGAAGTCTTTGACAAAGCTTCTATAATAACCAGACAATCCCATGAAACTATGCACCTCTATGACACTAGTTGGCCGGAGCCAATTGACAATAGCCTCGATCTTTTGGGAATCTATAAAGATCCCCTTTTTGCTGATCATGTGTCCCAGAAATGCAATACTAAGGAGCCAAAACTCACAATTCTTTAGCTTGCAATACAGTTTTTGCTCCCCTAACTTCTCTAGAACCTTCCTCAAATGCACTTTGTGTTCCTCTTGGTTTTTAAAGTAAACTAAGATATCATCTATGAACACAATGACGAAGTCATCTAGGTTTAGCATGAAGACCCAATTCATCAAGTCCGTGAATGCAGCAGGGGCATTATTGACCCCAAATGGCATCACAAGGAACTCATAATATCCATACCAGGTTCTGAAAGTCGTTTTCTCGATATCTGCAGGTCTCACTTTCAACTAATGGTACCTAGACCTCAAGTAGATCTTGGAGAAAACCTGCACTCCCTTCAGCTAGTCGAACAGATCATCAACCTATGGCAGAGGGTATCTGTTCTTGATGGTAACTTTATTCAGCTCGCAGTAGTCAATATATAGCCGCATAGTCCCATCTTTCTTCTTCACAAATAATACCGGGGCACCCCAAGGTAAAGAACTGGGTCTGATGAAACCCTTGTCTAATAACTCCTAGAGCTGCATCTTTAGCTCATTCAATTCTGTTAGTGCCATTCGGTATGGATTCTTGAATATTGGTGAAGTACCTAGCTGTACATCAATTGTAAACTCTATCTCTCTAGCTACAGGCATCCTTGGCAAATCATCTAGAAATACCTTAACAAATTCCCAGACAATGGGAATCTGCTATAAGGTCGGTTGTTTTGAGCGTCCATAACGCTACACAAGAACCCATGACATCCCTTTCATCGTAGACGTCTTGCCGGAATAGAGGAGACAAAATAGGGTGGAGTAACCACTCCTGTTCCCTCAAACTGGATGTTCGGACATCTTGTGGTTTGTATACTGACTATCTTGGCCACACAATTTATAGAAGCATGATTCATGGCCAACCAGTCCATACTAAGTATAACATCAAAACCACATATATCTAATGGTATCAGATCAGCTAATAATTGTTAGCCCTCGATCTGTACCTTACATGCCTTATACATAGAATTCCCATATAACGATTTCCCTGATGGTATAAAAATAGTTAACATATAACCTAAGGGTTCTGTCTCTATGTTCAGCTTAGCAGCAAATATGGGTGATATAAAAGAATGTGTGGAACCAGTGTCAAATAATACTCGAGCATGCTGTGAACAAATCTACAGAATACCTACGACTACTGAAGTCATAACCTAAGTATCCCCCGAAGTTAGCGAGAAAACCCGCCCTGAACATTGTTGCTCATTCCATTGTCCCATATTTCTAGTCTACGATCTCATCACAAGGGCTGGTGAGGTAGCGATAGTAGGTGTGGTACCCACCATAGACCGATTATTCTGGGGGCATTCCCTTGCAAAATGCCCTAACTGTCCACAAGAGTAGCAGCCCTTGGGGTTTTTAAGGCATATCTCTCTATGGAACTTCTGGCAGGTGGGACATTTAGGTACGCCCCTATCAGAATGACTGACTCTGCTCTAGTTGGGCCCCGTACTTCATGATACTACACCAGGCCTAGAGAATGAAAATCCTTGCCTCCTATCCCTACTAGTTTTTGCCTCTTGTTTCGCTTTCTTCTTGGCAAACTCTTCTCCTCCTTGTTCTATAATCTTGGCAATGTCAACTACTTCACTGTAAGTAGCCAACTGGTGAGGTCTGATTTTGGTCTTGATTGACCATCTTAGCCCATTTTCAAACTTGCGAGCTTTCATGCTCTCTGTACCGATGACAGCGGGAGCAAATCTGGCCAACTTAGTGAACTTGGCCTCATAAGCCTCCACCGTTAAGCCCTCCTGTTGTACACCCATAAATTCTATAATCTTCTGGTCTCCCACTTCTTATAAGAAGTACTTCTCGTTAAAGACCTCTGAGAATCACTGCCAGTCCATATGTGGTTCTCTGGCCTTTTCTAGGATCCACCACTTATGAGCGGCACCTTTGAACCTAAATGTGGTATAGGCCACTTTTTGGACCTCGGTGCAAGTCAGGATACAGAAGATCCTATTCATCTCAAGCAACCATTCCTCGGTTGCCGTGGAGCCTCTCGAGCAATCAAAGGTAGACGGTCTCAACTCCTGAAATCTTTTGTAAGAATGTGGTCTATCTCCATCATTCCCTTGTTGGCCCTCTTGATTGGTAACACACTCTTGTCGTACTGGAGCACTAGCGCTAGCCTGATTCCCTGGTAATGCCTTAACAACTCCTGTCACAATGCGTTCTTGCCTCTCTAATCATTCCATGCCCTGATCCATAGCTATAGGTCATCCACATCAACGGATCATAGCTCATCTGCTCCCTTATAAATTTATCTCCTTTGATTTTAAATCTAAGTCTTCTAACATTTGTACAAGTTGTCAAATGGAAAATCATGGAGGTTACCATTTTTGCCTATTAACGGTGACAAAAGCACTCCCCTTTATAAGTTCTAGTGCGATTTATGGGGACCAGCCTCAATCATTTCTAGAGAAAATTTCAATTTTTTGAAATATTTATTAATGACTTTACAAACTTTATGTGGTTCTTCCAATGTGAAAAAATCAAACTTGTTTGTTTATTTTGACTAATTTTATAACTATGTAACACGCCAGTTTGATGCCAAGATCCGTGTGTTTCAAAGTGATGAAGGGCATGAGTTTGCAGACCATGAATTCATGCAATATCTAGAAAATAAAGGCATCCATCAGCAATCCGTCGGCCCCAAAACACCGGAACAAAATGAAAAAGTTGAACGAAAAATCATAACATCACCGAATTAGGCCTTACCATGATATTCCATGCTCACCTACAACCTCGGCTTTGGGTAGTTTTTTTTTCCACAACTGTCTTCTTGCTCAATCGACTACCTTACAATCTTGGTATGGAATCCCCAAACTTTTACCTTTATGGGAAACATCCAGATTATTTTACTTTTCATGTGTTGGGTTTTAAATTTTTTTTTTCTATCTTGGTGATTATCAAAGACACAAGTTAGAGCCCAAATCTTTCATTTGCGCCTTCATTGGCTATAACACAAAACACAAAAGATACAAATATCTCTACCCACCCAAAGGTAGAGTATACATCTCGAGGCATGTCGTGTTTGATGAATTAGTCTTTCCATACTCTCAACCCACTACTTGCCTCTATGATAAGGAGCCAGTTGAGGGCGAGCTCTACACATTCTCAAATTGGGAATACAAACTCCGAAGTGCTCTCTTACCATACTCTACTACACCAATTTCAGCTTTTGGGCCTCCATCACCACCCAAACCGATGACTGAATCTACATTTCATACTACAATCTCCTCTGAGACCATGATATAGCCTCCCACAACTTCAAGAAAGCCCATGCTCAAGCTCACAAGAGAGCCCAATCCACAGGCACAAATAGCACCCATCCCTACTAATTAACCATCTACGCTTGAAAACCTCACAACCCATGTAACACTTAATGCTCACTCGGTCCAAGGCTGGAAGTTGTAAGCCCAATCCAATGTATGTTAGTTTCAATGTTGCACGAGTATCTCATCGCATTTCAACTGAACCAAGATCTATCAAAGTTCCCAAACACCACCTTGGTTGGGCAACTGCCATGGATGAAGAACTCGCCGCTCTTAGAACAAATCAAACATGGATTCTTGTTCCCTATCGCTCTAATATGATTATGGTGGGTTGCAAATGGGTATACAAAGAAAAATTAAAACTCAATAGGTCTGTTGAACATCTCAAAGCGCATCTAGTAACAATGGGATTTACTCAAGTTGACGGGATTGATTTTTTTGAAACATTTTCCCCAATCATCAACACAGCTTGCATTCGTCTTTTCCTTACTCCTTTCCTTACAATTGTTGTGATCAAAGGGTTTGAGCTTCGACAACTTGACGTAAGAAAATGCATTTCTTCATAGCTCTCTCTCCACCCCTGCCTATATGCAACGACCACCACATTATATTAAAAAGATTCATCTCACTCATGTGTGCCAATTAATTGGTGCATTATATTGCGTCAAACAAGCTCCCCAAGACTGGTTTGATAACCCAAGTAATTTTCTTCTTCAACTTGGTTTTTATTACAGCACTACAAACCCTAGTATGTTTATCAATCATTCCTCTCAAGGTGTGCTTGTCCTGCAACTTTAAGTAAATGATATGGTGATCACAGGTGATAAACCTCATCGGATCAATTGGCTTATCGCTCAACAAACCAATGAATTCTGTATCAAGAACTTAGGATTTCTCTATAATTTTCTTGGTATCGAGGTTCGTCAGTTTGATAAAGGCCTCTTCCTTTCTTAAACTTGATATGCACTAAATCTTCTAGACCATGCAAATATGAGTGCTTGCAAAGCCATCTCGACTTCCATGCCTTCCAAAGGTTGCCAAATTCTAAATTCTGATGAACTCTTCCATGATCTAACACATTACTATAGCATTGTTGGTGCCTTGCAATATCTCACCTCCAAGATGGACATATCCTATAGTGTTAACTATGTTTTCCAGTTTATGCATTTACCCTGAGTGGTTCATTACCAGCTCATCAAACGTATCCTACATTATGTTCATGGTACTGCACATTTTGGGTTATGCATCTTGGCTTTCAAGTTGTCTTCATCTATATATATGGTTTTTCTGATGATGATTGTGTTGGATTCCCTACAAGTCAGTGTTCTACAATAGGGCTTTGTACTTTTCTTGGCAACAACTGTATCTCATGGAGTGCTAACAAACAATCCACAGTAGCCCGGTCTAGTGTTGAAGTTGAGTACCGATCTATGGCATCTACTGTTGTTGAGATTATTTGGCACTCATTCCTATTACGCGATCTTGGTATCCCGCTTACTAGGTCTCCAATTTAGCACTGTGAGAATCTTAATGCTCTATACATGACAATCAATCATGTCTTTCATGACAGAACAAAACATATTGAACTAGACTATTACTACATA
Organism: Nyssa sinensis; assembly: GCA_008638375.1. NCBI lineage: Eukaryota > Viridiplantae > Streptophyta > Magnoliopsida > Cornales > Nyssaceae > Nyssa > Nyssa sinensis. Next base: position 17,801,167 of record CM018032.1, on the reverse strand, counting down.
TGTGAACGAGTAACTCTTGGGTTCTCTACAAACTCGGTTTGTTTCTTCCTCCAACCAGCTGGGAGACATTTTCACCAAGCCCCTGCCCAAACTTATCTTTCAAGTTTTGCGGACCAAACTTGGCCTCTAACCAAACCCACGATCAAGTTTGAGGGGGTGTGATAGCACCATCAAATCAATTAAGAAAATCACTCAACAAGATGTGTTGATTCTATCGCCACTAAATCAAAAGAGGATAGCACTCACAATAATTGTAGCCCCACCAAATCAGAAACGGATATCACTCACTAAAATTATAGAGTCAAACCAATTCAAATTCAAACAAATAGATAGGATATCTTTTATTCCTATAATATTTTCATAGTTTCAACAATCTTGTACAGATCCATCGAAACGGACCAAATATAATCTGTAATATAGAAAGCTCTCTCTATCTCATCCATGAGATAGAATTTCTCAAAATTCTTTAAAACCTACGACAAACTCTAACGAGATTTACAGACCTTTCTCCAAACTCATCCTAATAAGAACAAGATATGACGAATTTCATCAGATCGTTTAAATTATTGTCAATTTACAATTTACAATAACAAAAATTAGATAAATGAATACAGTTTGGAACACCATCACCCCAAATGAAAAAGAAGAACAAAAGATGAGATTTAAGTTCTACCACGAAAATCATAAAAGCAAAACGGTCCTTTTGTGAGATAATTGAGGGGGCCAAAAATGCATTCTAGAATGATGTAACCCAAAATTTCTTGCAGAAAACGTGCTGCAATTTAAGCAGGAAAGCACCATGATTGATTTGTCCACATTTACCATCTATTCGCATCTATTCTGAAAATAACTAGAGACTTCCTTGTCACTTTGCACTAAATTCGTTTAATAGTCACCTCAACCAGTCCCTAGTCTCTGAGAAATATGGATTCTAAAATATGATTTTGAACAATATTTCTTTCTTTCTTAAAAAAAAGTACTAAAAATGTAGACAATTGTTATGTGAAGATATAAATATTCTTTATCTACTCTTTTACTTGTAACACCCTCCTAGAGAGTCCTCCTGGCACGGCTCATTTAATAAATTGCTTTAATATATATAACCGTTTTGAGAAAATGTTTCAATAGTCTAAAATCATGGTTTAGAATTGCACAAAAAATGCAAATAGACTATAGTATAATTTCAGGAAAATTGTCCAATTCGAGATGAAAACATTTATTTTTTTTATACACACAACTCTCTGATTTAAATCACTGCAAATACACAGTTTTAAAATTTACGCCCACATCGCATGTATTAAAAAATAAAAAAAAAAAAGGAGTACAATTTCCATACAATAATTGAGGTCCAAAATCTGTTTCATGACATGTGAAAAGTAGACATTATTCACGTAATTATGAAAGGTATTTTAAAATGATGGGGGCCTACATTCACCTATTTTTGTGGAACTAGACAAACCGAACAAAAAAAAAAGCACAAGCACGAAGCACGTTCACATGTTCAGTTTTACTGTATTAACTGAAACATAAAGCGATTTCTCAATTTAAAAAGGTCAGGAACAGATAAAGGAAAAGGAAAAAAAAAAAAAAAGTACCCTATCCTATGGCTGTGGGATTAAATGGTATTCACATGAATGGGTACTATAGATGAATAAAAAGTTCAATTATGGATCTGGAAAGAACAAGCAGGGAACCAAATCATCCACTTTTGACATACTTCCATACTACAATCCAAATCTCTTCTGAAAGCAATGCTCGTGCCTTCAACCACCTTCTGTTTTCTTCTTTTGGGGATGTGCCACTTTTGTTCTTGGGAATTCAACTCTCTCGAAATACATTAATGTTCTACATATGTTGAGGAGTGTGTGTGCGTCAGCGCATGCGTCTTCGTGTTGGACCAAAAATTATTTAGGAAAATGTATGTAATTAATGTATTACAGTGATATAATGTTATTTTATTTTTAAATTATTTGAAATAATAATTTAAAAAGTGTAATATTACTCAATTATTTATATTATGTTTGAATATGTAAGAAGAAAGAAGATAACATTAGTTATGAGAGAGAACCGAGAGGACATGAGAGGAGAGGAAATAAAAGAAAGTGTAATTCTTTCTTGGATAATAAATGAGGGAAAGGAGAATGCAATCTTCTCATCTTGCTTGAGAATAAGATAAGAAAGGAAAGGAAATGATTATATACATTTTTTACTTTTATGTCCTAATATAAAAGTGTCTTTTTCATTTTTTATTTTATAATTTTAAGGTTAGAATTAGTGTTATAAAAAATTCATTTAAAAAACTCTCATTTTCTTCCGTCTTCGTTCACTTTTGAAAGGAGAATAAATTAAATAAAATAAGGGTTAAGAAACTCCCCCATCTCCCTCCATCCCACTCTCATTCCTTTTCTAATTTTAAATTAAATATGAAATAACATCTCCCTCCTTCTCCTTTCCTCTCTTTTTTTTTTCCTAATCTCTCAATCCAAACGGATTATTAGTGGCTAGCGGGAAAAATTTCTTACAATATATTTATTGTTTAGTTTTATTTTTTTAATTATCAAGTGTTTGACGTTATTATATCGACTAATTCTGAGATCCATGTCAAGTGCTCTTTCAAGAATCAATTAACCTTGAACTTGTGTCCACAGACGTAGCCCTAAAAAAATTGATAACACTCGAATAGAAGTCTAATCCCAGACAGACTTGAGACTTCATGAGTCCCCAATGCCGACTTTTACTATTGAGCCAACCCCTTGAAATTTTATATATATATATATATATATATATATATTGACTAGTTTTTAGGGAGTTAATTTTTTTTGCAAATATAATTTTTGAATTTTATAAATTAATTAAAAAAATAGTTTTAAAAATTTTCTCATGCTGTCAAATATATTTTGTAAAATAATTTTTACAAATACAAGCACATAAAAAACGAAGATATAAAAATCTCTAAACGAGTCCCATCGTTTAGACGTGTTACGCAAACTCTCTGAAATAGCCATTGATTAGCTGTGTTATGCAATATTTGAGATTGGCTGTCAACTCTCTTCTATTTCCTTCTTTTTCTTTTTTCTAATGGCAATTTGTAGTAAATTCATTGGTGAAGCAGTGATATCATATGTTTTAAAATGACATTACTTGATTGATCTGATAATATATGTTGTGTTTTTACACAACACTTTTTTTGCAGTGAGCTGGCCCATGCCAATTGATTATATGCCCTTTCTTCTTTTGAGAAACCAAGAGGATCCAACAACAAAATTTTATCCTCTCTTTCAGATGTCATACAGAGTCAGCCCTGGACCCCTATCCTATAACAGCTTTTGATGATTTAAACATGAAGCTAAGGGTCATAGATTCGGAGAAGAATGATCATATTTTCTTGAATCTTGACGAGTCTTCTATGCTACAAACTTATGCTTCTTCGTTTATGCTAAAGGAAGACTTCAATTCGCTTTTGACGCTATTTTTCTGGGTAATTATAGGAGGTGAATTTTGATTGAACCTGTGCTTAAGGACTAACAAAATGCACAAGATTCTTGCAAATCAGTTTGACTATAAAATCAACAAATTAATCGTTTTAGGCTTTACATAAAGAGAATGTCAGTTCAACTATAAAGTCAACAAAAGAATCGTTTTAGGTTTTACATAAAGAGAATGTCACAAATTGTATTTATTTATAATATAATAAAATTAGAAATTTAAAGTTGATAAAAATATAACTCTACAAAAATATCTCAAAATTTTAAATTAAAAGTGTAAGGTTAATAAAAATCTAACTTTATAAAAAAAAAAACCTAAAAAAGTTTACAAGAAAAAAAAAACTTAATTCTATTAATAGAGATTTATTAGTAGTGCTACAGTGCAGAAATTTTTAACATTTCTGCACCAATAATGAAATGTTATTTTTTGACAGAAGTATTATTTTTTTTATCAACTATCATTCTCAATTATTGAAAAAATAAAAAAGTATAATCAAATCTGAATCATTGATATTTTGTAAGTCACTCTTTTTCTTATTTGTATTCCCAACTATCAGGCTAAAGTTCTTTTTCTTATTTGTATAGGGACTTAATAAGTTGGAAATAAAACTAGGCCACAATCCGAAAATCCAAAATGAAAGTGATATTAACTTCAGGAAGAAAAAGTTGAGTGAAATACCTCTGCTTCCATTTTTTCTCAAGAAATCAAATTACGGGTCAGCCTCACGGACGTAGCCAATAAAGACCCAGTGGGTTTCAAATATTTGAAAAGTTTCTTCTATATAATTGAAAAGTTTTTAAATATTTTCTTTTAATTTTTATTTTTGCTCCCTTTTTAAAGTTCCAATATTTCTCATTTTTTATTTTTTATTTTCAAAAATGATTATTGTGTGTAATTAAAGATTGTCTCACTGTAATTATTCAACCAAAACAACTTACAAAGCTAATACATGAACCATCTTATTCCAATAGAAAAATAAAACCATCTGTGTCACGATTCTCATCAATTGCTAATGACTCAACTACAAATATAAAAGATTCCTTGAACACATATATATACCAAGTTTAATAGAAAATTGACGGATAAATTATAGTTTAATTGACTATATTGAAAAATACATTTTAATATTATTGAAGGAGAATTGTGAATGTGTTACACATGATTCTTCTAGTACACTGGGAAAAAGAAGTGAGTGTATTTTTTAAGATTCATTAGAGGGACGATGTTGTACACAATTTTTTTTTTTTTTTTTGTTTAACTTACAATTTTTTTTGGGTCTTTTTTTTGGGTTAGACTCTTTTCAAATTTCTAAACTTTTATATATCAACGAATATAGTTACTTAATAAAATATCATCAATTAATATTAAATTTTTAAACCTATAATCGAAAAGTAAGAATAAAGTTTATCCCTTAAAATAAATTCCTGACTCCATTCTTGATTAAAATATCATCAATTAATATTAAATTTTTAAACCTATAATTGAAAAGTAAGAATAAAGTTTATCCCTTAAAATAAATTTCTGACTCCATTCTTGATTAGCCTGCCACACGACATTGGGTTGTTGAGGGTGGTCACACTAACATGCCACGAGGAGGGCCACTCGTGGCCTTTGGTGCGCACATGGCCAAAATAGTCAATGATTCTTGACAACTGATAACTCTTCATCCTCTCGGGATATCAAAATAATTTTGACACATGGTAATTGGTGTGTTTCTAAGATGTCAATAAGACAAGTTTTTTTTTTTTTTTTAAATACATCGAGATAGTTAAAATTTCTTTCTTTACATAGTAAGTTAAAGTTTGAGTCTCATGCCGTGTACATACATTTAGAATAATTTCCCCGCCCCCCTCGCTCTACTCAACCAAAAAAAAATGACGAGTTTACTTAGACCATCTCCAGCAGTTACTCAAACTCAAACTCAAATTTTACTTAAAATTTGAGTAAAAGGTGAATTTGAGTTTGATCTTCTCCAGCAGTCACTTAAGTTTTTACTCAAATCTTTTTTAAAAATTCCCACCTTATCCCAAAAGCTACTTTATGTCACTTCCCCTCAAAAATTATTTTTCCTCTTCTTTTTCCTTCCAAACCTCTTTCACTCTTAATTTTAAAATAAATTAACATTACATTAAAAAAAATATTGAATTAATTAAAAGTAATATTAAAAATAAAATAACATTACATTAAAAAAAATATTACATTAATTAAAAGTAACATTTAAAATAAAATAACATTACATTGAAAAAAAAAAAACATCACATTAATTAAAAGCAACATTTAAAATAAATTAACATTACATTAAAAAAATATTAAATTAATTAAAAGTAATATTAAAAATAAAATAACATTACATTAAAAAAACTATTACATTAATTAAAAGTAACATTTAAAATAAAATAACATTACATTGAAAAAAAAACACCACATTAATTAAAAACAACATTTAAAATAAATTAGCATTATATTAAAAAAAAAATTGAATTAATTAAAAGTAATATTAAAAATAAAATAACATTACATTCTGCCAAACCAATCATCAGCCGTCAAACCAATTCCATCAGCCGCATATGCAAGTTGCTCTACTTCAGGTGGCTTCTTCTTCTTCTTTCAACAGTGCAAACTTGGTTTCCATTCTGCTTGTTTAAGAACTCTAGCTCCGGCGATGGCGGCAGAGAGGGATCAACGCCGAAATCAATCAACAATGGAAGATCGGTGCCGAAATCAGTAGTTAGAGCCCCTCCCTCAAGTGATTGACGACGAAACCCTCCACCTTTTTGCCAAGGTACCATTTCTTTTTCCTTTTTCTTTTCCTTTTCTTTTCTTTCCCCTTTTCCATCTATTGAAGGGTTGTCTAGGTAAATCCTAGTGACCGTTGGAGATTTGAGTCAATGAACAGTAACGCGCAAGTTTGGGTTTATGTTTGAGTTTGCACTGATTTGATATGGGTTTGATGCAACTGTTGGAGAAGGTTTTTTTAGCTTTTTGACTCAAATTTGAATTTGAGTCTGAAGTTGAGTAGCTGCTGGAGATGCTCTTAGTAACTCTTCTCATCACGTTTTGGCAAATTTAAAAAGTATATAAATAAGATAGGAGTGAATTTGAAAAAAAAAGATATATGGCACTCAATAAAATTTGAGATGGATTTGAGAAAAGAAAGTTTAAATCTGTCCAATCTCACTTATAATATAAAATACTTAAATATTCTTGGTGTATTTGACAATACCTAACCTATCTATATATATAATGGTAAAAAAAAATTAGCAAGAAAATTTAATGTAGTTGGGACGAGAGGTGATAGTTTTGAGCTTATTATAATCAAGGCATAAAGGAGCTAGTATGGGATAACTTGTGATGCGGGTGGGATGGGTTTGAGTAGAGTTTTTTTTTTCTAAACATAATAAGTTGAACAAAAAGGGCACCTCGTTCCATATTTTCAAAATTTTCATTATTTTTTTTGGCGATTCGGTCAGCAGTTCACAAAAAAGATAAAAATTATCACTAGTTCTACTCTAAAATATATTAACCTCGCTAGTTCTTTAACTATTTTATGATTAAAATACTCTTTTAGTATTTTTTTTTCTCAAATGAGTCTAACTACATTACATGAAAAGCTCCTAGTTACCCAAAAAAAATTCAAATTTTAAATACTAACAATATATAAATCAATTTTTTTAAAAAATTTATATATTTCGACTCTAAAAATGAAATTTATTAAACAAGATTCAGATTGCATCTGATGTTTTGAGGGGAAAAAAATTGTTTCTAAAATTGTAAAATTTTAGAATCCATAGAAGAAACAAACTATACAAAATTATTGTACCTAAAAGAACACATACTATAAAATTTTACGATTTAAAAAAGATAGTAAAAATTCAATTTCGCTATTAATTTCTTGGATTTTACTAGTTTTATTCACTTTTTTAAGTATCGTTATGGATGTCAAAATATTTTTTCAAGGTGGTGAAATTTTCCAAAAACTAAAATAAAATCAGTATTTGAAAAAGAGTGAACTGTAAAATTTTACTTTTTGTGGATGCTTGTAATTGAAACATTCTAGAGTTCTAAAAGAAGATAAATAGATTATAGCTTTAATTTGATTGTTGTACCTTGCCATGGTATTAAATTATTAATATGCCTTTTATGTTTGCTTCTTTAGTGCCATCGTTCATAAATGAAGGAGCTTTATAAATCCCATCGGTTCCCACTCAAATTCCATCTACTTTTCCAAACCTAGAAGTCAGCCTATTAAAAATTATTTGTCATGTTGATCTCCAAAGATTTTAGAACAATAACAATGATCAATTCAAATTCCAATTAAAAATTCCATTCCTACATTAGTTTGAGCATTGCCACACAGAGTGTTATGTTATCAATCAAAATGAAAAAAAAAAGTCAACTTGGGTGGCAAGTTGATTCATAGTGAAGGAGCAGCCCATGGGTGGCGCAGTGGTGGAGTTTGACTGATGGTGTATAAAGGACATGGAAGTCGTAAAGGGCTATGTGTGTGGTTGTTACTGTGGCAATGGGTGGCATTGGAGTGGTTAGGACTGTGTCATTTTTGGTGGTTCGCAGTGGCCAGTTGACGGAAAATCCGCCCCTATATAATCAACACCATCACCATCACTGAATCAACAATGAAGGTAGAGGGCTTTGGTCAAGTGAGTGTAAACACCTCATTTCGTGACCCTTAATTAGTATGGTTGAATCCTTAATTTTGTGGGATTTCAATGACATTTCGGTCATTTTTGTGACATATTTTGATAAATCCCTTGATTATGGGTAGTTTTGTTATTTCTAAGAAATTAATAAAAGTTTTCCACCTAGGAGTATTTTGACAATTTCTCACACAAAATGGTCGTTATGGATAGTTTGGTCATTTTACACATTTTTGACCCTCGAGGACATTCTTGTAATTTTGCATATCTTTCTAGTCTTCATGGGCACTCCTAACTATTCTCAGAGCCTTCCTATCTCATAGGAATATTTTAGTAATTTACCACAGTCCTACCTTTAGTAAGACTCCTCTACCCATTGGAAGGCATTCTGGTAATATTAGCAAAAGCCTACCTTTAGTAGGACTTTCTTGCCTTAAAAAGGTGTCTCGATTTTTTTGCCAGAGTCCTACCACGTTAGGACTCTTTTGCACTCTTCTACCTCTTAGGAGTGAATTTCAATAATTTTTCCACAATCACACCTCTAGTGGGACTCTTCTACCCTTTGGATAGCATTTTGGTAATTTTGGCACAATCCTTAGTGGGATTCTTATGTCAGTTGAGGGACATTTTCATAATTTCTATATCATTTTACCGCATTGGGAGTAATTCGATAATTTCAGTCCTTTCGCGACAAATTGGGCGTATTTTCATGTCTTAAGGGGAAATTTGGTCATTTCCCATGGCTTGAGGGAAACTTAGTTGTTTTCTATCAAATGGGAGGCAATTTGGTAATCTTGAGTGACAATAGTTCATTTATACACAATTAGGAGTTTCCTTTTCTAGAATTTTTATGGATCTAGTTTCTAGACATTTCTTTTAGAGGACATTCATTGAATCTAGACATTTACATTTTTAGAGTTTATTTAAAAATAAACTCACTTTTTCTTAATTCTCATTTGGTCTTGCATGTAGACGACATTGATCTTATAGATTCTTGCATTTTCATGATTCATTTCTAATTTATTTAATTAGGATATTCATCCCTTAGGATAATTATTTGATTTTCTTTTTTATTAATCACATAATTATTACTCAAGACATGATCATACCCTCTATTTATGTGGTTTATTATAGGCCCTTGGATAAAATCCCAATATTTTGCATATAAATAGACCCCAGTAGTCACCATTCTAGAGGTCCACAATTTCATAGCCTTATGTTGTTATTCTAGTGCCAGATCTCTTTCTAAAAGCCATTTTCCTCTCATGGCTAAAGCCTTGCCCTGTTGACAGTCTCAATTCAAGAAGCAAGTCGGAACCCTACCTAAGTGATGATCCCGAAACGAACATTCTTAGCTGATGTGCTGCCCGACATCTGCAACTAAACAAGGTATGCCCTAGACCCTTACTAGTCCTCCTTATTCATTTTTTTATTCTTCATCACTCTTCATAAAATAGGGTAAACTAGAAAACTATGTGGCTTTCATTCCATCTTAGGATGGATATGTAAAAAGCCTACGGGCCCAAATCAAATCCTCTTTGTCTTTCCCGTTTATTTTCTCTATTTTTATACAATTTTTATTTCTTGATTTTTCATTGTTAATCTAATGGGACAGTCATCACCTTCTATCGTCATAAATAAAAGTGGGATGAGAGCCCATGAGCCCGATCCATTATCTCCTTTCACTCTTGATAAGAGGGGATGGCCATCTATCGGCTACTGTCATCCTTCATAAAAGCATATCAAGGGCAGCTTCAAAACCTTTTATTATCCTTGTTTCATTTATTTATTATCTCTGTTTTTATGTTATTTCTTTTATTTCAGCATTTTTCTAGAATGAATGAGCCTTGTCATTGAACACTTGAGGCCGGTCCGTTCGAACCAGGCAAAGTGGGTGACTATCACCTTCCCACTCTGTACCTTGGCCCCCAGATCCATTTTCTTTGTTTTCGTATTGTTTTAGTCCTTTTATTTCTTTGTTTCACTTTTCCTTTCTATGTATCATGTTTTGTAAAGTTGTAATGGATTTTCTTATTTAACTGCTTAAAACTAGACGACAACTCCTATATCTCTATTTTCAATTTCTTAGAGGTGTTCCTTCCGACCTTTAGAGAAGGAGACAACCGGGATCCCCGAGTCTCTAAGAGACCATTTTTTGATAGTGGCGACTCCATTTTGCTGACTTATCAAATTTTAGCTTTAAGAACTCCATTTTTCTCTATTTAAAAACTTAGTCAACGATTGCCAAGATCATGATTTTAAATCCCTGCTAATTTCTTTTTCTTATTTCTGTAGGGACTTAATAAGCTAGAAATATAACTGGGGCCACAACCTGAAAATGCATAATATTTGGGCCCACTCAAAATGAAAGTGATATTAGCTTCAGAAAGAAAGATAAAGCTAATACATCAATCATTTTATTCCAATGGAAAAATAAAATCGTTTGTGTCACAATTCTCATCTATTGCTGATGGTTCAACCACAAATATGAAAGCTTCCTTGAAAACATATACCCAGTTTAATGGGAGATCAACGAATAAATGATAGTTTGATTGAATATACTGAAAGAGAAATTTTTTAATATTATTCAAGGACAATTGTGAATGTGTTATACATGATACTTCTAACACACTGAAAAAAGTGAGTGTATTTTTTTAAGCTTCATTAGAGGGAGGATGTTGTACACAACTTCTTTTTTTATATAACTTACACTTTTTGTGGGTCCTTTTTTTTTTTGTTAGACTCTTGTCTAATTTCTAAACTTTTATATGTCAATGAATATAGTTACTTAGTAAAATATTATTAATCAATATTAAATTTTTAAACCTATAATCAAACAGTAAGAATAAAGTTTATCCCCTGAGATAAATTCCTGACTCCGTCCCTAATTAGCCTGCAGCACAACATTAGCTTGTTGAGGGTGGTCATACTGACATGCTCGGAGGAGGGCCACTCGTGGCCTTTGGTGCACACATGGCCAAAATAATTGATGATTCTCGACAAATGATGACTCTTCCTCCTTTCAGGATATCAAAATAATTTTGACACATGGTAATTGGTGTGTTTCTAGGATGTCAATAAGACAAGTTTTTAAAAAAAAAAAAATAAATTGAGATGGTTAAAATTTCTCTCTTCACATGGTAAGTTAGAGTTCGACTTGATAGAAAACTTTGCGAAAAACTTAACATGAATATCTTTAGTAATTCAATTTGATGCATGAGAACAATATTAATTCTATAATTCACACAAGTTATCTTTAAGTGATCTTGATTTTCAAATTCTTTATTTGTATAATTTCTTCCAACCACTTCTCTCTCTCTCGGTAATGGGGAACCATATTTGTGGTGGTAATTTTAAGTTTAGGATGGAGAGTGTGGTTTGGGACCTTATACCAGTTGTCTTCCCATAAAAGACCTTAAGCATTATGAAGACTATTAATTAAATCATAATTTGGGTTAATGTATCTCCTAAATTCATGTCTATATATTTAATATATGTACCACATTCATATTGAGATACATTATGCATTTTCCAAACCAATGTATTGGTCTTTGTCTTTTAGTATTCCAAGGTGCATTCATTAGTCACCATTTATCAATACACCTTTAATCCTATTGAGATACATTACATTGTTTATATCAAGGTGCATTCATCAATTATCACCATTTAATTAATGTACATGAATCATTTTTAATAGGATTAATCTAGTATAAACATGCATAGGCCACATTAAGTGAATGGAAGTTAACAATCTCCCACTTGGCCAGCATGATTAAATTCAGTTACTAGATTCAAAACATAAGACGGCCATTACATTTTTCCAATAGAAAGTTGCACCATCACCATTAGAATCAGTTCGATGAAAGCATGAACACCAAATCATTATAGTCATTAAATTATTCATTGATTCAAAACTGTACAATGGTTATAGTGTTAATACATTTCATCAACATGAATAAGTGATTCATAAGTATAAAGATGACATTAGCAACATAGTGGTGATTAATGCTAATGTGATGGTCCCATTACGTGTAACATTCAAAGTGTACACAATAATAAACTCAACAATAATAAGATAGCATTTATCACTAACATAATGTGATTACATAAAAAGACACTCTAAGTTAGTCTAAACATGACATACTTTCCACTAAACCCATATACGTAACATGTTCCTTAAGAGCTTAGGTGTGAGACCTTTAGTTAAAGGGTTTGCCAACATGAGTGTAGTGCCAATATAAGTTACGGGAACTATTTGATTCCGAACCCTTTCTTTAACAACTAGATACTTGATATCAATATACTTTGATCCTCTTAAAAAAATTTTATTGTTGGAGAATCGGACAGCAGCATCGTTGTCACAAAAATTGTCAAAGGTCTTGAAATTGAATCTATAACATTTAATTCAAAAATGAAATGTTTTTTCCATACTACATGACAAGCGGTTTCATAACATGCTATAAACTCTGCCTCCATGGTGGAAGAAGCTTTCAAGGACTACTTATAACTTTTCCATGAAATATGTCTATTTGCAAACATAAAAATTTACCCAGAAGTTGATTTCTTTATGTCCTTACAACCAACATAATCGACATCTGAATAACCAATTACTTCAAAGTTGTTTGACCTTCGATAAGTAAGCATGTAATCCTTAGTTCCTTGCAGATAACGAGACACTTTCTTAACTACTTTTCAATGGTCAAATCCTAGGTTACTTTGGTATCAACCAAGCATACCTACTACAAATGCTATATGGCGGTATGTACAAACATAAGCATACATAATGCTACCAGTTGCAGAAGCATAAGGAATTCTCTTCATTTGTTCCCTTTCCAAATTATTTTTTGGACATTGGAATTCACCAAATTTGTGACCCTTAACGATAGGGGCAACACTACCCGAACAATTTTACATGTTGAACCTTTTGAGAACCTTTTCAACATAGGCTCTCTAGGAGAGTCCTAAAATACCACGAGACCTATCTCGATGAATCTCAATGCCAATAACAAAAGATGCTTCACCAATATCCTTCATGTCAAAATTCCTTGATAGGAACTATATGGTCTTATATAACATTCCCAAATTATTGCTTGCAAGCAATATATCATCAACATACAAAACAAAACAAGAATGTAGATCTTGCTCCTATTGATTTTAAGGTATGCACATTGATCAACTATATTCTCCTTAAAATCAAATGTAGTGAAAATCTCATGAAATTTAAGATAGCATTAGCGAGAAGCCTGCTTTAAACCGTATATGGACTTTTTAAGTCTACAAACTAAATTTTTCTTACTCGCATCCTGAAAACCTTTAGGTTAATCCATGTAAACCACTTCATTCAAATCACCATTTAAGAAGGTTGTTTTGGCATCCATTTGATGTAACTCTAAGTAATAATAAGCTACTAAAGTCATGACTATTCTTAAGGAATCCTTATTAGAAATAGGAGAATAAGTTTCCTTATAGTCCACCCCTTCTTTTTGAGTGTATCATTTAGCAACTAATCTAGCCTTGTATCTTTCGATATTACCTTGAGGATCATGTTTGGTTTTAAAAACCCATTTAGAACCAACAGTTGTAACTCTCTCAGGTAATTCTATAAGATCCCAAACATGGTTATCATTCATGGATTTCAACTTATCATTGATAGCATCAAACCACTGAGTTGCATTTTCACTTTTTATGGCTTAGACATAAGAAATGGGATCATTTTCCATGCCTATATGACACTCATTTAGGTAAATCTCATAGTCATCTAATATAATAGATTTCTTCTTCCTTTATGATCTGCGAATGGGCATTTCTACAACTAGGACAGTTTCTTCTTGTATATGAAAAATCTCTAAGGTACCATCATTACTTATAACATGTATAGCTACCTCATTTTCTTGGATAACCGTGATAGGCGTAAGAACATGATTTTCCTCAAAAATATGTTTGAGATGAGTACTCCCACTAACGTTCCCATTTTCTAAAAACACAACATGTCTAGTTTCAACAATTCTTGTGCTATGAGTAGGACAACAAAATCTAAATCCCTTAGATCTTTTAGGATATCCAATGAAATAACAAATTTTAGTTCTAGGATCTAATTTCTTTATTTGTGGGTTAAAAATTTTAGCTTCAGCAGGACAGCCCCCCCTCCCATACATGTAAATATTTCAAAGTAGGTTTCCTACCAACCCATAACTCATAAGGAGTGTTATGTATGGCCTTACTAGGAACTCTATTAAAGACATGTACAACAATTTTCAAAGATTCACCCCATAAGAATTATGGCAAAGAAGAACTACACATCATGCTTCTCACCATATCCATTAGAGCACGGTTTCGTCGCTCAGCTATACCATTTTTTCCCGGGCATATCGAGCATTGTATAGTTTAGTAACAATACCATTCTCAACTAGATATAAAGCAAAAGCACTTGGATTTTGATCTGATTCAGTGAATCTTCCATAATACTTACCGCCTCTATCAAAACTTACATTTTTAATCTGTTTTCCAAGTTGATTTTCAACTTCAGCTTTATAGATTTTGAACATATCCAGTGCTTCGGATTTTTCACGAATAAGATACACATAAGTATACCTAGAAAATTCATCAATAAATGTAATGAAATATTTCTGTCCAGAAATGGTTGTAATAGTAAAGGGACCACATATATCAGTATGAATTATTTCTAATAATTCAGTGATTCTAATAGCACCCTTTTTATTTATTTTTGTGTATTTTCCTTTGATGCAATCCACACAAGTGCTAAAATCAAAAAAATCAAGTGAAGTTAAAATTTTGTCTTTAACAAAACGTTCCATCATTTCCCTTGATATGTGGCTTATGCGTTTATGCCACAACATAGATGAATTGTCATTCACTTATTTTTTCTTCTTATTTACCTCATTAGTCACGTGAAAAGATAAAAGAGACTGGGCATAAGTATAATCTAAATTCAACGAATAAAGATTACCACATAAGGTGCCAGAACCAACCAAGAGAGAATGATGGAACAAAGAGACTCCATTATTTCTAAACTTTAATTCATAACCATAGGAATAAAGTTGTGAAACAAATAATAGGTTTCTAGTAAAAATAGGAACATAAACTGTGTTTACTAAGTCTATAATGAAACCCGAGTCCAAAATTAAATGGAGGGTGCCAATAGCCTCAACGTCCATTATTGCTCCATTTCCCAATGTAATGGTTCGCTCTCTTTTATTTAGTCTCTGACTTGTAAGGTATTCATGCATGGAATTTGTTATGTGAACACTTGCACCTGTATCAATCCACCAAGAATTTTATGGAACATTTACTAAATAAGATTCATATGACACAGAACACTGGGTTTTAATTTTCTTTTCCAACCAATTCATAAAACCTGGACAGTCTTTCTCGTATGACCCTTCTTTCGATAAAAATAGCATTGAATCTTATTCCTATCATTTTATTCTTTGTGATTTTTATTAGTAGCATGCTTCATTTTCTTACCTTTGCCTTTCTTGAAATTATTTTTGTTTGGACCTATAGTGGTAAGATGAGCTATATCAGGTTTCTTAGCTTTAAGCCTTTCATTTTCTTGAACACACATGGCAATTAACTCACTCATCTTTCACTTATCTTTCTTCTTATTTTAATTGATCTTAAAATGACTAAATTGCATAAAAAGAGAAGTCATAATGAAGTGAACAAGAAAACCTTTAAAAATTTTCATGTCCATTCCTTTCAACTAAGAGCCCATATCATTCATCTTTAAGATATGTTCACGAACACCACTTAAACTATTATATTTCATTGTCATCATTTTAATCATAAGGGTTTTTGAGACCTAAAAATTGAGGATAAATTTTTCATTTTTGCCGGTAGGGCATTATTCTTGCACGGTTTGCTGGTAGGGTATTAAACACGCATCGTTTAAGCATAAGTCATATTTAGAAGCATATTTTGAATATCCCATAGAAGAGAAATATGCTTAGAATATTAAAATACACCTCTTAAAAAAATTTGAGCCTGTTCAGAGATAGTTTTAAAAATTGGACCAAAAGGGCATCTTAGGTGGCCCGGGTGGATCCGGCCAAACCCGGCCACAGGAGAAAATTTATTTTTTTGAAAATTTTCATTTAAAAAAATTTTAAGAACTTTGGTTAAAGAAAAATGTTGAATTGAGACATTTCGGGACGGGTTGTAGTGTAATGGGGCCCGGATTCATTAAAGGCAAAAGGTCATTTTGCCCCTTTGCCCCTTGACTATAAATACAACCCTTAGACTCAAAAAAAATCATATTTTGGTCTGGAAAAGAGCAGAATACGTGCAGGGAGAGAGAGGGGAAGAGAAAACCTAGGTTTTCCAACATTCAGGCTTCCAAAACACACTTCTAGGCTTGGATTTTCACAAAGATTCCTTCTAGGAAGTTGTTCCTTTCAACAAGAACTATATTCTCACCAATCAGTTTGGCTATGCAGCGAACACAACTTCCTCGGTTTGAGAAAAACCATTCTAGGTATGATACCTTGCTAAGTTAGGAATAGATTTGAGTTTTCTTGCCTTTCTATGTGTTGATTGAATGATTTAGGTGTTTAGTTGATGTTAGAAAATCACTTAGGTGGTAGTTACTTTGAAAACCTAAAGTTGATTGTTTATGTACTTGTGTATTCCTTGTTATTCTTTGGGAATTGGTAAAGTGATGAACACGTAACTTGTTGGTATGTTTGATTCATTGTATTCTAGCTTATGTTCATGTAGAGAAACTCTTGTGGTTTCAGAGTTATGAATTATTCCATGAGTTGATAGTTTGTCTATTTGTATTTTCTTTGAGAAATTGTTAAAGTGGTGAACATGAGACTTGATCATATGTTTAATTCATTAAATTGTGACATACATTCATGTAGACAAAGTATTGTAAATTTGAAGTTATGCTTTACTTTATGAAAGAGGCATATTTTAAGTCATGCTCCATGTGTTGATGAAATGTTTCATTGAATTGCATAAGAAGGAAATCAAAGCATGTTGGTATAGTGTGAATCCTTGGAGGCATGGCGTGAGTTGAGCACTTGGTACTATGCATTATGAGGGTGTAGATCCTGTGGTGAAAAACCCAAAATTGGCTATTGGTACTCATGCCAATGGGGACAGACCGTGAAGTGAGACATATGATTGGTACTCATGCCAACGGGGAAGGACCGTGAAGTGAAACATGGGTGTGGCATAGAGTTTGCATGTGTATGTCATGCATATTGACATTGCATGAAATTAAGGGATTATGGGATTATAGCTTTTAAAATCTACGCTTGTACATACCACGCCTTAAATTTGTTCCTAGCATTAGCATTGTGTCATACCAGCGGTTGTGCTGACCCCTCATGGGATATCATATTACAGATGAAGCCCCCGGCACTTGAAGACTTGATGAAGTCTTGAAGGATGTAGAGGAAGTGGACCATGGAGGATTTTTGGCCCTTGGGGCATATTTTGATGTTGTACAAGGGCACAAGCTCTAAACCATATGAAATGATGTTGTAGAAGATTTGTGTATTATGAAAAGAATGGAAAAGACCTTATATGTTGTAATGAATTTGATGATGTGACCTTTAAAGTTCAAGCATATGTGTAGGTGTGATAAATTGTATCGCTTTAAATGATGCATATATAAATTTAATGAGATTGTGGCCATCGAGTGAGGATGGAATGTGCAAACCCGTAATTGTAAAATGTATCAAGTGTATTAGGTGGGAAAAAGACTTGGAAAACAAAGGAAGTTATGTCAAAATTTTAGTGAAATTAAAAGAAAAATTAAGTGTGCAAAATACCATCTAAATAGGTGAGAAAAGTGCTCAAAATGGAGGTTTAGAAACCTTAAAGAAATAGGCTAAAATGAAAAAAAAAATGGACCTTCAAAACTTAGGAAAAAAAGTCACAAAACAAAGAAAATTAGTGCAGCAGACAAAGAAATTTGCTTGCAGTAATTACACTGTTGCTATAGTGTTTCTGTAGAAAATCAAATTTTGGAACAGCCTGCACAGCCCCAGCCCAGGCAGTCGCACGCGCGAGTCGCTTGCCATGCCGCCCTGCCCTGCACGCGCCTTGCCTGCCTCGCCCCCCACCTGCGTGCGCGCATAAGCGCCCACGGCCATGCGTGGCCTGCTGCTGCCAGCCACCTGCTACCCAGCCCTTAACACCCCTTGACACCAGCTTTTTTGGCTACCTTTTTTAGCCATGTTTAGGCACTTTTTTGGACTATATTTGGGCACCATATTGGGCCATTTTTGGCCAACCTTTGGGCCATGTTTGGCCACCTTTTTGGGCTATTTTTGGTAACCTTTGTGGGCCATGTTTGGCCACTTACATTGGCCATGTTTGGCCCCTTTCCTTAGACAATTTTTGGTGGACTTCTTGACCCATTCTTGGACTATGCCTTAAGGAATTTTGGTGCCCATTTGGGCCATTACCCCAAGGCATTTTTAGAAATGTTTTGAGGCTATTTTAGAAGCCATTTTTGAACATGACTTAAACTATTTCAAATATTAATTGGGAGAGATGCTTGAGCAACATTAGGAGACCATTTTGGTTGAGTTAAATGGCAAGTCTTCACTTATAATTTTGGGGAAACGTGGGGGAAGGAATGCATAATTAATCGAATTCACCTTAATAACCATTCCTTTACTCTTCTTATTTCATTTCACTCACTCCTTGGGTTTGCAAAAATTCGGGGCGTGACAAGAGTACTAGTAAGAGATTTGGAAGTTCCCATGAATTGTTCTTCTACTGATTTTATATAGCTCATTACATCTTCAGAATTCGGGATTGCTCCTTGAATTGCAAGCATAATTAAGTTTCTTATGATCATTAGACTTATACGATTAGAGCGATCCCATTTTTCATACAAAGCCTTTTGTTCATTGGAACTTTCATCAGTAGGCTCTTTTAATGCATAATCTAAATCCATAATAACTAGAATAATTTTAATTTGTTCCTTCCATTTCTTAAAATTTGTTCCACTCAAAGCCTTAATACCAGAAAAATAACTATTAATTATAGTAAGGTTCAATGCTGCAAAAACATGAGTTTCCATCACATATCAACATATAATCAGGATTCTTTCAAAGATGTCAGGCATAAATAATAACACGACTATTTCTGACTAGAACATATTATGAGTTAGAAACCATTAGATAACGAGAAATACATTATATTATTGTTATCCTTCCGTTGGCCGAATAACAATATTCGTTAGTAACTTTTTCAAAATATGAGATGATCAATATAATAAACATAATTATTAAAATAAAATAATCATTAAGACCATAATGGGTTTACCACCATTGGGTAGAAAACTCTTTGTCCATAATTTTATTTTATTAAAGCACGAAAAAAGTTGTTGGGCAGAAAAATTGTCACAACCTGCGACCCGGTCTATACAGATTACGGGGACGTGACCGCCACCCTTCAGCCTAGGAGCCAACGAGTGGACCAGAAGCAGTGGTGCTAGATAGTGGTGTGGCCTTGAATATAATTTGTTGAAGCGCGAAACTTTTTCTTTTCACACATCCGCCCAAGACTACCGCTCTTCAAAATGGTATAATTAACAAACATATAGAGCTTGCTAGAATTTTAAAAGTTAAACATATTACATGTCTATTGTCCTTAGGGAATTAATTACATAATTCATCCAAAATAAAATGCTACAAAAGGTTGACCATATTACACCCCGATCTGATTATTGAGAATTAAGTCACTAATTTAATATTAGAGACTTTACGAAGCAAAATGAAATTATGGGATTTAAACCAAGATAATAAAGAAGTACTATCCCGAAAATCCGACATGACGTAGACTACACTCTGACCTAAAAAAGATAGGTTATGTGACGATTATGTTTAAAATATATCAAAATGGCTCAAATGCAGTAACGGAATTAATTATCCTAAGATATGAATTAAGCCAGACCACCAAAAATGGTGCCTACTCGAAAAATTGACAACTCGGTCAACCGAGTGCCGAGATAGACAAATGGGACCAATACCGAAACTGAATTATGAAAATACTATGCAATATAGAATACAGTATAAACGGAGACCTAATATTGACAAAATAAATAATCATGATACCAAGCCTCAGCTTTAAGCCAAATTTATCGACGTGCCATAAATTAAGAATTTATGAAATAAAATATTAATACGATCACTGTACGAATAATGAAGATATATTATATATATCATAAAATAACTACACATATTATATATATATATATATGTGTGTGTGTGTGTGTATACATAAAGATATATAAATATATATATATATATTATGCAACAACTTCAAAGAAGCTGCAGCCGCCTCCCTCCTATTTGTCTATTGATATATATATATATATATATATATATATATATATAAATGTAATATATATGTATATATATATAGATCCTTAAGAGGCAAGCAGGAAATGCGTGGAAGGTTCTAGCGTAATAGAAATTTTTCCAGTAGCAACCGACACAGGAGAACTCTCTATCCTTCTAGGCCATTCCACCGCCCACAAAAATATATATACATATATATATATGAAGCTATAGCTAGCTTATTGGTCACGATAGCAACTTCCACAAAGCCAACAGCAAGTAAGAGATAGAGAAGCAAGGAACTGTGAAGGTTGTGTGAAACTGCTATAAACACAAAGAGCTAGAGAGAGAAAGTTAGAGAAAGGAAGTCGGTTTCAGCTGCATAGCGTCAAGAGGTACGTATTGAGTAACTCTTCTGTTTCCTATTCATTTTATGCATGCTTAGGAGAGTAAAGCACCAAAAGAGAAGCTCAAAATCACAGGAAAAACCAACTGCCATGTTTGGACCATGAAAGGACCATACCATGGAAAACTGAAATACATTAAAATATGTGAAATTTTGGACATAGGAAAAGGTAGAGAACATCATAAGAAAGCTAAACCACTTTGAATCAAATAAAATGGTAAAGAAACGACCATTTTATAGCTTATTTTCGACTACCAGTGCATGGCCGAAAAACTGACAGGTGTGTCAAAAATTATAGATTCAAGCCTTGAAAACAGTCCCAAAAGAGTTCTAGAGGTTTTTAGAATAGATTTGATGTGAAAACCAGTAAAAATGGACATCGGGAATGTGAGAAAAATGGACAAACTGCATGTAGCTCCGGTGACTGGCGTCGAAATTCTGGCCTGAGAAGACAACCAAAAAAGTAGGGTATTTAAGTTAGTCAGGCCGAATCCTGGGATGGGTCGGGTCGGGACCCGACCGGACTCAGTAACAGTAAGCTCGATACTGCGCCGTTTTAGGCTAGGCTTAGAAAGAAAAAAAATTTGAAGGGAGATGCGGTCCCTCTGATTCGAACCCCCAACCTAAGGTGCCCAAGCACCTAACCTCCCCTTCCAATCCACTATACCACAGATGCCCATGTGAATAAAAAATGGTGAAAATAATATAATATATATATATATATGTATATCATTCAATGATTAAATTATTTTAATTTAATTATTATGATAATTTTTGGTATTCAAATAAAGCAAAAGAATAGTGAAAATTTATTATTTTGGGCATTTCAGATCAATAGCGGGGTCCGCTTTACGCGACAAGGTCCCAAAAAATTCAGACGCATAACAAAGTGAAAAAATTATCGTTTTGCCCCTAGTCACGATAGGAACCAAACGAAAACCAAATGAAGTCCAAAAGACTAGAAATTTATATGTGGGATATATGGAATATTCTGAGGACCACGATAGGGTCCGGGGAAAATTATTATGTTGCCCCTAAGGTTAAATAAGTGCTTAATTGATAACGAGTGAAGCCCAAATGACTTTTATTACAATCATGACAGCTACTAAGCCTACTTAAGGAACTTAAGAGCATAAGTTAAAAATTCAACGAGTGGGTAATAGGCCAATAGACTTAATTAGGCCATCGGATAGATTCCTAAGATGATAGATAAGTCATGAATGGATGAATTCTGATATGTCTATGATTAATGATGATTAATCAGGATGTGCAAGGATGTGCCTGACGTATTTAGAGATTATCGGAGTATCTGTAAATGGAGATAAGCATAGTAGTTTGTAAGTAAACTCAAACTCTGTCATGTATTACTCCTAGCCATGTCATTCTTTTCATAATACTGGAAGTTTGTACTTGTAAAGATCTAAAAAAATAGGGTAAATTCTTTGTTTTGCTGGTAGGACACTATTCATGCATTATTTGTCGGTAGGACGTTATACATGCATCATTTAGATAAAAGTTATGTTTAGAAGCATAATTTGAATATGCCATAGAAGATAAATATGCTTAAAATTTTAAAATACACCTCCTGTGAGAAGTTGAGCCTAATTGGGGATAGTTTAAAAAATTAGACCAAAGGGACATCCCGGGTGGCCTAGGTGGATCCAGCCGCACCCGCCAACAGGCAAAAATAAATTTTTTGGAAAAATATTATTTAAAATAATTTTAATAATTTTGGTTAAAGCAGAATATTTAATTGAGGCGTTTCGGGATGGGTTGTAGTGCAACAGGATCCCGCGGCTCATTAAGGGTAAAATGGTCTTTTCACCCCTTGAATCCTTTACTATAAATATGACCCTTGAGAGATAAAATTATCAAAAATGGGTCTGAGAAAGAGCAGCAGGTCGTGCATGGAGAAAAAGGTGAAGAAAACTTAGGTTTTTCCAAATTTCTACCTTCCAAAACTCATCTCTAACCTTGGAATTTCACAAGGCTTCCTTCTAGGAAGTTGTTCCCCACGTCAAGGGCTATATTCTTACCGATTGGTTCGGTTGCACAGCCAATACAACTCCCTAGGGTTGAGAAAAACCCTTTTAGGTATGATATTTTTCTAAGTAAAGAATAGGGTTAAGTTTAGGAGTATTTTTATATGTTGATTGTATGACTTACATGCTTACTTGTTGTTAGAAAACCAACTAGCATATAGTTTCTTTGAAAACCTATGGTTGGTATTTTGTGTACTTATGTATTCTTTGGAAATTTGGTGAAGTGATGAACATGTAACTTGAATATATGTATAATTCATTGCATTCTAGCTTGAGTTCATGTAGGAAAAGTCTTGTAGTTTGAAATTTATGGTTGCTCAATGTATTGGTACTTTGTGTATTTGTGTAATATTTGAGAATTTGTTTAAGTTGTGAACATGTAATATGATTATATGTGTAATTGATTGGATTATATGCTAAGTTCATGTAGACAAAGTTTTGTAGTTTAAAAGTTATAGTTTGTTTTATGTATGATGCATTATTTAAGGCATACCCCATGTGTTTGATAAATGTCTCATTGAAATTGCATAGAAAAATCAAAACATCTTGGCATACGTGAATCTTTGGAAACATAGTGTGTGTTGAGCACTTTGGTTCTATGCATTATAAGGGTGTAAATCCTGTGGTGAAAAACCCAAAATTGGCTATGGTACTCACGATCCAATGTGGACGGACCGTGAAGCGAGACATACGATTGGTACTTATGTTCCAATGGGGAAGGACCGTGAAGCGAGACATGGGTGTGGCATAGAATTACATGTGTGTGTCATGCATATTGCCATTGCATTGTTTATATGAATTGAAAGGCATATAACTTATAAATGTACACTTCGCACATGCCACGCCTTAACTTTACTATTTATATTAGCCTTATGTCGTATTGGGCCATCGTGCTAACCTTATACTGGATTACATATTACAGATGAGACTCCCGGCACATGAGACTTGATGAAGTCTTGAAGCATGGAAGGGGAAATGAACCTTGAAGAACATTTGGCCCTTGGGGTATATTTTTGGTTGTATAAGGACATAAGCCCTAAGACATATGTATTAACTTATAAAATTTTGTATAGTATTGAAACAATGGGCATAAACCCAAATAGCTTGTGTTTAGTTTGGAAAACGATGGACTGTAGGCCTTCGGCCATTTTTTGATATAAGAGTTTAAACTCAAATGACAAATAGGATATTTTTGTTTAATGTGCATCACATGTATATGTTGGGAATAATGTAAGAAAAAGGGACATGGTAAGGATTATATGCAAGTATGAATGTTAGTATATGAGGAATTAGGAAAGTAGGCATTGAGCCTTGAACTTACTTGATAATGTAGGTGTATGTTAAATTCTCATAAACTTGTGACGATTGAGTGAGGGTGGATTGTGCATATACTTGTATATATATATAAATTGTTGTAAAATATTAGGTGAAAAATAGGTTAATGGACAAAGGAGACTATGTCAAAATTTTATGAATTAAAAAGAGTCATTAGGTGTGTAAAATGCCCATATATAAGTGGGAAAAGTGCCAAAAAGTGGGGGGGTTAAAAACCTTTAGGAAATAGGTTAAAAAAATTGAAAAAATTAGCTTGCAGCACTTTAGAGAAAAATTTAAAAAATGGGGAAAATAGCTTGCAGCAAATATACTATTGCTACAGTAGCATAGTGAGTCAGTCAACAGCCTAGTCGCGCGCCCCCCGGCGCAAGCCTGCCACGAACCCACGCCTGCCATGCGTGCCCTGCTGTGCCCCTACACATTCCCAACCCCCTTGAACCTTGTCACCAACCCTTGGCCCCTTGCCTTGGGCCATGTTTGGCCAACTCCTAGGCCATGTTGGCCAACCACCTTGGACCATGTTTAGCAAATCCCTAGGCCATGTTTGGCCACTCTTTTGAGTCATGTTTGGCCACTCTTTTGAGCCATGTTTAGCCACCTTTATGGGCCATGTTTGGCCACCTCCTTAGCTAACTTTTGGTAGACTTTTTGACCTATTCTTGGCTTATGTCCTAGGACATTTGGGGCCCATTTGGGCCATTTTTTCAAGGCATATTTAGAGACATTTTGGGCTATCTTAGAGACCATGCTTGAACATGGCTTAGACTAATTTTGACTATTGGTTGGGGGAGATATTTGATTGGCATTTGAAACCTATCTTGGGTAAGTCTAGTGGCAAATTTTCATTCTTAATTTTGGGAAAACATGTGGAAATAAACGTGTAATCAACTAAATCCATTTAATTGCCTTTAATTAATTTCTTTTAGTTCTTTTTCATGTAACACCCCGATCTTGTATAATTAATAATTAAATATTAATTATTAATTAATACCGGCTCAGAGAATAATTAAGGGAATTAACCCTAATCTCCCGACGGTCAAGATAGACCGATAAAACAATTAAAACATGTTCGAGAATAGGGTACAATACCCGAACCTAATTACCAATTAATTAGGTGAAATAATGTCAATTTAACACTGACGGAATTCGAATTAATTAACCACGGAAATCCCGAATAATTAATAAATGACACGGAACCTCTGACACTGAAGATAACTGAAATACGAAACCCTTGGAACAAACCACTTCGAAAGCGGAGCTCCGAATAAGGAGATATCACAGAAATAGCCAAAACTGAATTACTGCGCAACCAAACATGGCCTTAACCAAAAATGGTGAAAAATGGCCAAAATGGTGGCTAAGGGAATTGAACCCTTCACCTTTGAGGGAACGAATTTTTCTCAAAAAATTTACCAACTGGGCTGCCATTACTTTGTGCATATATATACAACTAAATTGTATATATATTCAAAGTTGCCCCAAGCTGCCACCCAAATGGACCAATGGGGTTTCATGCAGCCATATATGATATATAAAATATGTAATATATATATATAGGCAGACTAAATCTGATTGGACCACCATTCCACCCAATGAGAGACCATGCAACAACATAATTTATAAAATATATACATATACTTGTATATGTTGTGATGGTGTGTCTCAGAATTGGAGTCCAAAAAAAAAAACTGCTTGTGAGTGTGAGTCAGACCTGCCATTGAAAGAAATAGAAAGAAATTTGGAGGCTGCCTGCATGTGTATACATAAGCTTGTGTGCATGATTTGTGTGTGTATCCATGGAATGTGATGCACAAAGAGGAGGACTGAGGGCACGGCTGCACTAGTGCAACCTGGATCAAGCCATGAACAAGCCTGAACCGAGCCATGGAGGTGGTAGCCACTGTCAAAAGGTAAGACACCAATTTCTGAATTTTTCCCTTAAGCCGTTTACTGTCTTGATTAATTGAGGCTAATGAAATGCATGCATGAAGCTTAAAATGCATCAACTTAAACTTGGCATGAAAACCTGGAACCGAGACAGCTTGAAACCCAGAGCTGTGACCCATCCACCATGGATGACCACCTCCAAAACTGGGTCTAATTCAACCTCCATAAAACTGAATTTTGATGGTCTAGAACTGATCTAGACCTTCTTGGGATCCCAAAACCACCAACCCGCGACCCTAAAAACCCATGCAACCCCTCTAACAAGTCGGTTGCAGGTTCGGTCATCAAATGCCATTTTTGATTAGAGTGTTTTAAACTGATTTTATTGAACGGGGGATGAAACTACATGTCATAGGGATTATGTAGCAACAAACCGTGTTGAAAATGGTTGAGAAATGGGGATTTATTTCCAAGTTGCAGGTTCGGTTTATCGTGGCTTATTTCCACCCTTTGAGTTGATCTCTTGTTGATTTATGAATGCCAAAATGATGGCAAGACCCTTAGATGCATATTCGAATGAAAAACAGAGAGAATCCATGTGTTAAAACTCACGAAAATTGAGAAGAACTCTGCAGAAATTAGGGCTACAGTACGCAGATTAGATGGGGAAGATGGAGTTGACTCGGCCGAGTTGACCGAGCCAAGCCGAGCTAACTCATACACGTGTCAATGTATGAACGTGCCACCCCATTTATTAGAATGGCACCGTTTGTAAACTGATTTGTTTTAAATTGAAATCAGGCTTGTTTGGTTACGGGCTTAACAAATTGAAATTGATTTGGGGGCATAACCTAAATACGGATAGGGGCCAATTGGGGATAAGAGGGATATCATATCCCGGTTCTCTGAAGGTAACTAGACCGGATGGTTTAGGGAAATTTGGACCGGTTCACTTTCTGAACCCTAGAACCAAACGGTTCTGAACCTATATTTTATTAAATTCTGTCTTGGCCCCACAGCTTTCTAAAATTACATATTGACCCCCAACAGTCTTGGGATATTATACAGTGGCCCAGATTTTGGAAAAATTATACATTTAAGCCCTAAATAAATTAATTAAATAATAAAATTATTATTTTATTATTTTATTAAATAGGTAAAATTACAATTTTACCCCTGGACATTAAATATGTCAAACGGAGTCCAAATAAATTAAATAAATATTGTATTTTCACTATTTCAAGTATTCTGGACTCAATAGTACCGTACGATTTTGGAAATATAGTCCCGAAAAATACAGACCCGTAAGTGATAAATGACCGAATTGCCCTTAATGATACCCAGGGCCGATTAAACATAACAGACAGTCCAATTTCACTATGTTGGACGCTCTGGACCCAATGGTGAGGTCCATTTTATGAACTGACGTGCCAAAAAAAAATTCGACACATGAAATTACCAAATTACCCCTAATACCGTACGAGACCTAGACAAAGTCCGATTGGGATGAAACTGATACCGGTAGGAGCCCAAACACTGGTGAGACTGTATACTTGATTAGATGACGAATCGGGGTCAGAATTACACAAAACATAAAATGACCAAAATATCCCTGAGCACTGTAAGTGCAAAGTAGAGGTCGAATAAAGGTCAAATTGATCTGATAAATTATCATAGGGATAATTATGAACACTGAAGGGCTAAATAAGACTCCGAGAAAGTCAACGCCTAAACGAGAAATGATCGATGTGTCCAGACGATCTAAAGCAGATACCAAATGAAGTCCAAGGGACTTACAAATTTATACATAAGATATATGGGACATTCTGAGGACCATGATAGGGTCCGGGGCAAAAATGACAAAATTACCATTTTGCCCCTAAGACTAAATAAGTACCCAACTGATACCGATTAAAGTCTAAAAGACTTAAAACTTCATATATACGATATATGGGATATTCTGAGGACCATAACAGGGTCCGGGATAAGAATGGCAAAATTACCATTTTGCCCCTATGGTTAAAATGAGAACCTAACTGATACCGATTGGAGTCCAAAGGACGTAGAATTTTGTACTTAAGATATAAAGACTATTCCGAAGACCATGACAGGGTTCGGGACAAGAATGGTAAAATTACCATCTTGCCCCTAAGGTTGAATGAGTGCCTGACTGATAACAATTGAAGTCTAAATGACTTAGGATATAATCCTAATAACTGCTAAGCCTAATTAAAGAATGAAATAGCCTCAGGTGAGACCCAATGGAAGGGTGATAGGCTACTAGGCTATCTTAGGTAATCCGATAGATACCTAAGATGACTAATGAAACCTGAATGGATGAGTTCTGATCTGTCTGTGATTGATGATTATTATTCAGGATATACATGGAGATGCCTGACGTACCTGAAGGTTATCGGATTATTTATGCAAGGAAATAAGCGTAAAGTTTGTAAGTAACTTCTGACACTATTTTGATACTGTCCCTTGATCTACTGATTTGTTTTGAATGCCATATGGTTTAAATGCAATTATTTAAATGCATGCTTTTCATACTATATCACTTATGACATGGTTTTAGTCTTTTTAAATAATTGACTATATTCCTGATCCCTGTGCTAGCATCCCGTACTGTTTTGCCCGTTTTGAACTGTTGAGATAAAATGGATATATTGAACCATTATTTCTGAAACGATTAAATAAACCATGTGATACAGGCAAAGAACAACATTTTGTTGTATCGTACCGCTTTGTATAGTATACTGACTGAATGCTATATTGTTTAAATGTATGTACTTAATGTACGCCCTTTGTACCACATTCCACGTGATGTGCTTGTGTCCTTCGAATTAGGAATTCCGTTCAGTTCGGTTATGTGCTGTCCGTTAATGATATGTCTGCCTCGATTGATATGTTCCATCCGGTTCTGACATGTTCCATTCGTTAATGATGTTTAGTCCGCCTTGATTGGTATATGGTCCAGTTCCGTTGTGTATTGTCCGTTGATGATACGTCTGTCTTGATTGAAACATTGTTCAGTCCAGTTATGATTAGTTCCGACAGTGATGTGTCCCTGACTTGATTGTTTTATTGTTTCTACCCAGTTCCGTTATGTTGTGTCCTGTTCATGATTTGCCTGTGTCTTGATTAGTGTATTGTTTCCGTTTAGTTCCGTTATAATTTTATCCGTTCGCGATATGCCTTTGCTTGACTGATGTATTGTTTCCGTTCGATTCCGTTATATTCCGTCCGTTGATGACATGTCTGGCCTGATTGATAGATGGTCTAGTTCCGTTATGTTTCCGTCCTGTTATTGGTATGCCTTGTCTTGATTGATCTTGTTCAACTCCGCTATGTTCTAGCCATTGATAATATGCCCCTGTCTTGACTGACTTATTGTTCCCACTCAGTCCCGATTGTGATTCGTTCCGTTAATGAAAAGTCTGTGTCTTGACCGATATATTAGCAATAGTTATTGTTTTGACCGATTGGTTATGTCATGTTCCGATCCGTTTGTATTGTTTGTTCGATTCTGTTTTATTGTACCAGACTGCTTATGAAATGGATTTATAAAAATAGTTATTTTTGAAATGACTAAATTATCCATGTGCCTTGGAAGCACAAAACTGGTTTTGAAACCCATGATAGGGAATCTGTGTTACTCACTGGGCTTATTTAAGCTCACCCCATTATTCTAACATTTTTCAGGAATTACCTCCATTGGATTAGAAGGTACTATGACATGACGTGAATAGGCCAAGTGGCATCGCAAGTAAAGATCTGACGGCATTGAATTGTAGAGACTGGTTTATTGTGGATTGAACCTGGTTATTCCGGTGAGTGGTATGTTATGACTGACTTGACTGATATATATAGATAGACATGGCTCATGGAACTAATGGTACTCTAGAGATATTAGATCTGCTCTGTTGTTATATGCTTGATTTTAGATATGCTCTGAGATTAGAATTGTTGACTAACTGGATTTAGTCTTGCTCTGTGATACATATTCTCATGATGGATAAGTGAGTTGCATTCCCGTGACACAAAGAAAAAGTTTTAAATTCCGCTGCATCTGACCCTACAATTGGAGTGCAATTCGTCGAAAAGTTCAGAAATTGCCTTTGGTTGGTCGCGTCGCGACCGACTGGCAGTCACGTCCTCGGCATCCGCGTAGGGTGGGGTTTGGGATGTGACATTTCACTCACTCCTCGGGTTTTGGAAATTCAGGGCGTGACAGTACTCTATACCTGCCTGATGATATTGATTTCCACAATTTGATACTTGTTTCTGTTGTTGATTTATTGAGATTATGATTCTTGATATCCTTGTTGATTATATGACATTTCCATGCTAATTCGTATGTTGTCACAACACGTACATTGCCTGTAGACATATGATAATCATGATTTTATTGAGTACCTAGAGTTGTGATCTGTCATAACATCCGTCTGATGATATTGATCTCCATGATTAATACGTACCCTTGTTGTTGACTCATTAAGGTTTCGATTATCGATATCTTTATTTGATTGCCTGTATTTCCATATCATGTGGAACTGAGATGATCATGATTTTATTGAGTACCTGGAGTTGTGATTTGTCACAATGTCCGTCTGATTCACAAATGCTTAGGGACCCATGGGTCGATGTTTGGGAGAGGCCTAATGTTGAGCCTATGAGGGGCATGTTATATATACAGTGTTTTGATGGTATGGAAGGATGGTGGCGGCACTCCCTACCAAGGACAGTGATTCCAAAGGGGGAGGGGCCTTGAGCGCATCCTGGTTGGTGGCACTCATAAGACATCTGTATGTTAGCACATGTTTTGTTTGTATCTCATATCGTTTATTGATATTTTGATGTTGCATTCACAATTTATTGGTTCCAGATATGCCACGTTGAGTTGGTCTGTAGTTTATCTACTGATGTACTCTCGATCCCAGATACGCCACGTTGAGATAGTCCGTGGTTTATCTGTGGACATATTATCTAATCATGTCCATGGTTTATCTGTTGATCTATTATTTGTTCGATAATGTGCTCGTTTGTCTATCCTTGGACTCGGATTGATATGTGTCTTCATTGATGATCTGCTTCTGATTCAGTTATTCCTTGTGAGCTTGTTTATGGTTTATCTGTTGATATGTTATTTGTTGATGACGTTCTTGTTGATTCCTGAATTCAGATTGATATTTTACTATTATGGTAGCTATATGTTATTGGAGTCATTCCTTATGTTTGTTCTGTTGATCTATCTTGGGATGTGCCTTTGAGATTTATCCATTTGTTAGAAATCGGCTATTGTGACATTCTTGTTCTTCATATCCTGTTATGATACTATTCTTGTTCATTATTGTTCTTATCCATCTTTTGAGTTAACCTTGATCCATGGCAGAGTGAGGAGTTTACTTACTGAGCTAAATTAGCTCACTCCATATCTATATCTATTTTTCAGGCTTTATCTCCACCGGATTAGAAGGCACAGAGATATAACACTAATAGGCTAAAAGGCATTTCAAGTAAGGATCTAAAGGCACTGAATTGTGGAAACTTGGGTTCTTGTAGACTGAATCAGGCTATTCAGGTGAGTGAAATGATATGACTGATTTCATTAAAATGCACTAGATGTGTTGAGACATGGCTCATGATATTGGTACTCTGGAGATATTATATGTCTGATTATAGATGTGCTCTGTGGTACATAACTTTGTGGTATATAGATGAGTTACATTCCCAAGATGAAAAAGTTTTAGTTTTCGTTGCTCTGACCCTACATTTGGAATGCAATTCATTGCTAAGTTTAGAAGTTTGCCTTTGGTTGGTCACATTGTCGGTAGAAAGACCAGCAAGACGGCTAACTGGCATCACGTCCACAGCATCCTTGTAGGGTGGGGTGCGCGTCGTGACAAAAGACTACAAAAGTTACAAGTAGACGAGAAGAAAAATAGGAAACAAATCAAAAACGAAAAATGGGATAAAATATGCCAGAAAAAGATTGGAAAAATGGGACAAAAGTGTTGGCTAAGGGATTTGATCCCAAGACTAAAAAGGTGGGAAAGACTTATGGCCGAAAAATAAACCAACTTGACTGCAACACTTTTGTGCTATATATCTCATAAGATATATATACACAATATTAAACATCATTCCACCACCCACCACAACCAATCAGAATACTTGCAACACGTCATCTAAATATATATATGTGTATGTGTGTGTACGTGTATATATGTGTGTGTGTGTTGTGCGTATCAGAATGGTGTGTGTGTGTGTGTGTGTGCATGTGTGTGTATGGTTAGCGAGAG
This sequence comes from Nyssa sinensis, assembly GCA_008638375.1. Classification (NCBI taxonomy): domain Eukaryota; kingdom Viridiplantae; phylum Streptophyta; class Magnoliopsida; order Cornales; family Nyssaceae; genus Nyssa; species Nyssa sinensis. Next base: position 17,768,728 of record CM018032.1, on the reverse strand, counting down.
AGAGAGAGAGAGAGAGAGAGAGAGAGAGAGAGAGAGAGAGAGGGAGTGTATGTGTGTGTGTGTAAGAGAATAAGAAAAAGAATAATAAGGAAGGGGAAGAAGTGCATGCTTTCTAAACAAACTAGATCTAAGAACGCATCCAAGAGGAGAGGAAGCGGCGTGAGAGAGGAAAACTAGGGCTTTCAAAAAAAAAAGAAAAGAGAAACAGCAACAAGAGCTCTATGAACTAAACCATTCCTAACTTAGTTGATCTCCTTTAAAGTTTTATGCATCCTAGGTATATTATTTGCATGAACTTAAGCCCAAATAGCCAGCCAAAATCCAAAACCGCCATTTATGTCCACTAAGAAGGTGGGTCTGAAACAAATGGACGGAAACTGAGTTTTATTACTTGGGTCTTGATCTAAAGGCCACAAGGGTCACAAAACAACCAACACTATAAAAAATGGGCTAACGATGAGGGAGAAAAACCCAATTGTAGGTTATAGTTTCAAAACCAACTCTTACAAATTGAACACAAAAATCGATTTTGTGATCAGGGGATAAATTCGCATAACCCTAGGACCACGACAGACGAAACTAGAAGCGAAAAGGTTAAAAAATGGACCCGTACGATGGAGTTACAGGTTTTCACTATTGAACACCGAACAGAAATCTTAAGCTCACTTCGACCCCATAACCAACACCAAAACCCTCTAAAGTGTTCCAGAAGATCATAGAGATAAACCACAAGTCAAAAAACCCACTTAAACTTCACGAAATAGAGATTTAAAATCTCTGAAACTTGGTTACAATGTCAGGGAAGATAGGGAAGATGATGAACAATTTGGGTTGGGTTTCGAGTCAGTTTGGGTTCGGGTCGGGACCTACCCAATCACAAATAAGGTTTAAGTGGGATGGTGTCGTTTAAAGGTAATAGGTTTTTAAATTTAAAATGGAACAGGGCTGTTTGGCTACGAGGTTAGAAACCTAATCTAATAACCCCTCACAGAACACAGATATCCTATCCTAGTTTTCTCCCTCTGTCCGCTGTTTGGTTCAAAAAATGTCAGAAAAATAAAGGGAAGCTGCAGCTCCCCAGTTTCGATCCCTAGACCTCAAGCACAGTAAACCCTAAAACCAGGCACATGACTACTATGCCACCATGGCAGATGTGATATAATATTAACATAATAAATATATAATATAAAATTAAATAATTTAATTAATTTAATTATTATCAATTTTTCCATTACCCAAATAAAATAAAAGTGTCTATTTTAACTATTTTGAACATTCTGGACCCAATGGCAGGGTCCGTTTTACGAGACGGGACTCCAAAAAATTAATACACGTAAAATATAAAATTACAATTTTAGCCCTAATGATACCCGGAGCTAATTAAATATAAAAAGGAGTCCATCTTGACTACTTTGGATAATCCGAACTCAATGGTAGAGTCCATTTCAACAAACAAAGTATCAAAAAATATGATATGTAAAAGCGTAAAATTATGAAAATGCCCCTAGGCTTAAAATAAACTATAGGTACGCAAATTTAGATCTAGAAAAGCCTAAACCGATTATCTTTGACATTCTGGACCTAATAGTGACATCTTTTTGGGGAGAAATAAGACCCGATAATAAACTAAAAAATTACCAATATGCCCTTAAGACTTAATGAAGCTACTAGAAGAGTGTAATTGAAATAGAAAGAACTCTAAGTTAACAGCTAAATTGTGTGATGTTTTAAACAATAATGTAACAAAATCTTGAATTGTGATTATAGGGAGCTTCGCCTAAAAGAAGAATTTTTGGATGTAATCTTTTAGACTTCAGGTGAGTCTTTCATGTCACGTTGAGGTGGGTTTTCATTATAGATATAAATATTAAAATCTTTTATGGCTTTGAAAATAGACGCCCTTTATTGAATATCATTTTGAATGACTTATCGATATATATTGTCATTTCCTTTATGGCCTTTGATAATAGATACATTGTACCTAATATATGTTTGAATGATCCATCGATATCTATATCGTCTTCTTTGACTCAAGAAAATATTTTATAAGATATTCATGACACTATACATTTTCTTACCGATTCTTGAATTGTTTTGACTAAACATGAGATATGTAACTCTTATTTGAATAACTGAGATTGTTGTTGATGATTATTGATTTTGGATATGATTTTAATGTTCTGAGTGGAACTCCCTTCTATGATTGGTCATTATTGAACAAATTGTGACTTTATCGAACCCTACCCACGGGGTATATTGGTGATGAGTCGTATAGACGGAATTATCGAACCAATTATCGAATATCGATCTCAGTCAGTGAGGTTTTTAATTTGTTGGCCATAGAATCTTCCATGATTGGTCGTTATTGAATAGATTATGACTTTATCAAACCCTAACCACGGGGCATATTGCTAGAGGTGTCAATCGTGTCGTGTCGTGTCGTGTTCGTGTCGTGTCAAGGTAAGAGTATTATACTATATGGGTCGACCCGAACACGACACGATTAATTAATCGTGTCAACTTGCTCAACCCTAACACAACCTGTATAATACACGGGTGACACGACACGACCCGTATAACCCGTTTATTAAACAGGTTATGTTAAAACACGATTAACACGACACAACCCGTATAACCCGTTTATTAAATAGGTTATGTTAAAACACGAATAACACGACCCATTTAAATTATATAACCTGTTTTCATAATAAAATTACTAGATAAAATCTAATTTATTCATTTTTTAACATATTATAGTAATAATAATTATTTTTAACTGAGAGTAAGTTTTAAAATCTAATATTCATTAAGGTTTTTGTTTGGATGTAATTTGTAAAACTAACCTTACTAAATGGGTCAGACGGGTTAGGCGGGTTTGTATTAAACGGGTTGACACGAATAATTAAATGGGTTATTTCGTGTTAAACGGGTCAACCTGATTACAACCCGAACACGACACGTTTATTAAACGTGTTAAACGGGTTGACCCGTTTATGACCCAAACCCATATAAGCTTAACCCAAACCCGTTAATTACGTGTCGGATTCGAGTCGTGTTATCGTGTCGTGTCAAAAATTGACACTCCTACATATTGCTGGTGAGCCGCACAGAATGGCATTATCGAACTAGTCTTATTGAATATCGATCTCAGTCAGCGAGGTTCTAATTTGGTGGCCATAAAAGAGGAATTTAATGGTTTGAACTTTTATGAATATCGAATATAAACTATAATTGAACCTTGAATCATCAAGCTAAGGATTATTGAACTATGATTTTGATTTATTGAACTATGACATTGATCATCGAATTATAAAATTGTTTATTGAAATATGTTATTGAAATATGATTGAACCATGATGTTGATTTGAACTATGATTGCGATTAAATCATTATTATGATTAAACTATGTTATTAATTATTGATTTACGACTGTGATTGAACTAAGATCCATTGAAAATGAATTTGATACTATTCCTTCAACTATTGTGTTTTGATATGACGTATTCTAATTTTATATGAATATAGACATTTCAGTATAGAACTATATAGTAGTTTTGAAACCCTTGGCAGGTCATGGAATTCTCACGGAGCCGTCAAGCTCATTACATACGTTTACCATGTTTTCAGGTAAGGATTAGACGGACTCATTTTCAAGTGACGTACACTAAGTGCTTAAGGGATGAAGCGAGTTCTTTTTTATGAGTCCCTGACTGGAGATAAACTAGATAGTTTTTTTATTTTGTGAATTAAAATTGTGTAATATTATACTACTTAACTATATGGTGATATGGAAACTGTATCCTTCAGAAACAACATTTAATTAATTGACCAGGTAGTGTGGCTTACCTTGTGAATATGAAAAAGATGTTTAAAGAAAAGAAAAAAAAAATTATTTCGCTGCATTTGACTAAATGGTAATTAGAAAGGTGTTACGATCATTGAAAGGCCTTAGTGGCCAATCACAGACCCCCAATACGCATAGGCCGAGTTCCGGTTCGTGACAGACTAACTATTAAAAATGACATTCCCAAAATGCTAATTTAATTCGAAGCTCCCGCGCCCTTCCTTTGTACTGGCAAGGCTCCCAATCATCTTCATTACTTTAAAGAGTCATGAGTAACAAATCCTTGTGAGCTTTATGAAAAGCTCGTGAGTAATTCTAGTACCTTGTCATGGGTTTTCAACTGATAGTGGGTTAAGTACAACAGATTTATAAAACAGTCACTACCAATTGCTCGTACATTTCAGATACATAATACAGGAATCTTAAAATAGATAGCATGAAGCATTCAAGGCATTCAGGCTAACCACTTATTTCATCAAATACAGGATATAAAAATCTTCAAAACATGAAACATTATGCATTCAAGGCTGTCACATATATATACATGCACCCTGATATATATACATATTTACACACACACACACACATATATATATACACACAAAAGCATAAATGTGTTCAATATACATATACACCTATACACACCTAACAGTTCATGCACATACATACATATACCCATCACACACACACATGCACATTCACTACTAATAATAATAATAATAATAATAATAATAATAATAATAATAATAATAATAATAATAATAATAATAATAAACAATAATAATAATGGTAATAACAATAATAAAAAAAAATTATTCCAAAAAAAATTTCGAGTCTTTACAAAGGCATTCGAGTAAAGCAGTTATTTCATGAATACAAAGTATAGGAATCTTCAAAAACATGTAACACGAAACATTTAAACCATTCGAGTAAAGTAGTTATTTCACAATACAAAATATGAGGATTTAGTTTTATTATAGTTGAAAACATAAATCCTTTGATCATGAAATCAAAACATATAAATCATGTTTAGAAAAATAGGGGATGAACCTTTAGCCATTTTTGAATATAACATCTTTTCACTTTTATTTTAGTGGGATCCATTTTGAACCAGACTCTCAGCTTGATAGATCAGTAGAGATATCTCATGCCTAAGGGATAAATCTTCTAGTGGGCATTTACAAGATTTTGAGTCCCGAAGGGTCTCAATAACTTATAGTGCTTATGCATCATTATCTTGCATTACCAGTTTGCAAATAGGAAACATTTAAAACATTCCTTCTCAAATAGATGTTTTTCAAGAGGATTTAAAATAGAACTTTCAGAAATACTTTAACAGAGCTTTCAGAATACTTGGAACATAAAATTCAAGAACATTAAGACATAACTTTCAGAATACTTAAACACATCATTCAATAATATTTAAAACATGGCTAAAATGAAAAGCATTTACTGTTAGAGAGGAATTTAATACAAATTTTGCAATTAAAATAGATATGCTACGGTACGAACTTACAAACAGTCAGCAACTTAAACAAGCTAACTTGCATGTCAAGATAGTATTTAAAAATGACAGCAACAATACATTTTAATCATGAACTATGTAAATATAGGAATTTTGAACTTAAAAAACTTCAGGATCATGGAGTTAAAATCTCTACTTCAAAGTACAGGATTACTCACTTTGGTTCTTGGGGTTGGCACTATTGGTGTGTCTTTCCCTTTCCCTTGTAGTTCCTAAGAACAATTTATGAAAAATCTAATTAATTCCACACTTAACTTAAATCACCACCTATTTGGTGTTCTTAATTTATTTTTAGATCGTGTTATAACATGGAAAAAAAAAAATTTTTATTATTATTTATTTTTGCAATTATTATTATTATTATTATTATTATTATTATTATTATTATTATTATTATTATTGGATGTATGTGTATATGTATATATATATGTATGTATAAATTTAAAATAATTATTTAGTAAATGTGTACACATGTGAGTGTGTGTGTGAAGTATGTAAATGTGTGTATATATATATATATATATATATGGGTGTAGAACAGTGTGTATGTGTGTGTGCCGGTTGTGTGTGTGTGTGACTTTGAGTGTTACACACTCAAAGGGGTATGGGGTAAGGTGGTGTGTGTGAGTGGGATTCAGGGAGTGGGAGAATACAGGTTTGGCAGAGAGTAGTTAGTCTTGGGGAGAGAGAGAGAGAGAGAGAGAGAGAGAGATATAGAGAGAGAGAAAATGAAGAGAAAAATAGAGTAGTCTCGGTGGGAAAGAAGAGAAGGAAAGAAACAGAAAGTGAGAGAGGGAAATAGAGTTCTGAGAGAGAGAGTTGAGGCTTGGTTGGGCTCGGAGCAAGAAGGTGGAAGAGGGCACGGCTAGAGAGAGAAACGGCCGAAAATTGGTAAGTGGGTTGCTTCTGTTTCAATTTTTTTTAGAGCATTTCAGTTGATTTAAATTGTAGAACCTTGTAGAGCATAATGTAGGGATTAAATTGCAAAAAGAATGAGGAGAAATAGGTGAGAAACTAGGGAGAAAACCCTAGTTGCAGGTTTCGGCCATGGAGGTTGAACCTCATCATTTTATGTGTAAAACTTCCTTTAAATGATCCTAAAATAACCCTATGAGGTGCAGAAAGTGAATGGGAGTGAATTGGGTTCAAAACAGTGGGGGAAAGTGGGGGGAAAATGGGTGGCCGGAGGGTTGACCGAGGGTTTGACCCTCTATTTCGTGGAGATGAGGAAGGTTTGGGGAGAAATGGAGGTGGGATATGGAACCTACACGAAAAACCCTAGAGGATGGCATTTTAAAAATGGGGAAAAGTCACCGGAAACCGGTCGCCGGCGCCGGAGAAGGCGCCGGAAGCCCACTGTTGCCCTACCAGAAAATCGGGGAAGAAGGTGGGGTGACCGGGTCGGGTCCCGGGTCGGATCCGGGTCCGGTTCGGGCGGGTGCGGGTCGCCCCTGCCACGTGTCAGCCCATGGTTTTAAATTAAAATGGAATTTGAACCTTTTGAATTTGAACCTTAACCCTGAACTTTCAGAAATTACAAATTGACCCCCCAACTGTTAGAAATCACACTTTGACCCACCTGATTAAATTATTAATAAAATATTAATTAAATTAATTAATTAATTATTTAATTTAATTAATTTAATTAATTAAATATTCAAAAACATCCCGGAGTCCAAATGGGACAAGTCATTAGTGTATTTTGACTATCTCGACCATTCCGAGACCAATGGTGAGGTCCGTTTTACGAGACGGGGTCCCAAAAAATAAAAGACCCGTAGTGACCCTTAAAATTACCAAAATGCCCCTAACTTGAAATACTGTCAGACGAACTCCGAATTAGGTAAACAAATAGTGAAATTTTATTATCTCGAACATTCCGGACTCAACCGTGGAGTCCGATTTGTGAAAAGAGGTCACGAAGTGTAAGGACACGTGTAAAGTGCAAAATGACTGTTTTGCCCTTTTGAACCTCGGTGTCCGAATTGAGTTCTACGAGAACCTAGACTTATTTTCTTAAACGTTCTAAAACCAATGGTAGAGTTTAATTTAGCAGAATAGAAACTTATGAATTAAAGACATAAAATTTGATGAATAGCATAGATTCAAGTAACAATAGACTGAGTTGTAATTTCTACTTTTAGGGACATTGACAGGACAGGAGAGGGCGATCTGATCTTCTACATTTTCATCCGTCGGTTCAGTTACATATAGTGCACGATCTTCTAGGGTTGATACCAATCCATCAGGTATGGTGTTTTGCTAGTGTTAGAAATGAAGTTAAGTTAGGAATATTTGTGAATGACTGGAATGCTGTATGTGTTTATCTGTAATGTGTTTACCTGTTTATTTGGAATTGGTTGTTCACATGTTATGTGTTACTTGCAAGTTAATAAAGTGAAGAACATGAATCGTGATGTACTAACATATGAGATATGCATGTATATGAAACTGATTGGTGATTGAATTATTATTGTCAGAGCATGTCATATTATTGAGATCCATGTTCATTGAGATTGCATTGGCATATTGGCATATGATGAATTCCTTGAGAACATGGCGTGGGTAAGCACATGGTGCTTTGCATTATGAGGGTGTAGATCCTGTGGTGAAAAACCCAAAATTGGCCATTGCATTGGTACTTCGAGCCATCGGGGAGTACCCGTAAATGAGACATGGGTGTGGCATAGAGTTGTGCATGGGTGTGTCATGCATACCATTCATATATATATATATATATATATATTACTGCGATGTTGAATGTCATTTAGAAATAAATGTACACTTGCACATGCCACGCCTTAGCTTTATTTCTGGCATTAGCATTTCATCATACCAGCAGTTGTGCTGACCCATTCGTGGGCAACATTTTCAGATGAGGATCCTCCAGCCACTAGAGACTCGGTGATGCCCTGATAGGGTGAAGCCTGTGATGTATTTGTGATTCGTGAGACTTGTATTTTGTTATGTAAGGGCTTAAGCCCGAATGACTGATGAACAATGTATTCGATGTTATTTTATGTATGGATGATGATGGACGCTTATTTAGTAAATCTAATTACTTTTATCCTTTTATTTAATTTACTTTCTGTCTCGTTACTCGCGCCCCGGGTTCGTCGAAAATTCGGGGCGTGACAACGTGGTATCAGAGCATAGGTTCGAATACCTAGAGACTGTGGGGTGTTGTTTAACACCATGAGACCCTAGAGAAGAGAATAAGACTTAGTATGAACTGTTAGCAGCATGTGATAGGATCTTATGTGCTATGTGATTATGTGTCCTAATGCATGCCTTATTGTGATTACGTGAAGAAGTGATACTAAAAATTTTCTCTTGGACTTGTAGATATGCCTCCTAGACGAGCTCCTACGAGAGGCAGACCACCCAGAGGGGGTAGGGGTAGGGGTGCGCCTCGAGGTGCCGCCCAGCCTCGTCGTGGCAGACCCAGAGCTGCTGCCCCTATTCCTGATGTGGTTGAGGAGGTAGTTGCCCCAGCTGACGTTCCTGAGCATAGTACAGCTGAGGAGGATATTGCTCCAGCCCCTGTAGAGGAGGTGGGGCAGACTATTGGCGCCAGAGATTTGGCGACCATTATACAGGAGTGCTTCCGTGCTATGCAGGAGGCCAGGACCACTGATGCTGAGGCCAGGGCTGCTGATGCCGAGGCCAGGGCTGCCGGTGCCGCGGCCAGAGCGGCCGGTGGGGAGACCAGAGACACCTTCGTCATGAAGGCGTTTCAGCGTATGAGGCCACCGTCATTTGCAGGACAGCCTGATCCTTAGGTGGCCGAGGAGTGGCTAGACCAGATTGTGAGGATCCTGGACTCATTAGGGATTGTTGAGCCACACCTGAGGATACGATGTGCCACCTTCCAGTTTACAAGGCTAGCGAGCCAGTGGTGGAAGGTATCTGCCGGCAGGATTAGCAGGTTCGGAGAGGGGTGGGATGCATTTGTGGCCATGTTCAATGACCACTACTTTCCAGCGACTGCTAGGGTCGGTTTCAGGAGAGAGTTTGAGACCTTACTACAGAGGGACATGACCGTGACACAGTATGAGTCCCAGTTTACCGCATTGGGCAGGTTTGCCCCGCACATTATCGGAGTGGAGGAGCTGAGAGTTTATCATTTTCTAGAGGGGCTGAAGACCTCTATCAGGGATAGACTGGCGGGTCACATCATTGACACTTACGAGGAGGCTGTGATCAGGGCCACGAGGGTAGAGAGGGAGTTAGCAGCTCTCAGAGGGATCAGGGAGTCCCGGACTCAGACCAGGCCAGCCACAGCACTAGCACTTACACCAGTTCAGCCTACTGTGACCGTCCCAGCTCATTCTGGTAGGAGACCGCCGAAGAGGTTCCGAGGCAGTACCTCTTCTCCATCTACATCCCAGAGACCTATGCAGTTTTTAGCTCCCCAGCCCACTATGTCTATTACTCCTCGAGAGGGGGGCACCACAGCTGACCCTCACATGCTACCAGTGTGGACAGCCTGGCCACAGGATGGCTGATTGCCCATAGAGAGATCCTAGTCAGGGATCAGGGACAGGACCGAGCCAGCTACCACTCCCATCCCAGTCTCAGAGTCAGGCCTGGAGGGCCACACCAGTGTGCTATACTTGTCATCAGCCGGGCCATGTTAAGGCCCACTGTCCTCAGGGGCAGACTTCCCAGAGTGCATCGAGGTCCCACTATTTCCAGCCTACCCAGGTACCTTTACCCCAGACACAGTCAGGCTATAGACCCCCGGCACCTTACTATCAGCCAGCATCCTCAGCCTTGAGTGTTAGAGCCCCAGCCCCGAGAGGGGGAGGACAGCAAGGGCAGAGAGGGGGAGGCAGACAGGGTCAGACCGTACAAGGCAGGGTGTACGCAGTTGCTACCCCAGAGGCTTCTACTGCTGCGCCATCAGTAGTGCGAGGTACCTTTCTTATGTTCAGTTCATGGGCTAGCGTGTTGATAGATTCTGGTGCATCGCATTCTTTCATATCCACTGCATTTGCCATGACATTGGGGTTGACTATAGACCGGTTAGATCCACCGCTACATGTTGATACTCCTGTTGGGGGTAATGTGACATTGACCAGGGTTTGTAGGGGTTGTTCACTTGAGATAGCTGACCGTGCTCTCTGCTTTGATTTTATTGTGCTTGATATGACTAGCTTCGACATTATCTTGGGTATGGATTGGCTGTTTACTTTCCAGGCTAGTATTGATTGTTTCAGAGGGAGAGTTACAGTGTGCACTCCTAAGGGGGATTGTTTTTACTTCACGGGAGATCGTGGAGACTTCTTGATACCACCCTTGTACGACTCTAGGAGTTGGGGAGCCCATAGCTATATGTTGGCCAGTATGATTGCAGGGGATAGCGAGGCTACAGGGGTTGTGTTACCACCGGTAGTAGAGGAGTTTCCTGACGTATTTCCCGACAGCTTGACTAGTTTACCCCCGAGGCGGGAGGTGGAGTTTACCATTGAGCTTATCCCCGGTACTGTACCCATATCTATTCCACCATACCGCATGGCTCCAGCAGAGCTGAGAGAGCAGCTGACTGACCTTCAGGGTAAGGGGTTCATCCGTCCTAGCACTTCTCCTTGGGGTGCCTCAGCACTCTTTGCGAAGAAGAAGGACGGGACGTTGCGGTTATGTGTGGACTACCGGAGGCTGAACCGGGTGACTATTAAGAACAAGTACCCGTTACCCAGGATCGATGACTTGTTTGATCAGTTGAGAGGTTCGAGATGTTTCTCGAAGATTGATCTTCGGTCTGGGTATCATCAGTTGAGAGTGCGAGAGGAGGACATAGCGAAGACAGCCTTCCGCACTCGCTATGGTCACTTTGAGTTCGTGGTGATGCCATTTGGTGTGACGAATGCCCCAGCGGCATTCATGGATTTGATACACCGTGTCTTTGGCCAGTACATAGATCAGTTCGTGGTGGTGTTTGTGGACGATATTCTGATTTACTCACCTTCTGAGGATGAGCATGCTTTCCACTTACGTACTGTGTTACAGATCTTGAGAGAGCATAGGCTGTTTGCCAAGCTCTCTAAGTGCGAGTTCTGGCTCCAAGAGGTACAGTTCTTGGGCCACGTGGTATCTGGGAGTGGAGTATCTGTTGACCCTTCGAAGGTCGACTCTGTTATGAGCTGGGAGAGGCCGAGGAACGTATTTGAGATACGGAGTTTCTTGGGGTTAGCAGGGTACTACCGCCGTTTTGTAGAGGGATTTTCCCGACTTGCCGCACCGATGACCCGACTGACGCGCAAGGGCGTCAGATTTCAGTGGACCGACGACTGTGAGCAGTCATTTCAGGAGCTGAAGAGGAGATTGACTTCAGCTCCCGTCCTGATTATCCCCGAGGGAGGCCTGGGCTATACAGTGTACTGTGATGCTTCCCGAGAGGGACTGGGTTGTGTATTGATGCAGGAAGGCCGGGTAGTAGCTTATGGTTCTCGCCAGTTGAAGAGCCATGAGAAGAACTACCCCACCCACGATCTAGAGTTGGCTGCCGTCATCTTTGCTCTTAAGAGCTGGCGACACTATTTATATGGGGTGAGATTTGAGGTGTTCTCGGACCACAAGAGCCTCAGGTATATCTTTACACAGAAGGATCTGAACCTTCGACAGAGGAGATGGATGGAGTACCTAGAGGACTACGACTTTGACCTTCAGTACCATCCTGGGAAGGCCAACGTCGTAGCTGATGCACTCAGTCGGAGACCGAGCAGCACCTTAGCCAGCCTAGCCATCAGAGAGTGGGAGATGATGGGAGTTATTGGGGAGTTTGACTTAGAGCTTACCGAGTTTGAGGGACACGCCACCCTATTCAGCTTGTGTGTTCAGCCTACCCTTCTGACCCGAGTTATAGAGGCACAGTTGCTAGATACTGAGGCTGAGCAGATTAGGGCACGGATTGCTAGCCCTGAGGGATTTGAGGGATGGACAGTCCATTCTGACCTTGGTTTGAGATACAGGGGTAGGGTCTTCGTTCCCTGAGTCTCTTAGGACTGATGTCCTTAGGGATTTCCACCATTCACGCTTGGCGGTGCACCCAGGGGGCACCAAGATGTATCATGATCTGCGCCGTCAGTATTGGTGGACTGGGATGAAGGCAGATGTGGCACAGTTTGTGGCTAGGTGTCTCACGTGCCAGCAGGTGAAGGCTGAGCACCAGAGGCCTGGAGGTTTGCTACAGCCACTACCGGTAGCCGAGTGGAAGTGGGAGCACGTTACCATGGATTTCGTGATGGGTCTTCCGAGGTCACCTAGGGGCCATGATGCGATTTGGGTTATTGTGGACAGACTGACGAAGTCCGCCCATTTCTTACCGATCAGAGTGACTGACTCATCAGACGTCCTCAGTAGGTTGTACATTCGAGAGATAGTACGACTACATGGGGTACCGGTATCCATAGTTTCTGACAGGGACCCACGTTTCACTGCACGGTTCTGGCAGAGTTTCCAGACAGCCTTAGGGACCCAGCTGCAGTTCAGTACTGCCTTCCACCCACAGACAGATGGCCAGTCAGAGCGCACTATTCAGATCTTGGAGGATATGCTCAGGGCCTGCGTCATGGACTTTAGAGGTAGCTGGGAGGACCATCTTGCCTTAGTTGAGTTTGCCTACAACAACAGCTACCAGTCCAGCATTGAGATGGCACCATTTGAGGCATTATATGGTAGGCCGTGCCGTTCCTCGGTATGTTGGACCGAGGTGGGAGAGACAGCTGCCTTAGGACCTGATATTGTTCGTGAGACCACGGACAAGATACAGGTGATCAGACAGCGGTTGTTGACAGCTCAGAGCCGCCAGAGGAGTTACGCAGATAGGAGGCGGCGGCCCTTGGCATTTGAGGTGAAGGACCATGTGTTCCTCAAGGTATCTCCCAGACGAGGTTTGAGGAGATTTGGGCGCGGTGGGAAGCTATCGCCACGATTTATAGGTCCTTTTGAGATACTTGGGAGAGTTGGTGAGGTGGCTTATAAGCTAGCCTTACCACCACAGCTATCAGGGGTTCATGACGTCTTCCATGTATCTATGCTGAGGAAGTACCATCCCGACCCCTCACATGTACTTGACTGGGTAGATCTTCAGTTAGAGGGGGACGCTTCCTATGACCAGAGACCCGTAGAGATATTGGACTCGAGGGACCAGGTTTTGCGAGGCAGGACCATTCCTTTGGTCAAGGTTCGTTGGAACCACCATGGGGTTGAGGAGGCTACGTGGGAGCGTGAGGCCGAGGTTCGAGTTAGGTACCCTGAGTTGTTTGATCAGTGATGTATTTTCTTTTGGTTCTATGTTATTTTAAATTTCGGGACGAAATTTTTGTAAGGAGGGAAGGATGTTATAACATGGAAAAAAAAAAAAAAAATTTATTATTATTTATTTTTGCAATTATTATTATTATTATTATTATTATTATTATTATTGGATGTATGTGTATATGTATATATATATGTATATATATATATATGTATGTATAAATTTAAAATAATTATTTAGTAAATGTGTACACATGTGAGTGTGTGTGTGAAGTATGTAAATGTGTGTATATATATATATGGGTGTAGAACAGTGTGTGTATGTGTGTGTGCCGATTGTGTGTGTGTGTGACTTTGAGTGTTACACACTCAAAGGGGTATGGGGTAAGGTGGTGTGTGTGAGTGGGATTCAGGGAGTGGGAGAATGCAGGTTTGGCAGAGAGTAATTAGTCTTGGGGAGAGAGAGAGAGAGAGAGAGAGAGAGAGAGAGAGATATAGAGAGAGAGAAAATGAAGAGAAAAATAGAGTAGTCTCGGTGGGAAAGAAGAGAAGGAAAGAAACAGAAAGTGAGAGAGGGAAATAGAGTTCTGAGAGAGAGAGTTGAGGCTTGGTTGGGCTCGGAGCAAGAAGGTGGAAGAGGGCACGGCTAGAGAGAGAAACGGCCGAAAATTGGTAAGTGGGTTGCTTCTGTTTCAATTTTTTTTAGAGCATTTCAGTTGATTTAAATTGTAGAACCTTGTAGAGCATAATGTAGGGATTAAATTGCAAAAAGAATGAGGAGAAATAGGTGAGAAACTAGGGAGAAAACCCTAGTTGCAGGTTTCGGCCATGGAGGTTGAACCTCATCATTTTATGTGTAAAACTTCCTTTAAATGATCCTAAAATAACCCTATGAGGTGCAGAAAGTGAATGGGAGTGAATTGGGTTCAAAACAGTGGGGGAAAGTGGGGGGAAAATGGGTGGCCGGAGGGTTGACCGAGGGTTTGACCCTCTATTTCGTGGAGATGAGGAAGGTTTGGGGAGAAATGGAGGTGGGATATGGAACCTACACGAAAAACCCTAGAGGATGGCATTTTAAAAATGGGGAAAAGTCACCGGAAACCGGTCGCCGGCGCCGGAGAAGGCGCCGGAAGCCCACTGTTGCCCTACCAGAAAATCGGGGAAGAAGGTGGGGTGACCGGGTCGGGTCCCGGGTCGGATCCGGGTCCGGTTCGGGCGGGTGCGGGTCGCCCCTGCCACGTGTCAGCCCATGGTTTTAAATTAAAATGGAATTTGAACCTTTTGAATTTGAACCTTAACCCTGAACTTTCGGAAATTACAAATTGACCCCCCAACTGTTAGAAATCACACTTTGATCCACCTGATTAAATTATTAATAAAATATTAATTAAATTAATTAATTAATTATTTAATTTAATTAATTTAATTAATTAAATATTCAAAAACATCCCGGAGTCCAAATGGGACAAGTCATTAGTGTATTTTGACTATCTCAACCATTCTGAGACCAATGGTGAGGTCCATTTTACGAGACGGGGTCCCGAAAAATAAAAGACCCGTAGTGACCCTTAAAATTACCAAAATGCCCCTAACTTGAAATACTGTCAGACGAACTCCGAATTAGGTAAACAAATAGTGAAATTTTATTATCTCGAACATTCCGGACTCAACCGTGGAGTCCGATTTGTGAAAAGAGGTCACGAAGTGTAAGGACACGTGTAAAGTGCAAAATGACTGTTTTGCCCTTTTGAACCTCGGTGTCCGAATTGAGTTCTACGAGAACCTAGACTTATTTTCTTAAACGTTCTAAAACCAATGGTAGAGTTTAATTTAGCAGAATAGAAACTTATGAATTAAAGACATAAAATTTGATGAATAGCATAGATTCAAGTAACAATAGACTGAGTTGTAATTTCTACTTTTAGGGACATTGACAGGACAGGAGAGGGCGATCTGATCTTCTACATTTTCATCCGTCGGTTCAGTTACATATAGTGCACGATCTTCTAGGGTTGATACCAATCCATCAGGTATGGTGTTTTGCTAGTGTTAGAAATGAAGTTAAGTTAGGAATATTTGTGAATGACTGGAATGCTGTATGTGTTTATCTGTAATGTGTTTACCTGTTTATTTGGAATTGGTTGTTCACATGTTATGTGTTACTTGCAAGTTAATAAAATGAAGAACATGAATCGTGATGTACTAACATATGAGATATGCATGTATATGAAACTGATTGGTGATTGAATTATTATTGTCAGAGCATGTCATATTATTGAGATCCATGTTCATTGAGATTGCATTGGCATATTGGCATATGATGAATTCCTTGAGAACATGGCGTGGGTAAGCACATGGTGCTTTGCATTATGAGGGTGTAGATCCTGTGGTGAAAAACCCAAAATTGGCCATTGCATTGGTACTTCGAGCCATCGGGGAGTACCCGTAAATGAGACATGGGTGTGGCATAGAGTTGTGCATGGGTGTGTCATGCATACCATTCATATATATATATATATATATATATATATATTACTGCGATGTTGAATGTCATTTAGAAATAAATGTACACTTGCACATGCCACGCCTTAGCTTTATTTCTGGCATTAGCATTTCATCATACCAGCAGTTGTGCTGACCCATTCGTGGGCAACATTTTCAGATGAGGATCCTCCAGCCACTAGAGACTCGGTGATGCCCTGATAGGGTGAAGCCTGTGATGTATTTGTGATTCGTGAGACTTGTATTTTGTTATGTAAGGGCTTAAGCCCGAATGACTGATGAACAATGTATTCGATGTTATTTTATGTATGGATGATGATGGACGCTTATTTAGTAAATCTAATTACTTTTATCCTTTTATTTAATTTACTTTCTGTCTCGTTACTCGTGCCCCGGGTTCGTCGGAAATTCGGGGCGTGATAGATCGGGTGAATCCTAATTTCCAAGGATAGGCCTTATTTCCTTTAAATCAGACTATTCGTAATCAAGTTGCACTCT
This sequence comes from Nyssa sinensis, assembly GCA_008638375.1. NCBI lineage: Eukaryota > Viridiplantae > Streptophyta > Magnoliopsida > Cornales > Nyssaceae > Nyssa > Nyssa sinensis. The sequence goes on along the minus strand of CM018032.1, from coordinate 17,752,097 downwards.
TAGGCATAATTTAATAAATTTTTATTTTCAAGTGTCTTATTTTTTAGTTCTTAATTTGATAATATGGACCTCATCGTTGGGTCCGGAACGTCGAAGAAAGTCAATTTAGACTCTCGAACTTCCATTTGGTTTTGGGCATCATTAAGGGTAAAATGGTAATTTTATATTTTATGTGTCTAAATTTTTGGGATCCTGTCTCATAAAACAGACCCCACCATTGGGTCTGGAACATCAAAAAAAGTTAAAATACACTGCCATTTTATTATATTTGGGTAATGGAACATTTTACCATAATTAAATTAATTTAATTATTTAAGTTAATAATATATATATATATATTATTCAATTTATAATGCAAGTGCCATGGTGGCACTAGCACACACATGGCCTTTAGGTTCTTCAAGTGTGAGAGGTCTGTGGGTTGAGTTTGGGGAACTAAGACTCCTCTTTATTTTTCTAATTTTTCAATTGCCAAACAGTGGATGAGGGGCGAAATAGGGATAGGATATCCCAATCTTGTATGGGTTATCAAATCAATACCTCTAACTGCGTAGCCAAACAGACCAAAGTTATTTTAAAATTTACAACTAAAGCCCTAAATGACGTAGTTTCAATTACTCATCTCTATGCCTGGGCTGGTTCCAACCCGAACCCGAAACCCAACCCGACATTGTTCTTGTTCCCCATTTCTCTAGTAAGGGTTCCGATCGCCTTGTCCAGCATCGGTGACCGTCGCCAATAACTTTCCAATGCAAAATCAATGGGGTTTAAACCCTTATTTTATGAGGATTTTGATTCTACAATTTGTTTCTTGATTTGGTGAGTACTTAATCACGAAATTGAGGGTTTCAGTGGGTCTCCGTCGAGATCCACTTTTCTGGTGAGCTATATTTTTTCCTATTTTGTCACGTTCTAGCCACTGATTTTGCTTCATTTTTCTTCCTATGTGTTTCTGTGAGTGTAGGGAGTATTTCCTCGTTCCTAAAACCCAACAAAGTGATCAAAAACTTCAATCACCCATTTTACCTGACCGTACCTAAAACTCAATATTTCTCCATGGTCTCTTGACCATTTTTGAAGATTTAAATTGCAAAATGCTCCCCTTTTTATGCTCTTTTTGTCCATGCAAGTCATTTTAAGCTTTGCTCAAGCTAGGTTAAAACCTAAATTTCCCTAGTTTCGGATTCCAGGGTTCTTAGTGTATCTTAAGTCTAAGTTGTGTCATTTCCTTCTAATTTTCATCATCTTTCAATATTTGATACATATATGCATTTTAGCTTCCTAAAATTACACAAAATAGTAAGTTACAACCATTATTTTTCTAAAGAGAGAAACGTATAGCTTAGGTGTTTTTACGTTTGGACAGTGGATCTCTCCCTCCTTCTTGCTTGGTTTTTTGTCCTCTAGGCTTCTTATGCCTTGACAAGTGCTTGCATGCAAGCCTTTCCTTCTTCTCTTTCTCTTCTTCTTCTTCTTCTTCTTCTTCTTCTTCTTCTTCTTCTTCTTTCTCTCTCTTTCTCTCTAGCCGCGCACACACACACATGCACACTAAGTCAATTCTGACTTCTTCCCTCATACGCATAGCATATATATATATCTAGTGGAATATATAGCACAAAAGTGCTGTAGCCAAGTTGGTTATATTTTTAGGCGTAAGTTCTTTCCTTCTTTTTGGTCTTGGGTTGAAGACCTTGGGCCAACAGTTTTTGCCTATTTTTCTTCATTTTTCCTTTCTATGCCTTGTTTGGCATTTTGTATTTTATCCCAGTTTTCTTTTTGCATTATTTTTATTTCTTTCTCATGTACTTTTATTTTTATTTATTTCCTTCATGTGTCGACTTCATAAATTGAAGTCTTATTATTTTATAGCTTTTCTTTTTCTTGATTTAGTTTTTCTTAACTATTCTATTGTTTCTTAAAGTCCCTAATATTTAATTAGCAACTTAATTATCAATAATCGGGTCGGGGTGTTATAAAAACTCTATTGCTACTTAATTATATTAACCATCTCATTTTTTCAAGCATACATAACGTTGATCTTCTGTTGGGATGATACAACATTAATTGGACTCGTAAGGTATGTAACAAAACAACATAGTGCATACAACATTGTTTTGATCATTACTTGTACTACAGTACTAATCGACAAAATATGGAGTACAAATTATATTAATTGATAGTGTAGATCAAAATATGAAATGATATGTTAGTTACATACTATACTTCATCAAATAATGTTTCAAGTAAAAAATCACAATTATGTGTTTCATGCATCAAAATTAAGCGGCTCTGATACCAATTGATAGAAAACTTTGCAAAAAACTTAACATGAATATTTTAGTAATTCAATTCGATGCATGAAAACAATACGAATTCTATAAGTACTTATCTTGATCCATGATGATACGAAATTACTTGAGACAAAGAAGTCTTCACACAAGTGATCTTGATTCTCAAATTCTTTATTTGTATAAGATCTTAAACCACTTCTCTCTCTAGGCAATAAGAACCATATTTGTGGTGTTAATCATAAGTTTTGGACAGAGAGTGTGGTTTAGGACGTTATACTATTTATACTAGTTGTCTTCCCATCAAAGATCTTAAGCATTATAAAGACAATTAATTAAATCATAATTTAGGTTCATGTATCTCCCAAATTCATGTCTACATACTTAATGTATTTACCACGTTCATATTGAGATATATTGTGCATTTCCCAAACCAATGTATTGATCTTTCTCTTTTAGTATTCCAAGGTGCATTGATTAGTCACCATTTATCAATACACCTTTAGTCTTCCATACAATGTTTATATCAAGGTGCATTCATCAATTATCATCATTTAATTGATTTACATGAATCATTTTTTAATGGGATTAATCTAGTATAAACATGCATAGGCCACATTAAGTGAATCAAAGCTAACACGAGTCTCATGCCGTGTACACACATTTAGAATAATTCGCCCTCCCCATTTGCTATACTAAAAAGAAAAAGGACGAGTTTACTTAGTAACTCTTCCCATCACGTTTTGGAAAATTTAAAAAGTATATAAATAAGATAGGAGAGAATTTGAAAAAAAAAAAAAAAAAAGAAAAGATATTTGGCACTCAATAGAATTTGAGATTGATTTGAGAAAAGAAAGTTTAAATCCGTTCAATCTCACTTATAATATAAATTACTAAAATATTCTTGGTGTATTTGACAGTACACCAATATATATAATGGTGAAAAATAATAGCAAGAAAATTTAGTGTAATTGTGACGGGAGGTTATAGTTTTAAGCTTATTACAATCAAGGCAGAATGGATCTAGTATGGGATAACTTGTGATGTGGGTGGGATAGGTCTAAGTAGAGTTTTTTTTTTTTTTTTCTAAACATGAAAGGTTGAAGAAAAGGGCACCGTTCCATATTTTCAAAATTTTCATTATTTTTGGGTGATTCAGTCAATAGCTCACAAAAAAAGATAAAAATTATCCCCAGGTGTATTCCCAAATATATTAACCCTACAAGTCCTTTAACTGTTTTATAAATAAAATACCCTTATAATATTTTTTTTTTTCTCAAATGAGTCTAACTGAATTCCGTGAAAAGCACCTAGTTACCCAAAAAAAATTCAAACTTCAAATACTAACAATATATAAATCCATTTTTTATAAAATTTATATATTTTGACTCTAAAAAAGGAGATCTATTAAACAAGATTCAGATTGCATATAAAATTTTGAAGAAAAAAAATTGTTTCTAAAATTGTAAAATTTTAGAATCCCTGGAAGAAACAAATTGTAAAAAATTATTGTACCTAAAAGAACACAAACTATAAAATTTTAGGATTTAAAGAAAATAGTAAAAATTCAATCTTGCTATTAATTTCTTGATTTTTACTAGTTTTATTGAGTAGTGTTATGGATGTCAAAATACTTTTTTCAAGGTAGTGAAATTTGCCAAAAACTAAAATAAAATCAGTATTTAAAAAAGAGTGGGCTATAAAATTTTATAGTTTGTGGATGATTGGTGATTGAAACATTTTAGAGTTCTAAAAGAAGAGAAATAGATTATAGCTTTAGTTTGATTGTTGTACCATGCCATGGTATTAAATTATTAATTTGCCTTTTATGTTTGCTTTTTCAGTGCCATCGTTCATCAATGGAGGAGCTTTATAAATCCCATCGGTTCCCACTCAAATTCCATCTACTTCTCCAAATCTAGAAGTCAACCTATTAAAAATTAATTTTCATGTTGGTCTCCAAAGCTTTAGAAAGATAACAATGATTAGTTCAAATTCCAATTAAAAACTCCATTCCTACATTAGTTTAACCATTGCCACGCACAGTGTTCTATTGTTAATCAAAATGAAAAAAAAAAAAAAGTCAGCTTGGGTGGTACGATCGTCGAGTTCAACTGACAGTGCATGAAGGGCATGGAAGTCATAGGGGATCGTGTGTGTGGTTGTTAGTGTGGCAATGGGTGTCATTGGGGTGGTTGCGATTGTGTCGTTTTGGTGGATCGCAATGGCCAGTTAATGGCGGCTCTGCCTATGTACAATCAACACCATCACCATCATTGGATCGACAAAGGAGGTGGATGGCTTTGGGCAAGTGAGAGTGTAAACACTTCATTTTGTGACCCTTGATTAGTAGGGTTAAATCCTTAATTTTTCGTTATTTTGAGAACATTTCAATCATTTTTGTGACAAATTTAAAAAAAAATCCCTTGATTATGGGTAGTTTTGTTATTTCTGGGAAGTTAATAAAATATTTTTCACCTAGGGGTATTTTGGTAATTTCTTGCACAAAATAGTGCCTATGGGTAGTTTGGTCATTTTACACATTTTTTTACCCTCGAGGATATTCTCGTACTTTTGCACATCTTTCTAGTCTTCACGGGCACCCCTAACTATTCTCATAGGCTTCCTATCTCATAGGGATATTTCGATAATTTACCACAGTCCTACCTTCTGTAAGACTCCTTTACCTATTAGAGGGTTTCTGGTAATAATACCAAAAGCCTACCTTAAATAGGACTCTCTTGCCTTAAGGAGGTGTCTCGATATTTTTGGCTAAAGTCCTACCAAGGTAGGATTCTTTTGCACTCTTTTGCCCTCTTTTGCCCTTTGGGAGGGAATTTTGGTAATTTTTTCACAGTTTCACCTCTAGTAGGACTCTTCTACCCTTTGGAGGGCATTATGGTAATTTCAACACCATTTTACCCTTTGAGGTCATTTTGGTAATTTTGGCATAGTCTTACCTTTAGTAGGACTCTTTAGTCATTTGAGTGGTATATTCATAATTTCTATATCATTTACCCCATTTGGGGTAATTCAGTAATTTTAGTTCTTTCGTGACAAATTGGGCATATTTTCATGCCTTAAAGGGAAATTTGGTCATTTCCCATGCCTTGGAGGCAACTTAGTTGTTTCTCTACTAAATTGGAGGCAATTTAGTAATCTTGAGTGACAATAGATCATTTATGCACAATTTAGAGTTTCATGTTTTAGAATTTTCATAGATCTAGTTTCTAGACATTTCTTTTATAAGAAATTCATTGAATCTAGACATTTGCATTTTTAGAGTTTATTTAAAAATAAACTCTCTTTTTCTTAATTCTCGTTTATTCTTGCATGTAGACATTGATCTTATAGGTTCTTACATTTTCATAATTTATTTTTAATTTATTTATTTAGGATATTCATCTCTTAGAATAATTATTTGATTTTCTTTTTTATTAATCACATAACTATCACTCAATACATGATCATAGCCTTCCATTTGTGAGGTTGATTATAGGCCATTAGATAAAATCCTAATATTTTTCATATAAATAGACCTCATTAGTTACCATTCTAGAGGTCCACAATTTCATAGCCTTATGTTGTCATTCTAGTGCCTAAGCTCTCTCTCTCTCTCCCTCTCTCTCTAAAAGCCCTTTTTGTCTCAAGGTCGAAGCCCTACCCAGTTGATAGTCTAAAATCAAGGGGCAATTTGGAACCTTGCCTAAGTGATGATCCCAAGCCGAAAAATCTTAACTGATGTGCTGCCCGACATCTTTGACTAAACAAGGTACGCCCTAGACCCTATCTAGTCCTACTTATTCATTTTTTCCTTCTTTATCACTCTTCACAGAAGAGGGTAAACTAGAGAACTATGCGACTCTGATTCTATCTTAAGATGGATACTTAAGAAGCCTACGGGCCTGAATCAAATCCTCTTTCTCTTTCCTGTTTACTTTCTCTATTTTTATGTAAGTTCTATTTCTTTATTTTTCATTCTTAGTCTAATCAGTTGGTCATCACTTTCTATTGTCATTGATAGAAGTGGGTGACAAGAGCCCACGAGCCCTATCCATCATCTCTTATGCTCTCTATTTCATTTATCTATTATCCCTACTTTTATGTTATTTCTTTTATTTCTATATTTTTATAGAATGAATGAGCCTTGTGTTTAACATATTTGCCCCGTGTGAAGGAAAACATTTCTAAACAAGGTAGTGAAAAAAAAATCATGAGAGAAAAGTCAAAAGCAGAGAAAAGAAAGTATTTTCCTCTTCATAAGAAATATGTTCCAAGCAAGGAAGCAAGAAAATTGTTAAACAATTCTTATATACTTCAAAGATCTTTAAGGAAGAAATGAACTGCATTAGACCTGATTCTCAAAAAAAAGATACGTAGGTAGCTAATAAGTCACTTTAGGCTCGGTTATATTGGTCATGCTAAGAATGGACATGTACGTCAAGGTCACGCATATGAAGTTCATGCAAAGAATAGACATGCACATCAAGGCTCTGCACATTAAAGACATGCACACAAGAGGCTAGGTATCATGAACATTGGATTTTTGGGCCTTATATACCTTTTATTTCATAAACCTTACCCTAGCTTACGTTTCATCCCTAATACTAAGACCAAATTGAGGTTTTTCTTGCTTAAGGGAATTGTCACATTTGAACTAAGTGCTGTTTTATAGGGCCATGCAAAAATAGATGGATCATGTAGCAAACAACTTCAAATAAGGGACTTCTTCGTTACTTTTTTGCACTACATTGCTTCTTCATTCTTTACACACTTTTTGAGGTAACTCATCAAGAGGCTCCCTCCCTACCTATTTCCAACAATTACCTTCTCATACCTTACCTATCCTCTAAAGCAACTCGCAATTTCTTCACAAGGGGTTCCCTTATGCCCTATCCGTTTTAAGAGCAACCCTCACTTTTCCAAATCACACAAGTTTCTTTAATCAATTTTCTCGCTCATTCCAATATGGGAACCTTCTTCATCTAAAAGGTTCTATTTCGCATTTACCTTGCCTTGACAACTTTTCCCGTGTCTTGGGTAAAGTCTTCATTACTTTGATTTGCCTAAAAAAATTTTCATTCGATGACTTCATCCCACATGCTTAGTCGAACACAATCTTTTGTGAAAATCAATGATTATTATTTTTTCAAGTAATCATGGCAAAGTATGCTCAAAACAATTATCTAAGTTCTTTTTCAAAGAATCGTCCAAAGCATTTGGAAAAGACATTTTTTATCTATGTTCTTGAAGATAAATCTTAGGTAGATCAAATCTCCTAAGTGCTTGTGCCCTCAATTCATAACTCGAGCAGATTTCCTCAAATCATTATCATTTAGCAATGAGATGATACTTCAAAAATGGGCAATCCAACAACCACAACTTGAGCAAATTTTCTTTTCAAATAGCCAAAATGATTGGCAATAATCTAGGGGCTAGTGGAATCCAAGTCAAAGTCAAAATTCAAAAAAAGAAAAAGGTTTTTCAAAGATATCCAAAAAATCAGCCCTCTAAGGTTGAGAGTCTCTTTTTAAGGATGTTTCCTTCTATGGTTGATACATCCTCCCTCTACAGTGAATACTTTCCCTCTACTGGTTGAAACTTCCCTTTGTTGTGATGTTTCTTTCTACGGTGAATACTACTAGTTGATACTTCCCTCTATGGTGATGTTTCCCTCTACGGTGAATACTTTCCCTCTATTGGTTGGTACTTCCCTCTATGGTGATGTTTCCTTTTGTGGTTGATACATCTTCCCTCTACTGGTTGATATTTCCCTTTATGATGATGTTTCCTTTTGTGGTTGATACATCTTCCCTCTACTGGTTGATATTTCCCTTTATGATGATGTTTCCTTTTGTGGTTGATACATCTTCCCTCTATTAGTTGATATTTCCATCTGTGGTAATGTTTCATCATGTGGTTAATACATCCTCCCTCTACTGGTTGATACTTCCCTCTGTGGTGATGTTTCCTTCTATGGTTGATAATTTTCCTCTACTAGTTGATACTTTCCTCTATGGTGATGTTTCCTTCCACTGGTTGATGCTTCCCTCTATAGTGATGTTTCCTTCTATAGTTGATATGTCCTCCCTCTATGGTGATATTTCCTTCTATGGTTGATACTTTCCCTCTATGGTGATGTTTCATTCTATGGTTGATACATCCTATAAAGTCGATTTCACTTCAACTCATCACACTCCTTAGAAAATTTGATTAGTTCAATCCTTATAAAATTTTGGGCTATAATCGCAATGAAAATGCCAAATTTCTCTATTGGAGTTAATCTTAATTATCTCATCAGGCGACACAGTAATTGTTAGATCAAAGAACCAATCTGGTTTCCTTTCCCAAGCGAGTCATAACCACCAAGTCATCCCAATAATTTAGTGCTTCCCCAGTTGGGTTAAGTCATTCTTCTTTATAGAGTCACACAAAATTCCTTCATTCTGGTAGAGTTAGCCTAAGTCATCTCCATAGTGAATCACAATCTAATACAGAACCATTTTACATTGAAATCATTCAAGTCACGAACACCTAATAAGATCACATTTCATTTTAGGTAAGTCGTCTATCAATGACATAATCCTTTTAGGAAAGTCCGTTCATCAATGACATAATCCTTTTAGGTAAGCCGTCTACCAAGGACATAATCTCATAAAAACCTACTAAGATCGCATTTTCTTTTAGATAAGTCATCCATCAACGACATAATCCTTCTAGGCAAGCTGTCCTATCAAGGACATAATCCTTTTAAGTAAGTCATCTAAGGAAGCAATTTAATCGGACTTATTAGGATTGTATTTCCTTTTAAGTAAAACGTGTGAAGACATAATCCTATCATATGAAAGCGTAACCTCATGAAAGACTTAATAGGATCACATTTCCTTTTAAGTAAAACACTTGAGGATGTAATCCCATCTCATGAGAGCACAACCTCATGAAAGGCTTGTTAGGATTGTATTTCCACCCAAGCAGACTCATAGAAGTCATTTTTTAGGGCATAACTTCACGACAATCTTATCAGGATGTATCTTTTTAGGAAAACCCGGTAAGGACAACACTTATTTTCCTTATTCACGAACTACGGACGATCTGATTCACCTGAGGATATTACATAAGAATCTCATATTGAAATGAGTCCGACTATATCAAATCCACAATCAAGGTCAAAATGGCTATTCTTTATTCTAGTGTTAACATTCACTTGCTTGCAAGCTTCATCAACGAAGAGATTTTGTAGACATCTCATTTTGTAACCTTTGATTAAGTAAGGTTGAATCCTTAATTTTGTGGCTTTTCGAGGACATTTCGATCATTTTTGTGGCATATTTCGATAAATCCCTTGATTTAGGGTAGTTTCATCATTTCTTAGAAATTACTAGGATATTTCCCACATATGGGTATTTTGGTCATTTACACATTTTGACTCCTGAAGGTATTCTCATAATTTTGCACAACTTTCTAGTCCTCAAGGGCATTCCTAACAATTCTCTGAGGCTTCTCATCCCATAGGAGTATTTCGGTAATTTTACCATAGTCCTACCTCTAATAAGACTCTTCTGCCTATTGGAGCGCACTTTGGATAATTTTATCACAAAGTCCTACCTATAGTAGGACTCTTTTGTCATTGGGAGGACGTCTCGACATTTTTGGCCAGAAGTCTTATCTTTGTAAGACTCTTCTGCACTCTTTTGTCCCATGGCAGGTGTCACAAGGGTCAAAATTCGAATATGAATTTACTACCTTGTGATGGCACTAAGACACACTCTTAGTCAACCAATTAATACACAAGCACAAGAGGCTTAAAGGATTTGCAAAATGAAAGGCACACACAGAATTACAAGAAAAGCTTTCCCAACCTTTACTTCTCTCAACAATATAAGGAATACAGCCTTAGGGTTTACAGTGAACATGATGCTTTCACTGTTCTACAACCCCACTCTTACAATATAGATATAGACGAGAACATAAAGCCGCCCATGTGTGTCTATAACATGCACATGGGTGGCAGTTACACCCAACTGCAATTGGTTCTGTCTGAACAAACCACAAACAGCCATCTGTTGTTGCAGTTGATACCCCCAACTACTAAGGTTGTCTAAAGTCACTGATGACTGCCACCTTTGATCAAGCAGTTCCTCACACTACTAAATAAGTTGCTAGCCATAAGATCAAGCGCCAACATAGCAAGGTGGTTACTTCTGTCTGCCTTTGGACCATTTTGTCTTGTGACAGACCAGCAACCGCATCCACCTGTTCTGTCTGAACCAAAGCCACCCCAAACCCTTAAGGGTAAGGCTATGAGTACTCAACCTTTTGTCAACGAACCATATGATCCCACCAAGCTTTTTTGTCAGCCCACATTGCCAAACCATGCCTACTCATAGCCTGGTCTTTTGTATTAAATGTTGTCATTATATGTCGCCACCATTGGTGGTGGGGGTTAAACCACCAAGTCAGACCCTGCTTATAATAATAGCAACATGCCTTGCCCGGAAGGTGCTTATGACATGCACATGGGTGGCACTTACACCCCAACTACCTTGGGTTCTATCTGAACAAACCACAGAAAGCCACCTATTGTTGCAGTTGACACCCCTAACTACTAGAGTTGTCTAAAGTCACTGATGCCTGCCACATCTGATCAAAGCAGTTCCTCACACTACTAAATAAGATGCTAGCCATAAGATCAAGCGCCAAAATAGCAAGGTGGTTACTTCTGTCTGCCTTTGGACCATTTTGTCTTGTGCTAGACCAGCAACCGCATTCACCTGTTCTGTCTGAACCAAAGCCACCACAAACCCTTAAGGGCAAGGCTATGAGCACTCAACCTTTTGTCAAAGAACCATATGATCCTACCAAGTTTCTTTGTCAGCCCATATTGCCAAACCATGCCTACTCATGGCTTGGTCTTCTGTATTAAATGTTGCCACTATATGCCGCCACCGTTGGTGGTGAAGGTCGGACCACCAAGTCAGAATCTGCTTATAATAATAGCAACATGCCTTATCCCCGGAGGTGCCAAGGTCTTTGGCCGCATGGGTTACTTGCCTATGGGCACCTCAGGGAGGTACCCCCCTATATATGTTTTAGAAGAAATCGTCTAGCTGACAGGAGCTAACACAACTGTTAGCAAAGTCAAGCTTCTCCCCTTGTGCGCATACATCTTGCCAAATGCTATCTATACTTGCTAAAGTGTTGTCAAAATGCACTGCATTGCCCTTTGCTACCTAAGGCATGCACATCAGCTGCACCAAGTCTGAACTCTTTTAAGTATCCACCATGACAACATATTGTCAAAGTGCAGTGCCTTGGCCTTTCTTACTTTTATTAATTAATAAGTGTTTCTTTTATGTAGATAATTTTTTGTATAAAAATAAGACCTGAGACACAGTTTTTCAACAATATTTTGATTTTTCATAAAAAAAAAATGTATAATATTCAACTATAGGTACAAAATAACCTTCTAATCTCTTTTTACCAAAAAAGAAATTACGTTTACATATGTCATCATTTTTCTCACTTACAATGTTTTTTGCTTTAATTATGTTGAATTAATAAAATAATTATTAAGACATATCATAAATAAAATATATATAAATACATATATAACTATTTTATCTCTTTAATAATTAATATTAAAAAAAATTCTTTAGAAAGAATTAATAATTATTTGGTAATAAGATTATTAATTTTTTTTATCATAAAATTAAGTTAGTTTTTAAAAATTTAAAAATTATTAAATATTAGTAGTAAAAAGTAAATTGTACTCCAACTTAACCAAAAATAAAAAATACAATTAATTACCCACAGATAAGGCCAAGTAGATGACTTTGCACGTGTTCAATACGACATTCCACGTGGTATGCTAAGCACTAATTTAGTCACTCGCTATTTCAACATATATGACGAGTCACCGTCGCCGTTGCTTCGAGGACCTTCTGCAATCTCCAGCACTCTGGTCCCACATCCCAATAAAAGTCCACAAATCAATCTCATATGATCATGATCACGCCACGCGTAAAGCGTAGTCGGCACCGTTCCCCCACACACGTCACTCTCTCCTCCTTCCGGCACAATCGAGAAGTGGAATAGATATTCCCCTCGATAATGTTATATTTATTTAAAAATTTTATCAAAAATACTTATTTTCATAAATTGTTAATATTGTATTAGTTAAATATTATATTATATTATATAATAATGTGATATTTAATTAATATAATATTATTAATTTATAAAAATAAATATTTTAAATAAAATATAAAAATTCGATTAGCATTATTCTTCTTCTCATATGAGGTAGGGCAAAACCCACTTCCGTAACACCCACATCCCATCAACCCGTACAAATGGTTTAGTATTGAAACCGTTCCAAAACATTACTAAAAATTTAAATAAACAAAATAAAATTACAATATTATATATATATATATATATATTTATTATTAAAGAAGTGTTATCCTAATTTTACTAATTTTTTTTAATACAACCCTGAAAAAGAAAAAATTTATTTTAAATGTTTGTACATATATACATTAAACCTCAAACTTAAACTATGTCTATTTCAAATGGGACTTTAGTCCCCACTAATCCACTTTTTTTTTTTTTTAATGATATGAGATATCGTAAGTGTGTTAAATTAAATTTGAGAATTCTAAATTTACGCTACTTTTTTAAACTAACATGTCCACCACTCTAGCTTGCCTGTTTTTTTTTTATATATATATAATTTATCTTTTTATAATAATATTTAATAAATTAATAATCTCTAATTATTAATAAGTTTTTAAGAAACTGACTTAGTTAAATGGTTGATAATTAATAATTGTATTACTTAATATTTAATATTTTTAAAAAAAATAATCTTTTATAATATTAATTATTAGAGAGATAAAATAATTATACATATACTTATATATATCTTATTTACGATATGTTTTGATAATTTATATTTGTAAATCTATTTAAATTTGAGTTAAATGTATAATAAGTGAGAAAAATTATAACATAAGTAAACTGTAGAAATATAACTTCTTTAATTCAAAATGTTATTAAAATTTTTTATATGCCTTAAATTGACATTATATGTTTTTTTTTTTAAATATTGAAATGCCGTTAAAAAATTTGAATGTTAAATTTTTTGTGTCAAAATTCATATACATGTATAAAATAATTCTTTATTAATAAAAATATAAAAAAAAAATTATAATTAATAATTTTAATAATTAATAAATTTTCTCCCAAGTCTATAAATTATAAATGAGTTAATTGTATATGCTTTCTTCTTATATTGGCTTCACTTTAAAATCATAACTGAACCACGAGTCTAAGTATAACTAACCCAACCCAACCCAAAAAAATTCGGTTTGTGTTGGGTTGGGTCGGTTCAACCCATTCAGGTTAACTCTTTTTTTTTTTTGGCCTTTAAACTAGTCCCAAATTTTTATTTATTTTTTTATCAGTAAACTAATTTCAAAAAATTGTCTTTATATAATGTATATATAATCTTTGGGATAACTTGTCTATGTGTAATATATATAATCTTTGAATATATATACATATATTCGACACTTACAATGCTTGATATATATTATAAGTTTTTTTTTTTATGAATTGGCATGGGGGTATTTTGAGCCAATTTACACGTATCAGACTAAGTTCCCATTTTCCTGACAACCAGGCTTATCTTTTAAGCTCTAATTGCCAACGATCGGCACAGAATCTCCTTAAACTTGAGACTCTTAAATTTTATCATCAATGATTTTACCGCTCAACCACACCTTCGGGTGGTACATATTATAAGTTAAACTAAGTAAAATGATAAATTATACAGTCATGACAGCTAGTGGACACTTCACAAGTAGTTTGATAATTGTGAACTCAAAATTCATTCTCTTTCTTTCAAAATTGATAAACTATTAACTATTTATAAATATTAATGAATAGTTTCATATAATTATACATGACATATATATACATATAGTATATATAATATATATATATAATACATATATTTATATCTAAATATATATATATATGACATAAATATAATATATTATATATATATATATGTATACAGTGCATACATATAATATGTACAATAAATAACATAATACAATATGTATATATATACAGTGTAGTCATACATATATATATATATATATACAGTTACTCATACATATATATACGGTAGATAGCGTGTATATATACATACACATATATACAATATATTATATATATAATATACATATATATATATTATTTCTTTTATAAAAAAATAGTAAGAATTCGATTATCGAATTAGTTAAATTTATCCGAATTTTAAATTTTAAATCAAAACTGAGTTGATTAAATGGATTCTAAAATCAAACCGATTCAATTATTTTTAAAACCGAACAAACCTAATTCATTAAAATCGAATTCCAGTTCGATCGGGTAGATTCTACAATTCTTAGATTTGTTTTTTTGCACACTTACTTTATACCAACAGCCAATTTTGCAATGGCAAATAAGTGGGGTCATAGTCCACTCGCAGCGACCCACGTGTACCCTACCTGGCAGCCATCTCGCCTATATATGCAACTGCTTGGGTGTCAAATGGAAGAACAGGCACCCACCCATTATAGGAATTCACGGAGAGGGTTAACATTTGCTCTTCTTCCCTTCAATCGCTTCTCACTTTTTCCATTTCTCTCTCTAAGATTCTTCATTTGTTGTGGGAAGATGTTCATTGAGAGCTTTAAGGTTGAAAGTCCCAATGTTAAGTACACAGAGAGTGAGATTCATTCTGTTTACAACTATCAGACCACAGATCTTGTTCATGAGAACAGGAATGGAACGTACCAATGGATTGTCAAGCCCAAGACTGTCAAATACGAGTTCAAGACTGATACTCGTGTTCCTAAACTAGGGTTTGCCTCTTAAAACAAACACCCTCGTTCACATTGATTACTATGAATATGTTATGTGATCATATATTTATTGATTTTGGTAGGGTTATGCTGGTGGGGTGGGGAGGAAACAATGGTTCAACCTTGACAGGTGGTGTCATTGCAAATCGCGAGTGCGTTTCTTCATTCCTTCTTGTCCATTTAATTTGTAACTTTGTATTATAATAATAATTTTTTGTTTGTATTGGTGGTTGGTAAGATTTTATATTTTATATTTTAGTGGGAATTTTTTTTATGAATTTCAAGACGTGTGTTGAAATCTGTCAGAGGAATCTCTTGGGCAACCAAAGACAAGGTGCAGCAAGCCAACTATTTTGGCTCACTGACCCAAGCATCCACCATCAGAGTTGGATCTTTTAATGGAGAGGAGATTCATGCCCCATTCAAGAGCCTTCTCCCCATGGTACATACAAAGCATATATATATATATATATCTGTAATTACGTGTCTTGTATATCGACATATTATTTACAATTGATAATAGTAATTTTGTACGTATTTTTAATGAACAGGTGAATCCAGATGACATTGTGTTTGGGGGATGGGACATAAGTGACTTGAACTTGGCAGATGCCATGGCCAGGGCAAAGGTCTTGGACATTGATCTGCAGAAACAACTGAGGCCCTATATGGAATCCATGGTCCCACTCCCTGGAATCTACGACCCAGATTTCATTGCTGCCAATCAAGGGCCACGTGCCAACAACTGTCATAAAAGGAACCACAAAAGAGCAAGTCCAACAAATCATAAAAGACATTAGGTAAAATCACCAAGTCTTTAAAGGGTTTGATTATATTTTAGCTACCGATGAAAGTTTTTGATTGGTAAATTTGATGTTATATAATGTTTGATGTGTGTTAAATAGGGAGTTTAAGGAAGTAAATAAGGTAGATAAAGTGGTGGTGCTGTGGACTGCCAATACAGAGAGATACAGTAATGTAATTGTTGGACTAAATGACACTATGGAAAACCTATTGGCTTCCGTGGAAAAGAATGAAGCTGAGATATCTCCTTCCACTTTATATGCCATAGCTTGTGTTCTTGAAAACATTCCTTTCATAAATGGAAGTCCACAGAACACTTTTGTCCCAGGTTTTTAACCTTAATATTAATCCTCCTAACTTAATATATAACAACCTTACTTACGATGGCTTTGTAACATTAATTATCTTTTGGGTCTGATGTCCTCAGGGCTGATTGATTTGGCTATTAAGCGGAACAGTCTGATTGGTGGAGATGACTTCAAGAGTGGTCAGACCAAGATGAAATCTGTACTGGTTGATTTCCTCGTTGGGGCTGGTATCAAGGTATATCATACTCCCTCACTCCCAAGTCCCAAGTCTTAATTTAAGACTCTTTTATTTAATTTTAAAATATTATATAATAAGAGTTATTTTTAAAAAATTGATATATAAATTATTATAAAATATTTAATTATTATTTTCATCAATTTAATGTGAGAGAGATTAATTTTATAAATTTATACTTTTATTCAAACATGAAAGCATTTATTGCTTATCCTCCCTAAAGTTATTTTTTCTAAGAGACTTTTTTTATGGGGCAAAGGAAGTATATAAATATGTGTGTATTTATGTGGATTTCCTGATGTGACTTGATTATGGCTAATTTTTAAAATTTAGTGTTGGCCTTTATAATTATGGGGTAGTAAGAGTGGTGGGATTGTTGTGGTGATGACAGCCAACATCAATAGTGAGCTATAACCATCTGGGAAACAATGACGGCATGAATCTCTCTGCCCCCCAAACTTTCCGCTCCAAGGAGATATCCAAAAGCAACGTCGTGGACGACATGGTCTCTAGCAATGCCATCCTTTACGAGCCTGGCGAGCATCCTGACCACGTAGTTGTCATCAAGGTCTCTCTCTCTCTCTCTGTATATATCTATATATATGTGTGTGTGTGTGTGTGTGTGTGGTCGCATCTCATGTGTGTGGAGTGATGTAGTACGTGCCATACGTGGGAGATAGCAAAAGGGCTATGGATGAGTACACATCAGAGATATTCATGGGTGGGAAGAGCACCATAGTGTTGCACAACACATGTGAGGACTCCTTGTTGGCAGCTCCAATTATATTAGACTTGGTCCCTTCTTGCTGAGCTTAGCACTCGCATTCAGCTGAAAGCTGAAGGAGAGGTCTGTCACTTCCACACTAAACCTTCTAATTTTTCAATCCTTTATATGGCCATGTTTTGGCTTTAATGTATGACATACATTCAATATATTTGCAGGACAAGTTCCACTCTTTCCACCCGGTGGCTACCATCCTCAGCTACCTCACCAAGGCCCCTCTTGTAAGTGTACATGATAATTATTCCTTCTCTCTTTCTATTTTGGAATTAAAATTTTAGAGCTGTTATTGCGAGAAGTTATTTCATTAGTTTTGTGACGATCTCCATAGTTTTACCATAGTTTTAGTATTTTGTGATTTTTGCAACGATCTTCATAATTTCTATATTTTGTGACAAGGACGGAGTGAGAAAATATTTTTAGGGGAATTTTCATGAGAAATATTTTTTTTAGTAAGGCTACATCCCCTGAGCCTCTATACAGCTTCGCCCTTGTTTGTGAGTTTATATGGAATTCACTTTATTATTAAAATCATAAAAATCGACACATATGTGAGAGGCCGATGAAATAACTTCTCGTGCAGACAGTCTGGAAAGTGTATCAAGTGAAATACACAAATAACTAAGACTAGACTGCTCATAGCATATCTCTTAAAATTTTAGTCCACTAGCCAAATAAGTTATAAGCCATCTTATATCATTCAATTCTTGATTGAGATTTGATCGATCATGCCATGTGAGTGGGAGCTGGGATAGGGGAAATGGGACCCCCTAAAGGTGGATGTGACCTTTTACCATGAATTCATTCATGTTGCTCATATCAGTAACTAGAAACCATGTGTTCCATGGGTGTACCACAGATAATTACCAGTGCTTTTCTTCGTAGCCCATTCCATTTCTTGTGCACATAAATGCAAGATACGGGATGGGTACACCAAGAAATGTTTCTGTGTTGGTCTTCTTGTGTATTTGTGTGTGTGTGTGTGTGTGTTTTCAAGCAAAGAAATGCCTGGTATCCGTGGTTGATCAAGATGAATGAATATTTGATATTGTGATGGTGCTTGCTTAAAAAACAGGTACCCCCGGGTACGCCGGTGGTGAATGCGTTGGCAAAGCAGAGGGCGATGCTTGAAAACATAATGCGAGCTTGTGTTGGATTAGCTCCTGAGAACAACATGATTTTGGAATATAAGTGAAGAACCATAAGAAGGGATCTGCGGAAGATTGGTTATTTCAACTAGCGGAAGGACCATCTTTCCTTTCTCTTTTCTTCTTAGCTAGTTTGAAAATATGCATCCATGTTCTGAAGAATGATGTTTATGGGACTAGACTGAATATCCGTCTACTGTGTTTTTTTATCTTTGCATTTCGTGCTATTTTGGGTGGTGAATACATGTGTAATCTGTTTGCTTTGGCTCATTTTAGAGCAAGCAAGCACCCCCTCTTTCTATTGCAAATATATACATATATATTATCCAATTGTTGTAAAATGGCGTTCAAAGCATAAATGTCTCATTTAGCTTCTTTTTTTTTCGGGAAATCCTAAACTGAGTCCCATCAACTATAACTGTTGGTCCTATGGCAAGATTGTAAATCGAGCACTTGCAAATGTTCTTTTGGAGAGAGAGTAGATTCCTAAAACGTACTTGTGCACAATTATTTTATAATTAAATTTGATAAATATTTTATTTTATAACTCATTTTTTTATTAAAAATGGAATTGGATAATGAGTCTCATAAATGACGAGTTCACTCTTATGAAAAGGATTAAAAAGTGGGATATGTATCTTTATTCATAGTTATAATATCAAAATGTGATCCTACTTTGGTTTGATTGGTCTTAATCTTTTGAACATATTGTAAATTTAAGTAAGGGACAGCACTTCACTTTAAATTAGGTAAGAAATTTTTTTTTTTTATACATATTATTATAATTTTAATATATCATATATATATAATTATATATACATCATATAATTATTTAATTTTAATAAAAAAATAAAAATTACATAACTTATCCGACCTACTCAATTTGGCGCTAAGTACTGACCGTGAGTGAAAAATGATGGTGGCCCCACACTGCTAAAACAGCATGACCCACTGTATTCTGACCAGCCATGTGTTTGCAATTGTATTTGCAGGTACACTATCATCAATGCATGGAAGTACACTTATTCAAACACTGCCACATATATGTACACTATTAAAAATTAATTACATAAATACACACAAATATTTTTGTAATTCAATTTTAAGTCTATATTTACAAAAAAAAGAAAATTGATAATTTATGTAAATAAGTATAATAGAGGGTCTCAATATGTTCACAATAAATTAATTCTAATAGTAAAGTTCATTGTATTAAAAATTTTTATAAATTTAAAATAAATCTAGTATCTTCTTTATATAGAAGAAATGCCATCACTTCCCTGCATTCACTTCAACCCCATCAGTTACTAATTGATATTTCATAACAAATGAAATGTATCCAACGGCTACGTGGTGATGATACCCATCAATTCTTTTATTTACAACACTTTCCCTTTGGTGTCAATTAAGGAAATATTAATATCTTCTTATACTTTTAGTTATAATTTGAGTATTTTACTTGTACAAATCTTTGAAGCTGACGCATTTTATATTTATGTATCAGTTTTTTGAGAGTCGACGTTGGTAATGTCTTAGTAAATAAATCCGTTATATTGTCACTGGAATGTATCTGCTATATATTAAAATCATCAGCTCTTTTCGAGCTCATGAGCATAAAAGAAATTTGAAGAGATATGTTTAGTTCTATTTCTTTTAATGTAACTTCTCTTAACTTGTGCACTATGCTCACAATAAATTACTCTAGTAGTGAAATTTACTATAATTGAAATCTTTTATAAATTTAAAATAAATATGTTACCTCTTTTATATAGAAGAAATTTGCCACCTTCACGGCACCGCCATCAATTATTAATTGATATTTCATAACAAATAAAATGTATCCAAAAACTATGTGGTGTTGACGCCCATCAATTCTTTCATTTACAACATACACAAATTATTTCATACATAATTTTGTGGGCTGAGTTTATGTACTACAAAGTTTGTAAGTGATCCTGTATTCATTTTACTTTCAGTGTTGGAGCATTTGGACATCCTATATATTTTTTGAAAAAATGTTAGAATTTCTCAAATTATATTTTTATTATATTTTTTTTTGAAAAGTTATATATTTTTAATGTAATGTATTATTATATAATATTTTTGTGTGTAGCACGTGTAATTTTTAAGAATATTATGTAATACTTCCTCCGTCTCATTTTAAGAGTCCTTTATTACTATTCATTTTAAGAGTTTCATTTGAAAAGTTAAAGTATTTTTAAGTTATAAATTTTTAAAACTATCCTTTATTATACCTAATATAAACATGATTTATAATTAAATAAGGACAATAGTAAAAAATTAAAATAATAAAACAATACATCTAAAAAGGTTAGAATGTATGAAATAAACTATCATTTTGAGAGGAGGGAGTAACAGATTAAATTGAAAATTTAAATTGGAGATATCTAGACTCTAGGAGGCTGTTTAGGAAGGTCTAGAATCAGATTTATTAGATATAGATACGATTCAGATATGTCGAGCCCTAGTTTGGTAATCTTATTTTAGTTAAAAAACCAGTTCTCATCAAATCAAATTTTAGCCCGAAAGTGGGCCGTGTGTGATCAAGGGAAAAACTAAATCTCATTTACCAAATCGCGAGGAAAAAAATCAGTGAGAGAGATTGAATTTTCTTCAAACTAAAAGGAGAGAAATAGTGAGAACTTGTAAAGAAATCAAGACAATTTCTCGTATTGAAAAGAAATCAGGACAGTTTCTCGTCTCTCAGCACCAACAAAGAAGAAATTGAAAGAGGGTTTGAATCAATCCACAAAGAATGATTCTCCAATTATTTTAATATCTCTTTCTTCTCCATGGTAAACAATTTTGTATATACATCCATCTCTTTCCTCTCCCTGGGCAGTTTCTCTTTCTTCTCCATCTCCTTGATTCTTTTCTAATTTCTTATACAACATAAAAAATTAGGGGCTTTCAAAAGAAAATTTTACATATTCATGCCTAAAAATAACGGGTTTCTTTGTTTTTGTTGTTTTTTTTTGTCATTTTCTTTGTCTTGTTTGTTCTATCTTTCTTTGAGAATGAAACTATGATGATCGATGAATCAAATGGTATTAAGGTTGAGTAGAGCCATGGAGGTTCATAAATTGAAGAACAATGGTAGTCATGGTAGGTTGTTGGGTTGCAGACAGTGGCATGCTTGCTTGTATTGAGAATGTGTATAATGTGAAACCCAGATTAAGTTGAAACTGAACTGGTCCAATTTTTTAAAGACGCAAACAGGCCCTAACATTACTCATTTTTTTTTTAATGGATAACATTACTCATTTCTTTTGTACTTATATTGCATACTTCTTAAAGTATTTTCTATTTTAATTGACATCGTGGGTCCAGCTATATCTACCAACTGGCCAAGTTTGTTGCTGCCATACCCAAATATTTTAACTAGTTTTGGGCAGTTAACGGAGTTTTTTTTGTATTTGTTTTTGCCTTTGTGTTTTAGTTTGAAAAAACTATTTTGAAAAATATACTTGATTGTTTAGCTTGTTAGATATTGGGTCGAGTTGGATACGAATTCATAATCATTAAGATTTCATAAGATTTAATAGAGAATTGTGATAAAATAGATATTTTTATTATTATTTGGTTGGTTTTAAAATTCAACTAACGCAGTTTTGAAATTCTCCCAAGTTGTTATCCGCAAACTGACATGACCAGACTCCAAGATTCTTTCCAAGTTACTATGGAGAGACTTCTGGACTTAAATTGTGAAAAGACATAGGTGATTCGTACGTAATCGTTCTATTAACGAGGAAGCTCTCTTCGAGGCGTTACATTGATGATCAGAAAGTTCGTAACATAAGTTAAGATCTTCTACTTCCATGAATCCAAACCGAAATAGATAACTGGATTCACACCCGTTACATTGATGATCAGAAAGTTCATAACATAAGTCAAGATCTTCTACTTCCATGAATCCAAACCGAAATAGATAACTGGATTCACACCCGTTACATTGATGGTCAGAAAGTTCATAACATAAGTCAAGATCTTCTGCTTCCGCGAATCCAAACCGAAAAAGATAATCGGATTCACACCCGATTGTTATATGTATCTTTTCTTCATTGATATCAGAGCCATTTATGATTGTGATTCGCTTCTATGTTAAGATGCATGTTTAAACTTATTGATAAATTTATAGCATATAAAATGAGTTTCAAAATTTGCACAAAAAGTTAAGCTGTATGGGTGTTTTTTCAATTAAAATAAATATTACAAAACCGACATTGGATAAATCAATTAACAATGATTTCTAGCTAATTAAATAACTAGTTAGAATATAATAATTTGATAATGCAAAAAATCAGAAACTTAATTAAAAAATAATTCTAATAATTAATAAATTTTCTATCTCGGATGGTTATTAAAAATAAAAAAGTTGGCAGTATTATAATAATTATGATGGTTTCTAATTAAGAATTTTTTAAAAGAATCCTAAATTGAATAGGGTTTTAATTCTATTTTTTCACAAGGATACTTTGAAAATTTTAGGTACCAAACTCCAATAATTATCCAAAATTCTTTAAAAATTTTGCTAATTAGAAAGATTTTCTGTCTAAATTCGTATCCAATTATATTACGGAATCTTTTATTTTAATTAAATTTATAATTATTATTAGAGTTAATTGATCTTAGATGTTTTCAAAAATATTTCATTATTGTAGAATCAATACTAACAACATGTTTGAAAATCTTAGTTATGAAGAAAGGAAATGAGAGTATTAGTTATGAAGGAAATGAGAGGAGAGGAGAGGAGAGGAGAGGAGAGGATAATCCATCCTTTATGTTTGGATAACTAATAAAGAAAAGTAATATAATCCTTTTATCTTGTTTGAGAATGATAAAGAAGAGAAAGAAAAGAAAAGAATTTTATATTATTTTATTATTATACCCTTTTAAATTGTATTTGGATGCCCTAAGATAGAGGTGTTATTTTTATTTTGGCTTTTATAATTTTAAGGGTAATATTGGTATTATTAAAAATTCATTAAACCATTGTTTCCTTTCCTTCCATTTCCACCCTACTTTTGAAGTGATAACGAAATTGCTTAAATAAGGGTTAATCTCTCCCTTCCTTTCCTTCCTAATTTCTAAAACAAAGATGATATAAGCTCTCCTTTCCTTCCCTTTTTTTTCAATTCCTTTCATCCAAACATAGTATAAGTATACTTTCTATAGCATGTGTTTATGACGTGAAACTCTACTTTTTCTTATATTTCGTAAAAAACTGATGTGGCACTCTCTTCTTTTCTTTCCCTTCTTCTCCTTTATTTCTCTTTAATTAAACATATTATAAATGAATAATTATAGTACCAGATTCCTAAATTGAATTCAATTCTAATTTTAGAACGAATATTTTTTCTAATTAGAGAATTCTAAAACAAAATGGAAACCAAACTATAATGATTACCAAAAAATATTTTCTTTAATTAGTAAATTTTGAAAAGAAATGGAAACTTTGTAATTAGGATATTTTAAACAAGATTGTTGAATTAAATTGGATATAACTTTTTAAAAGGATATTTTTGCTAATACAGAGATTTTGATAAGAAAGAGAAACATAATGCTAATAACTACCTTAGTTTCTAATTAGGGTATTTTAAATAGATTCCTAAAAAGAATTGGATTCTAATTTTTAAAAAAGACACTTTTTCTAATTATGAGATTTTGAAAAAAAAAAAAAAACTCTAATAATTATATTAGTTTCTAATTATGAGATTTTAAAAAGATTCCAAAACTTAATTATATTCTAATTTAAAAAGTTATAAGGGCTTATTTGCCATATAATATATGTAAGATAATGGCTTATATAGAATTGCATTTTAATTTTAAAAAGTCATAGGGGATTATTTGGCATAGGGCACTTGGCATGTATGTAAGATAGTGACTTCTTTGAAATTATATATCTATATATCTATATATATATATATATATATTATTTTGTAACTATATTTGGCATTACATATTGTTTTGTAACTAAAGGAGCTTATTTGGTAATAATTTAGTAAGAAATTTATTTCATAAAATGAAGTTGCTCAAGTTTTCAACTTTAATAAAATAGCAAAAATTTAGAACATTTGACGATGCTAGAGAATAGAATTAGAATCAAAAGAAATACTTTTTTTTTGTTTTTATATGTAAGTCACTTCATAGTGATCAGAAATTACTAATAGATTAAAATAATAATAAGAATGATTACATTAATATTTCCATTGATATCTGGTAATCACATGACCTTCTTTGTTATTTTTGATATTACATATACTTTTTTTATTAAAATTTTTGGGACATGAATGTTAACGAAAAGCATAAATTTACTATTTTACGATTAAGAATAATTACACTGATCTATGTTGTGATATTTGATTATTACTAGGACCTTTCCTGTAATCTTCGAAAAGATAGAAGAGGTGGGTATAATATACAAGAATATTTTAGTCATATAAAGAATTAGTTAAAATTCTAACAGTGTCAATGACGGTTTATGTACGGAGGTGAGAATCTATATATTGTCACTATAACAGAGAAAATGTCAATATAATTTCAAACAACACACGAGAGGTTTCTATACAAATATAATTTCAAACAACACATGAGAGGTTTCTATACAACGAAGTCATAGAGGACTCGACATTTTCACTTTGGTACAATGAGATTTGGTCATTCATCAGATACTTAGAATATCCTGAAAGATAGACCTGAGGAGGATAGAACACCCTAAAATGGTGGGCTACCCAATTCATCATTTGTGGAGAAAAACTTTATGAAAGATCTTTCAATGGAGTACACCTATTGTGTTTGGATATATAAACATGAAGTTGGACATGTCATGACAGAAATCCACGAAGGGGGTATGTGAACCTCACATAAACGGACACATGCTGACCAAAAAGATAGTCCGACAAGGTTACTACTGGAATACCATGGATGAAGATTGTATTGCTTTTGTCAAGAAGTGTCCACAAATTTCAGATACACGCCAATCTTCAACATATTCCTCCTACGGAGTTGTACAACTTGACATTCCCTTGGTCCTTTATGACTTGGGGAATAGAAATTATTGGCAAAATCACACATAAAGCCTCCAATGGCCACGAATTCATTTAATAGCCATTGATTACTTCACCAAATGGATAGAAGCTGCTTCCTATGTTGTCCTCAATGTAAGGAAATAGCTCAGTTCACTAGAGTCAACATCATTTGTCGATATGGAGTACCCCATGAACTAATTTCAGACAATGACTTGCACTTCAAAGGGGAAGTCACTGATTTGATCGAAGAGTTTAGAATCACCCATCATCATTCCTCACTTTACCGACCTCAAACAAACTGGGACGGTAAAGGCAACAAATAAAACTCTACTGAACATCTTAAGGAAAACGACAAAGACCAGCAGAAACTAGCATGAGAAACTCCATTTTGCTTTATGGGAGTATCGTACATCTATCAGAATACTTATCGGATAAACTCTATACTCCCTAACATACGGGATGAAGAGTAACTCATGGGATGTCAAGTATAATTATCTCATAATAAAATGAATAAAATACTTCAAGAGTAATTTAGTTTTGTGCTAGCTGCTTGAAAGATTTAGAGAATATTTTCTTTTTTAGATTAATTTAAATTCTATGAGTCTAATGTTCACAAACCAATTAAATTTAAGAATCCTTTTTAGAAATACTAATTAAATTAAAACTTTATTTCACTAAAATTATAAAACAAAAAAGAAAGCCCTAATTGTTTGCCAACCCAACACTCCTCCATCAACATCTTTTCTTTTCATTGCAGTCTAGTTCTGAAAATTTATTGTTTTCAAATTAATCTCTCTTACTTTAATATATTATTAAATTCATATTGCGAGGTTGAATTATTTTAAGTATCTAAATCTTTATATATATTTTTGGTCACTGTAACACCACCACACATGGGAGATTGTGCATTCTTGGTAATGAGTTTTTGATTTTACATTATAAGTCAGTATTATTACATGATGCCTTTATAAGCCTGACATTTTTTTTTTTTGTTATTATGTTTCATCCCTTGGAAGGTAAGGAATGTCAATCCTTAATAGAACTTAATTTGAAAGGTTTTTCCCTCTAAATGTTTAACTAAAATTAGTTAAATAATTAGAAAATTATATATATGGAAGATTAATCTTATACAACTAATAGAAAATTTAGTAGCTTCGTATAATATTTTTTCCTACAATCAATAAGCCTAAAAAACAAAGATTCAAGGTAATTAAAATCACAAATCTATTTTATTTAAGAAGAAGTAATTAAATAATTCAGGATAGGTTTTGGGAAGCAAATCGCACTGTTTAAATCCAATTAGGAAACTGATCTGCGCGACATTCGTTCTCACGAATTAAGGTAGGTTTTGGGAAGCAAATCACACTAGTTTAAATCCAATTAGGAAACTGATCTGCATGACATTCGTTCACACAAATTGGGTGTTCATTCGCAAGAAGTTCAATTCGTTCGAACGAACTCTCGAATGAATGTGATTTGTAAGTTACTGAAAAACTCGTTGGAACATTCGTTCGAACAAATATCCTATAAATATGTTTCTGAAAAATTCGTTCACTTGAAAAATAGAATGAATAATTCGTTAAATTATACGAAAAACTTACTTGGTATATTCGTGCAAACGAATTCATGATTCGTGCAAACAAACCCATGATTCGTTCGAACAAATAGTATGGGTGACGGATAAGGCAATGGAGGATTAGGACAAAACCTGGTGAATTAAGTCATTGACGTCAACTGTAGTGAGAGGAGTGGACTGGAGACGAAGACTCGGGTGCAGAGGAAGTAAAGGAAGCAAGCGCAGCTGTTTGTTAGGGAAGGTGTAGGTGAAGTCACCGCAGCTGTCTCTTAGGAAGCTTGTTGCTGCTTATAATACTTGAACTTGCGACATTCATCGATGGTGTGACCACGGAAGTTACACTACCTATAAAGATGATTCCTGAAGTTGGATTAGGATGATGAACGTCCTAGTAGAAGACTGATGAAGTACCATGAGAAGCAGTGGCAAGAACCATATCAGATGAGTGCATTTTCATAGTGGAACGATGAGTTTCTTCAGAGATAAGTTCAGAAACCGCAACATCTAAAGTCAGAAGTGGTTGACGATGAAGAAGAGAGGCTCGAGTAGATTCAAAATCATCATGAAGAGCCATCATGAAGTGCATAAACTTCCGTCGATCAAGCTAGGCAGCAAACGTTTCAATGTTTTGAGCACATGCTAACTTTGGATTTGCGGGAGATAATTGTTCCCAAAGATGATTAGTCTGAGAATAAAAATCAGCAATAGACTGACCTGGTTCTTGACGCATTTGATAAAGTTTAGCTTCTAGTTGAAACTCTAAGGAAGCATCATAGGTGCAGCTATATCTTTTGGCCAGAAAATCCCAAGTAACCTTAGCATTCCCAAGTCTTAGAAGAAGACTATTGATAGATGGAATAGAGGTGTTGATGAACCAAGACAGAATCTTGTAGTGAGTGCTGTCCCATTTTTCTAGACGAGACACAAACGCCTCTTCTGTTTCACTTCCCTTCTGTGTTAGGTTTAGGAGAGGCACCAGTCACATAACGCCATAATCGGCGTCCTTTTAAGAAAACCTCCATATTCTGAGCCCACATACTATAATTGGATCCATCCAACATTACATTAATAGGGCAGACAATTGAGTTGAGATGCGATGCAGATGCAGATTGAGACATATTGAAGCTTCAAATGCACAAACAGACTGCGAAAATGAAACCAGGACAAAAAACTGAGCAGAAAGCACCTGTTCCGTAAAAAGTCAATGGTCAACGGTCAATGGTCAACGATGGCGTGGACTAGGGCTGACGTGGACAGGATGCTAGTGCGTGAGGCGCATGAACAGAACAGCAAGAGGCGCGTGGGGTGCGTAGGGGCGCGTGAGGCGACGAAGTAGACCAGCGAGTGGCGCGTCGGAGCACGTGGGACTTCTTCTAAAGGCGATTTCGGCAGGCGTTGGACTCCTTTCTGAATGGGTTTTCTACTGGTGGCACTACAAGAAATGAGCTTATTTCCTACGCATTTTAGCCGACCGTCGAAAATAATTAATTATTACCGACCAAAACTACTATAAGTCAAAAATAATTAATTATTACCGACCACAACTACTATGCAGTCGGAAATAATTAACTATTACCGACCACAATATGTTGTGTCAGGAAATAATCAACTATAATCGACCATTTTATAAGTCGGCAATAACTAAATTTAATAAAGGTTATTTCCGACGCTATTAATCGTCGAAAAAAATTACTATTACCGACCAAAATATGCTGTGTCGGAAATAATCAAATATAATCGACCATTTCACAAGTTGAAAATAACTAAATTTACTAAAGTATATTTTCCGACGCTAGTAATCGTCGGAAAAAAGTTACTATTACCGACCAAACTAGTCGGTGTCGGAAATAAGTAACTACAACCGACCATCTTTTTGGTTGGAAATAACCTGTTTTGCTCAAAACTTCGCGCCTCTATCTGTCTAGCCACTGTCAACCTCGCGCCTCTCTCTGATCTCTCACCTCTCTGTCTCTGTCTCTCGCCGATCTCTCTGATCTCTCACCTCTCTCGCCGATCTCTCTAATCTCTCACCTCTCTCACCGATCTCTCGCCGATCTCTCCCCTCTAGATCCACAAAAAAATAACAGTGTTCTGCCTCAGTCTTCTTCGTCGCAGGGAGACTTAGGGCACAAAGTGAAGGAGATTTTCTTAGTCGTTGTCGAAGCAAGCCCCTCTCGTGTTGTCGTTGCCTGATCGATTTAAAGTCCTCTGCATCGTCAACAGCTCTCTCTCTCCCCAAAGCCAGGTATGCCTCCTTCTCCTCTTATTCTTCTTCTTCTTTTATTTAATTTTTTTTTTGTGCAATTATTCTTTATCCTCCGAATCTGATCGACATCGGCTCTAGAGCATGTAACGTTTAGAAAATTGACTCGCACAACCCCCCTAAAATTTGGGCGTGTGTTTGAGATCCCTATAAAGTAGAAATGTGTGTGTGTGTTTGTGTGTGTGTTCTACTGTTTCAAAAACAAATTAACAGGCCAACTAAAAAAGAACAAACAAAAAATATCTATCCAGTTTAATCCATCCATATTTTCCATCTACTAAACTGCTATAGGTATCCTCAATATTGATTGTTATGAATACACTACATCAGAAAACCAAATTATCCCTAATAATACATTGATATTCCATCTGCTTGAATAATTTGTTTTACAATTCTTTGCTGTGTTTGTTTTGAGATGGCTCCAATTGAATTAGCTAAATTTCTAGAGTTCAAATACTATGGAAAATATGAAATTTTAAATCTTTGTCACTAGTTCTAGAGTTCAAACATAAGAAAGTCGATACTAGCTATATACAAATCACTATATACTCGCTACAACATCACTCAATATAATAAAATTCATAATATGACTAAATCTTGGTTGGACAGTCATTCTGTGTTAAAAATATTTTGTGAAATCCAATTAATTTTCAAATGTTGCTTTTCATATAGATAAGTCAAATATAATGCTTCTTAGCAACACTGCAGAATCTGATAGTTTTGACACAGATTGCTTCCTTTAGCAAACAATTTAAATCAAATAATTCAAATGCAGAGTTTTCAAACTGAGTCCCTAAGGCCACTGGGCTCCTATTGGCTTTGTGTCAAAAAGTCCCTTCACCATTCAATATTTAAAAAGGGGCATCCAGCATGGTCTAATATAGGCCATCACACTTAAAATAACATTATTGAACTTAAAATATTTTTTCATTTTTAGAAGAATCAAAACAGCCCCTAAGTTCGTGAAAGTCCATTGTACTAATATTTTATCTTGCAATTAACTCAACAAAGTTTTTGTTCCTTTGGGATTGGCTGCATGAGACCTGTTATGACTCTTCTCTCTGTTTTTGGGCCATGAATGCCTCTACATCTGGATGGCGAAAAAATAGAGGGAAGGAAGCAGGTAGGTTGTTCACTTGCCAAAAAAAAAAAAAAAATTATTGAGTATACCTTGCAACACTAATGGATTTCAGAAGAATGAAGGACATAAATTAGCATATTACGAGGATTTGCAACGTCATCGATCTTTTAAAGCTATTGATAATGAAAATGATGGCAGTGCGACTAGATCATCATCTCGGATTAGGACTGACAGTGAAGCTTTTCAAGTTGACACTTTACAGGTTGTCATCAATGTGGAGTCAAATTAGACTGATTCTACTTTCATCAATGATGATACAAGTGATGAAGATGACGATACATTGATAGATTATTGTAATGATGAAGAAGATTAGTTGTCAACTCATGATGATACTGATATAGATGAGTGATGGAGAGAAAGTGAAATGTAAAAACACTAATTCTAGAATGTAAATATATTGTAGCTCCATATGGATTTCGTGATTCTCTCCCTAATTTTGTGGGTGACATGAATGTGATATTTAGCTAACTATTATATTGCATTCTCTCTCAATTTAATTAATGGACTACGATGACTAATATAGAGGGAAAAAAAAAACAGAACGTGGGGACAGTTCTCTCATGTTGGGGAGTTCTTTATGGAGAAAAATGGGTTTCCTCTAGGAATTTTTTGTTTCTTCTTCCTCTGCTTGTCTCTTTGTTGTTTGAGCTGTTTGGAGTTCTCTTGAGTTGTTTAGGTTCCTCTGTTTTGTTCTCTTGAGTTGGTATTGTGGTTTGGTTGCTGTTTTGTTGAATGTTTGTACATTGCTTTGCTGTTTAGTTGAATGTTTAGTTGATTTTTTTAATCAACAGTAACGATTCTTATCAATAGAGAGTAGCTTTATTGTTTGAATAGAGAGGTCTTGAATTTTGACATATAACTCAAAGGCAGCATTCCTTATTTTACCGACTAAAGATATGGTCGAAAATAAACTTTTACCGACTAAAGATGTGGTCGGAAATAAACTTTTGCCGACGATAGATGTGGTCGGAAATAAAGTTTTACCGACTGATAGATATCGTCGGTAATACACTTTTACCGACGAAAGATATGGTCGGAAATAATATTTTATTCCGACGCTTAATAGAGTCGGTAATAGTTAATATTTCCGACGCTACAATATTTTCGTCGGTAATCTTTTTTGTGACCATTTTATTACCGACTCATTTTGGTGACGTTTATTATTGGTCGGCAAAGATTATTTCTGACGCGAAGTGGGTTATTTCCGACCGCATATGGTGTCGGAATAAAGCCTTTTTCTTGTAGTGTGGTGGTACCTCGGTGAAAAAGCGTCTGAAACAGTGCAAGTCGATGAAGGCCGAAAGAGATGGTGGCACGTGACAGAGTGTCTTTCACGGGAGGGAAGTCCCGTACCTTGCGAATCTAGTTCTAGACTTACTATTCCAGATTGGACTGCAAAAAGCTTAAAAGAACTCTAAGTAGTGGCTACCTGTCACAAGAAAGAGCGCCTAAAAATTTGTCAGGAAGAACGTCGGAAAGAAAGAAAAGAAAAAATTACAGGCCACAAGTTTGTGGCTTTGATACCATGAAGAAATAGAGAAAAGAAAATAACTGAGGAAATATTTGTATATATTTCTGTGTGTTTTGAAACTGTATAATATGAGGCCTATTTATAGGTAGAATGAGGCAGGCCAAATAAAAAAGGAAAGACAATGTGGGAATACAATGTGAGAATATGTTGTATTCTATATTTTAGAATATTTTTATTCTAACAATGTTAAACCTCAGTTTTTCCAGTTTTAAGTCAATGAAGTATACTAGCCCACTCGGCAAATGATTTTAAGTAAAAGGCAAACTCAAATGAGCTACTATTATTCATTAAATAATCTTTACTATATACTTTCACATATTAAAATGGTAACTTAAACTAAATGCATCGAGAGTATGCGTGTGAAGATAGATCCAATCCAAACTCACCAAGCGCTTTCCAACCCTTGCCATATGAGTATGTGAGAGTCATGCGGAATAAGATAGCCTTTAATTAGAGGTAGATACATTTTTCAATAGTCACAAGGCTTAAGAATTCTAAACTTAATAACTTGGTGAACTTTACAACTCAATGACAATTTTAGTCACTAATAGATTAGCCAACACTGTAATGAATAGTCCTAACATATATGCATTACCTTGGCTAAGAGATGAAGACAATACTCAATAAATATGGAAATTGATATCAAAATAAAGCACACAGTTTCCATTGCCCATGTTGGTGTTATATCTTCATGTCTACTCTTTCTAATCAAACCCATGAGGAAACTTAGAAAGCTTAGACTATGAAGAAGATGTTGATTTCTTTTGTATGTACACAGAGAAACTAGAAGATAACGTAGATTTATGATGCTATTATTTGTGATAGTGTCTATAAAGCCTTGATCAATTGATGTGGTTCAATTGGAGAATTTTCACAAATTCTCACAAATACTTAAAAAAACAAAATATGTTTGCTAGGATTTTTTAAAAAAAGTTCACAAATTCTTTTTTCAGATAGGTAACTTTTTGGCAGAAAATTTTCTTTGTTGCTATACTTCTCTTTTAGTTATGTATTATTTTCTCTATCTATTTTTTTTTTTTTTGTTTTACCAATGTTGGAGTATTACTACTTTCCTATAAGGAATAAAAATTGTTTGATGCATTGCTAAAAATATGTGTTATATTTTTTATTGAAGGAATTTCTCAAATTTCTTTATCTCGAGACAAAGACATTTCTCTATCCATGTTAAGTGGACAGAGAATTTTTGATGAAAATTTGCTATTGAAAAAAAATGAATTTTTTTGACAAAATTTCTTATGTAATATAGATCTTGTTTGATAAATCTCGATTTTTATAATCCAAATATATAATTTTTATGGAAAACAGTTTGATATATTACAAGTTATTTAATTTTAAAGTTTCTAAAACAAAAAGTGATGACATGACAGTGAATGGAGCTCATGAATGAGTTGAATGAAGATATTCTTCCGTGTTTTTTACCCAGGAATTTTTTTGTCAAGAAAATAGGTAAGTACTTTTGAGGTTAATAATACTTTGGTTTGAACTTAGACTAACCTATCATTGAATCCCCTTTTTTATATTGGAATGTAGGATATGTCAGTCCTTAATAACATTTAATTTACAAGGTTTTTTCTTTCGATGTTTAACTAAAATTAGTTAAAATAAATAAATAAAAACTATGTGTATAAAAGATTAATCTTATATGAAAGAGGAAATTATCATGTATAAAATATAAGTTTATTTATTGCGCCATTTTTTTAATAGTTCTATATAACACAGATTAATGCTAGTATATTTATATACACACGTATATGTTTTGTGTTTTTTATTTCATAGCAGTCCCAAAAAGAATAAAATAATTAATTCTATTTTTTTTAGAGGGGATTCTCACTTTCAGGAAACGAGGTATAGAAAATTTGCTGGATAATGACATCATGGATCAGGCCAATGTAGCCCAAGGTCAATCCATCAAAGCCCTGGACATGCCCATCCATCCCTATGCCCTTAAGATGGCTGTGGCCCAGTGGGTTTTAAATATATATGAATAGGGTTGTAATGAATTGTGTCCTTACCGGATTCAGAGTACAAGCCAAAATAGCCCATGGGTTTGGGCATAACCGCAGGCCCTGGGACTGTCCTAGTGGATTCATTTCATTGATTGTGGGATAAAATTATTATTCACCTTTCAAAACCAAAAAACATAAAGAACAAAAAGGAAAAGAAGAGAGAGTCTCATAGAGGCCATAAAAAAGGAAAATGATATGTATATTTAATTTATATCTTCAATTGTATTTTTAATGTAATATGTCATGATATGATAATTTTAGGTCTTACATGATGTAATTTTCAAAACTACTATATCTTAACACATCACATTGAAGGTACCATTAGGAATATAGATTGAGTATATCTAGTACTAATCAAAAAAAAAAAAAAAAAAAATTTAAAAAAACCCCCTAAACCTATTAAGGTACTATGAAGTTTTTACATAGTCATATGCAAAATAGCTTTAAACATGTGACATAAATAATATTATAATTATGCTCTAGATCTAATTTAATATATATGTCACATGTTTAAATTTGATTTGCAAGATCACGGAGAAACTCCATGCTACCTTAAAACTCCACCTTTTTGTTTTTCTAAAATAGAACAACAACACGGTTGTTGCCACTATTCTTAAATTAAGTAAACTAAATAAAATCTTATTTTAATTATTCGAGATTGCTTACATATTTTTCTCCATTTAAGGTGAAATCTCATGTTATCATATCTTTTTTAATTTTTTGAATTTAAGTTAATTTTGTTTTTCTCCTTCCCTAACGCATGATCTGTATCATGATTTGTGAAACTACTAATAATTTTAATTTTAGTAGTTGCACAACTATTTAAAGGAGCGATTTGTAATAGAGTAATTTTATTTAGTCCAAAACTCTATTAATAAGCTGACTAGGCATATATATCATGTAATTTATTACAAATATAAAAATAATTTTATTATGTGTCGAGTCGATTTACAATTTTAACTTATCGAGTTGAAGTAAAAATCATTTAGCTTTACAAAATGGAGAGAAGGAGAAGAGAAAACAGTAAACACATCATGATACCTATGAAAAACAAAGGCTTTGTTTTACTACACACTTCAACATTGTTAGCCCTACTGCTCAAATTAGTTAATGTACTACACTTGTGCAATAGAAAAAAAAAAAAAAAGAAGAAAGGTTCAGTTCTATTATCATCATATGCGATTATATATATTCAGCTCAAATTAGTTAGTCATGCATATAGACAAATTGAGGAGTGAGAAGAACAAACTTCAACATATGAATGGGACATCTTTTATCAACACACACATATGTATGTGTGTATGTATGTATATGTCTGTACAAAGTCACCATCTTTATCATTAGTACATGCTGGAAGGAAATTCAGCATATCATCTGCTTACACCTAAGAGAGCAGGTTATATTTCTTTACTTCAAGTCAGACTGATTAGCTTTCATAGGAAAACAAGTCTACTATGATTATTTTACCCACTTGTCAGTAAACCAGGGGTCTGTCTTGATTATGCCCTACAACATATTGATAATCTAAGCTATCAGTGAAGAAAACAATATTTTTGTTACCACTTGTACAAGTATATACAAAAATAATTGATTTGACAGTATATAAAGTAACACCCAATTGTAAAAACAAATTGTATTTAAATCAACTAGGAAAATTATGGGTTAAACTAATCATTTGGGCAATGGGCTGGCATCCCAATCCCCAACAATGAGCCTTGAAAATCTTGAAAGCAACTGATAACCAAACAACACTCAAATGCCACCAAGGCACATTACTTGGTTAACTACCACCAGATGGAACTGATGGGCTATTAGAATGCCTTTCTTTTTTTTCTTTTTTGGGGATGGGGGGTGTTGTACCATAAAAAAATAAAATAAAATAAGTGGAGGGCCATTGACTCAATAGAAAATTCACAACAAATCTTCCCAGCTATGCTCTTCAAGATTTGGTTGCATTTTTAATAACATCAGAAAGAGAAATCATCTAGTTAATTATTATCTATTAAATTGTGTATGACCTCTTAGAAGATATATATATATATATATATATATATATATATAGATATATATGGATGAGAGTGAGATACCATGTATTATAATCATAATTTGTGCACCAAGTAATAAGAAGGTTGGATTTGTATTATGAGAACTGAACGAGTGTACATTCTTTTTATAAATTAAGGCGTGTTCAAGCAAGTCTTTGCTTATAATAAGATCTAGGTTGTCATAATCTTAGCTCGGTGACAAAGACTCCTGGAGCTTGCTTCGTAAATCACCAACCAAAGAGTCAGGTCGAACATGAGATTATTATTTAATCCCCAAAGAGGACCATACATTATCGTCCGTGATGAAGGGTTTATTATCATGTTGTCTATATTATTTTTTTTTGTGCAATGACAAACGACACTAAGGAAC
Source organism: Nyssa sinensis (assembly GCA_008638375.1). Classification (NCBI taxonomy): domain Eukaryota; kingdom Viridiplantae; phylum Streptophyta; class Magnoliopsida; order Cornales; family Nyssaceae; genus Nyssa; species Nyssa sinensis. Next base: position 17,715,617 of record CM018032.1, on the reverse strand, counting down.
AGCCTTCCCCTGCCATAAATCCTTCCAATTCAAATGAAGTTGGGGCTTAATCTCCATAATTAGGGGAGGATGGGCCCCCTCGCTGAGTTTGGACGTCGCAAGGAATTGTGTCTCCTCCTGTCATAGTGGAAATTTGTATTTTAACACGTATAGGGGAAGGCCTCCTTCCCACCACCCCCAAGGCATGGGCGCGGTATGCCTAGGCAAGCCTTGGCATGACATGGCTTGCGCAGTCCTAAGGACTCGTTGGGGTGGCTACTTGGTTGGTTGCAAGGACAAGGGGTAGAGCATAGGACTGACTTAGTGATGACTTGGTGACATTGTGGTTGAACTCGTGGGTTTGACTGTGGAAACTTATTGCTCGAAGTGAAAAAATGTTGTTGATAACTTGGCATAGGTGCAACCCCAACATGCAAGTGGCTTGATTGGGCAGAGTTGGGCAAGGCATGGGTGCAAGCCTTGGGCACTAGTGAGCAAGTTAGTGTGCACTAGAGCTGTTTTAATGTGTTGGCTTAGACAAGGCTTGGCTAAGGCAACGTGACTATGAGATGTGGCTCAGACATGTGGCGATGGCTAGGTGTCATGGCCAAGACATTTTTCATGTTATTTAGACACGACTGTTTGAGTTAGTTATGCAGGAAAACATGTAGCTGATGTGATGCATGAATCATCACATGGCAATTCGTGGATAACTACCATATCTCTTGTGGCTGATGTGGTGGCAAACACATGCAACCCAACTGCTGTGATCATGGGCGCTTGCGGAGATTATGGCTGTAGTTGAAAAGGACATTTACAAGGACATGTGGTAGTGATTGGAGTAAGGCTGGTGGGTAGCACAATTGTTGTGTTCAGATGGCAGCAAAATAGAGGGCTTCTGTAAATGTTAGGGAATAACACAACTGCTTGGGTCAGGTGGCTACGCTAGAGACAAGCATGTGCCACACACAACTGCTCATGGACAAATGACATAGTCTAGGGCTTTTGTGTCGTATTACAGCTGTTGTAGTGTGCCTATATAATGTATGCATCTATGCCAGTGTTTGGCAGAGAAAGCGTTAGTGAGAATTTTTGTAAAGCACAATGCCTAGTGCCAGTGTAAAGCTTAGTGGCTCAGAGTGTTCCCTTTGTATTCAGAAAGATTGTTTGAATAAAAAGACGGAGAAGAGTTTTCCTGTAATTCGTGTGCCTTTGTTTTGTGTGTTTAGATGGCTAGTCATAGGATAACACTATCATGGGTTTCGCCTCAATTTTCTACACTTCAGAAAATTACTCCATGACACCTACCATGATTATACATAAAAATAAGAATACTAAAATTATTTTTTTCTTTTATTATTATTATTATTATTATTATTATTATTACTACTGTTTAAATTATGATAATAAGTTTAGCGGGTCAAGTGTTAGACACTATTAATTTGAAGCAGGTTCAGAGTGAGATTTTTTTAAACCGAAAATATTAGAGATAAGGGTATTCATATCCTAATTGGCATTCCTAGTTGTGCTCAATTCTCAAATCCGTGAATGAAAGAAAACTAATGGAAACGAAAACCAAAAGATAAAGTAAAGAGCTTAATCTATTTATGAAAATATTTATTTTCCTTTATTTTCCCAAGTTTTCTTGCTAAAGAAAATTTGGACTTCTTAAAAGTTATGAAAATACCTTCATTTTCTCCTTCATATTTTTTTGAGAGCTTTGGTGAGTGGTGCCCCAATAAAAGTGAAATTAAGATAGGGTTCATACGTGATATGTTTAACTTGATAACCCTTTACTTAATCTGTTACAAAAATGTCCCTCCAAGCATTTTTGTGTATCACTCCTTACCTCATTGCTTGTAAATTCACGCACATATCTAAAAACTCTTTTAAATTTTAAAATTCAATAACTTATAACATATAAATTTATTTTTAATAAAATTTATATATTTGGAGTCTAAAAATTAAAATTTATAAAACAAGATCATATGAAATTTCAGAAAAAAGATTCAACTGTCAAAATAGTAAAATTTTCTAGCAAGTGAAAAAATAATGCCAAATGAAGGCTAAAAATAGCATTTTTGGTAAAGCTATTGTAACAAACGGACAATGGCTATTTAATTTGGATAAATCTCAAAAAATACATGAAATGCTTTTATAACTCGTGTAACAGGGACAATTGAGCACAAAGTTATGATAATTTCAAAATTTTACACATCAATTTTGTTTTTCGACCAATTTATATATAACAGGTTGTTGAATTATCAATTTCATCATATAAATGTGGAAAAAACACATCATATATATGGTGCAACTCTTCCTGTTTTTAATTGAACCAGTTTTAGTTTCAGATAGTAAAATTTCACTATGTGAATCATAACAATTTCAACTCAGTTTAATCAAGCTAGTCCCAATTCAAATCTAGACATTGAAATTTCACTGTTAGAATTAAACCAGTTTATGTTCAATTCCACCTCCAGAAAAAATAATGAAATTTTATAGTTTTTAATCAAGCAAGTTGAGGTCGTGAAATATTATTAATTTTAAAATACCAGTTTTATTTCAGTCCAAATTTAAAAGACATAGTAAAATTTCAATGTTTTAATTAAATTAGTATTAATTAAATTCTATTTAAAAAAAAAAACTAAAATTCACTGTTCTAATTAAACTAGTTGTAGTTCAGATTATTATTTAAAAAAAAAAACTATGAAATTTTAATTTTTTTAATCAAATTAGTTCCAATTCAATTCTAATTTTAAAATAAATAGTGAAATTTCATTATTATAATTAAATCAATATAAATTCAATTCTAGTTTTATAGAAATGATGAAATTTCACTATTTTACTTAAACTAGTTTTAGTTTTGTTTATTTTTAAAAAACTAGTAAAATTTCACTATTTTAATCAAGCTAGTACTAATTCAGTTTCAATTTTAAAGAAAAAATAAATTTATTATCTTAATCAAATTAGTTCTAATGCAAGACAATAAAATGTCACTATTTGAATAACTAATTTTTATTCAACTTCAATGAAATAGTGAAATTTCAATATTCTGAATCAAGTCAGTTTCAAATACTATGAAATTTCATTGTTCGAATGAAACCTTTTTAAATGTAGTTTCAATTTCAAAGTAACAATGAAACTTTCATGTTTTTCAATCAAACTAGTTTTAAAAACAATGAAAATTCATTGTCTTTATAAAAGAAAATCAATATCGATTTACTTCCACTATTAGAAAGGAAAATGATATTTCACTATTTTTGTTCAAAAACTCATTTTCAATTCATTTCAAGTAGTAAAGAGACAATAAAATTTCATTGTTATAATCAAATTATTTACTAAACAATAATTTTCTTTGTGCACACACTCAGAGGAATTAATCATTTTGTTTTGATTTAGTTCTACATACCTCTAGAACAAAACAACTGCTTGACTTTCAATTTTAGTTGCAGTTCAATTTATAATATTTGATTCACCCAGTTTCATGTTGAATTTGAGTTCTAGTTTTGAGTGAAATTGCGCAACAATGAACGTATTATTTTGCTCAATCATCGATCTAATAAGCTGTGTCAATGAAAAACTTATATAATCAATAAATTAAGTATCAAGTGGTGTTAATAGTGCTAACTTATATGATATACAACAACCAACTCTTGTCAATATTGAATGTTAGATCATTAAAGTGGTCACAGGTTATGTTAATATAGTTATACACTTGATTTTTCCAGATAAATTGAGAGAGGGAATTAAATAAGATTTAAGAATGTTTATATAATAAAGTAATTATTAACAAATATAATATGAAATGAAGTTATTACATTCTTCAACTCAAGAAAATGAATACTTTTCACTACATTCCATATCTAAGGAAGAAGTTTATATATATATATATATATATATATATATATATATATATTAAATCGTGGAGGATGAGAAATTGATCATGTTTAGACCTCTATGATAATTTGTCAATATTGTGTCATCCACCTATGGTTTTGAGTAGAGGTGGTAAATGTTATTCAAATTTGTCAATTTGTCCTAATCCGCTCACTAATTAACTGATATGGGTAATTCATTTAGTTAGCGGGTCATAAATAGGTTGGGTAAAAAAGAATCAGTTAATTTAACAGGTCAATACGTATTGCATATGAGTGTTTGACGAATTGAGAATAGAAAAGAACAAAATAATATAAGAATATATATATATATATATATATATATATCTACATTTGGGAAAGAATAAAATAGTAAAACATGTACCAGTGGATTATAAAACAAAATTAATATTTAGATAATATAATTTAGCATAACCATATATATAAACAAAACACAAATCAAAACATTGTGATCCAAAGTAAGTTGAATTGGTCTTTGATAGGAGCTTTGGATACCATTTTTCTCCATAAACAATAGTTGGCATCATGATCCACATAAGAAGATATCCAAGAAAGACTATTATTATTGATGCCATTATCTCTATGTGGATGGCTTTGGTTCCTCCATGTGAAGGATTGTGATCTCTTCACTACTATTGAATATTCCCCATTAATTTTCTAATTCTATCCTTGACTTTTTTTTTTAGTTATGATGTTTTGTTGGGTTTTTAAAAGATCCAAAGTAAAATAACTATTGTAATTATTTAAAAATAATGTTTCTTTCATTAGGGTGAAAAAAAAATAACGGGTTAGATTTGGGTTGACCCGACTTGTATGTGACCCAACTCATATTTGACTCATTTAATTACAAATCAAATATGGATTAAACCCGTTCTTACTCGACCCGTTTTTAACTCCTCCATTTTGCCAGGCCTAGTTCTGAGCATAATTTCTCCCAAAGATATACGAGTATGTAGAGAAATTTTTGTTTGGTTCTGTAACAATGGATTGGTCAATGATCCTCACCAATTATGTTAATTATGAATTGTTATGTTTGCAAAAATTACTTTCTTTATTACTTAAAAATATGATTTGTCGAGACATAAGTCCGGAATAGTGATGGAGCAAGACATCAACATAGGAGGAGCAAAAAAATAAAATTAAAATTTAAAGGGTTTTTTTGAAAAAAATTAGAGGACAGTTTATAATTCTTAAAAAATAATTCTATAAAAAAATAGAGATAAACTATCCCAAAAAAAAAAATACTGACCACGACCACCCTAGTCCCCTTTATATCCACCATTAATCCCACACCATTCAATAACTTCTCTAGGTATGTATGAGAAAGGATCTCCTCTCAAGTACAACTGAGTAAACATTTCATGGAATAAAGAACTGATTTAATTTAAACATTTGTTATCATACCTATCTTATATGAAAAATGCAATGTATTGCCAATTTATTTTCAATATAATGTATTAAAATATGATAATTTTAGATCTGAAATGATATAATTTTTAAAGTCATTATATCATAACACTATTACATTAAAGATAAATTGGGTATACCCAGATCAATACTCATCTTATATATACCTGCACTAGAATATTAGAGATGACAATAGAAATTAATGTAAAGTGGGTCCTGCAGAGATGACAAAAGAACTGGGACTTTCCATGGATGTCTAGGGGCCCCCTTCATCGCACAAACCCATAATCAATCAACAAAAAACTCCAAATGGATGTCTTTCCACCATTATTGGGACTACCATGTCCAAGTGACAATGCCTTGGATTCCTTTGGCACTTTCCTAACCCTGAAAACGAATGGTAAGTGAAAATTCACAATTATCATGACCTTTACAGATTTGGGTCTTTATTTATTTGAAAATTTTGCAATGGTTAATGTGAAATGTGTAATCAAAGATTAAATAGATGATGAATTTCATTTAACAGATCAATCATATAAAATTTAGTTTAGTTTAATAATTTAAGAATCTAATTTTAATCAAATTTGACGGGATAAATAAATTATGAGGCACTTGCAAGAATGGTTTAAACTTGTACTTCGTTTGTTTACATTTCTCAAAAACAGATTTTGAATTTCAAAACGTGCGATACACGTTTGACAAGTTATTCATTTAATTTTTTTAATTTTTTAAAATTTAGATTATCATATTTAAATGCATTTTCACAATTTTTTAAAAATTAATTACAAAATTTTTAAAAATATTTTTCAAAAAATTATATCTGAATCACTATCCAAGCGCAGAATCTTGGGAGGTGATATAGGTGTTTAGAGCTTTGCCCCGACAAATTTCACAAGTATTGTAGTTCTTTCAATTCTTAGTATCGGGTAAGTAAAGCCTTCTTTCACCTTAGGGTGTAGCAAAAAAGTTTTGTATTCTATGATAAGTTATTCAGCGTGAACGTCACTTCACATCATTATTTAATTTGGAGTGAAGGAATTCTTCAGTAAGTCAGGTATGCTATTTGTCAATGCGTTCTTTCAATAACACTTAGGCACATATACTATGTCCTACAAAAAAAATAAGCCATATTATACATGATAGAATATTATTAAATGGACATACCGTTACCTTATTGTACCAGACTTGAAAAATTTTTCCTTTGGAGTGAGGGTCTCTCACAAACACAACACTTTTGCTAAACCACAAGAAATATTGTTATCCTAAAATTTAGGATAGATGATAGACTTTGTGAAAAATAGTTATTCTATATCAGATAACTGACATGAAATAACAGCATTACTCAATAATTTCTCGCGGGCAAGACGCTATTTTCTGTCCTTAGTGTGGAATTGATTATTGAGCTAATGCCTTAGAGATATATGGAATTTATTTATTATTATTTTTTTATAATTGAAAAAGGGAAATGATGACATCATCACGTTTGAAAAAGAATATATATATATATATATATAAATATATATAAAATAACATGAAGAAATAAGGAAATTTTGGTCAATTGATACAATTATTTTTATTAACAATTTATCATTATTATTATTTTGGGGATATATCCTTACAGCTAATAAAATCAGAGGGATCTACTTCTGATAAATTATTTTGAATAATCAACTTCCAACCTGTAAACTATTAAATAGCCTCTGTTTTTTTAATTGATCATAGAATGCTGGTGCAACAAACAGCAATGAATTTGTCGAAACTAATAAATTAATTAAAGTTGAAGAAAGGAATTTAGCAAAATTAATGGAATCCAAATTTTTGTTTTGTTGGTCCCCAATCTTGAATTGTCTGTAGCTTATTCAAATTGCAGTCACAAGCCGTCATATCTGTAATGAAGTTTGGAGCGAGATCTACTTGCATTGAGTTGGTGATTGCATCTGCTGATTAGATTTGAAAGTGATATCTTAAAAATGGAGGACCATTGCAGTTGGGAGATATGTATTTATGGCATGGAATTGAAAGAATGGATGGTAAACAATGGATATTACCATATAAATGAAGTCCTTTCTTTTTTTCACTAAACAAATGTGACAATGAGTTTTGTACTTCATGACTGACAGATTTCGTCTTTTTTTTTTTATTTTTCTACACTGGACTGATTTGGTGGGTTGCAAATTCGAAATACATTATATTAACATTCAAATAAACTAGATAGAAATATTTTGATGAATTCCAAACATTTGAGTTGAACATTTTTTTATTCTAAAGCATTCACGGTAAGTGTTTTTACTGAACTGATTTGGTGGGTTAAAAATAAAAATACGCTATATCAACATCAAAAAACTGGATAGAAATTATCATACCAATATGTGGTGGTCGAAATCTCCACCAATGAGATACCCTCTTGTAAGATAAAGAAAAATTACCGGAAAGCGTTAGAAGACACCGGTGTTGTACCTGTCACGGAATTTCTGTTGGTCAAGTCAGTAGGTTACTTGATGAGGTAAGAAAGGAAGAAGGCTTTAATATAGTTGGATATGTGTGTGTGTGTGTGTGTGTATCAACGCTTACTTGTTACATGCAAGGATTCAGGTTTACATAGAAAGTTTGATTGTGGGAGGAGCATGTCCTTGATTGTAGCTAATTCACGGCTCGTGGGAAGTAATTGGGCCTCGGATGGCACCTTGCATGGGGGCAACATCCCCTAATATTTTTTGTTATTGAGTTTCCTTCCTTTTTGGGATATTGAAATGTGGTTGCCTTGATCAAGCATAGTTGAACTAGGTCAAACTTGTCCGGGTTGTTGATTGGTCTGAATCGGGACACTTCCTTGAGCAGGTGGCCTTCTCGGGTTGGGTGTAATCCTACTTGGGATGTGGTAACCATATTGTAAGCCTGGCAGAACTGAATTGGACTAATCTTTGATTGTCGGACAGGGGGAATTTGATCACTATGTATTAATCTTGTACACATGGCATGATACAATTTGTTGTGTGAAATTATGCCCTTACATATGCTAATTGTCCTTGTTGCTTCATGGAGTGGGAAGGACACTTGTATTGGGACTTTGGTCTTTGCAAGTGTTTTGTCGAGACAGAGGCTCTTTGAGTTCGGAGACTTAGCTTCACCAGAATGAAGTTTTTCGAGTACTTTACTTGGGTAGAGGTTTTAAGTTTGGAGACTGAGATTCTAGAAACAGACTTGACTATCTGTTTTATTCTTTTATGGATTCCTTAAGGTTGCTCAGGATAGTTCTTGATTTGAAATAGAGATATCCATATGTCAATTATGGAGTTGGTGCCTTGCCAGTTATAACTCCATTAAACGGAACGTGTGATGCTCTATCACTTCCCTAGTCACATCTTATCATATCCATATTTTCAGTACATGTGGTAGATCTTTTGAATTTCTTGCCCATTTTTCGCATATAAATCGATGGTCTGTGCAATTCGTTTTGTGTTCTTGTTCCTTGGTGCATTTGAAGCCCTTCCATTTTTGAGAGCTTGTCTCAACAACTTTTCTTTTTTTCCTTGTAACTTTTCTTTGTTTCTTCTCTCAATTTGAGATGTCTAGGGAGTTAAAGATAACTTGGTCCTTTAACACAGGTGATGAGATGTGCGATAATATGATTGATGGAAGGAGTGGGGGAGAGAGATATAAGGAGAGTGGCAATAACAAAATGGTCCCGGAAGATATGGAAGCCACAACGTAATGGGATCCTTCTCTTTATGATCCCCCACTCCTTAGGATTAAAAATGATGTTGATCTGTCGGGGTTTATTGCCAAGTATGAAGATGCCTTTTTAGAGGATGTGATTTGGAGCTTGGTGGGGAAGGTTCCTTTGGCGTTGAATATACTAGGCAAGGGTACATCAAGTTCCATCACCTATAATAACATTAGGGTTTAAGTTTGCCATCGCTTACCCTTTTTTACCAATGCTTCAAATTTTATTGGATTGTCCATAGCCAATTAACGCTGAATGGCTATAGAATCCTTATGGGCTTCATAACCCTACATAAAATTTATAATTTAAGGTTCGGTTTTGACGAGTTCAAGGCCACTCATCTTGTTAAAAGGATGAATAAAGGTTGTTATTATATCTCATCTTGAAAAAGGGTCCTCATTCAAACATCCCTCTAAGAGAAAAGGTTGGGACAAGTGCATTCTCGAGATCGGGGGAACTATTAGTTTCCCCTAGAGAGTCTGTATATCATGTCCCTAATAGATAGGGAGGAGCTCGTAAGTGCTGGTTCCGTCATCTATTTTTTGTTTTTTGACTCTTCTATCTGGATAGCTAATCCTAATTTTCTATTGTGCATGTGAGAAGTTGAACCCTCGGCCGTGTGCAAATGAATTCAGCAAGGCCGAGATCAAGACGCCTTACAAGGTAATGAATTGAGACTAAAGCTAGCTTATTGACCCACAGAAGGTTAGAGAAGTTAATAGGGAAATTGTCGAAGTTGATGTACTCGACATATCGGTAGGTCTTTTTATTGATAAATGAGAAGATAGTGTGGGCTATAGCCTGGATATTAGAAGCTCCCCTCGTGTTGAAGTCCTAAGGAGGATTTACAACGCAGAGGGTATGAAAATAGAGATCATCGTGCAAGTTTGTCTAGAGAAAGTATTATCTAGTTTCAAGGAACTAAGGATTGTGGATTATTTTAAAGATGGTGTTATTGCCTCTAGTAGGTGTGATAAAGAAAATACTTTCTTTAGGAAACTCTGACCCGAAGGGAAATAGAAAGTGACCGACATAGATCAATAACGTAGGATTGCTGCAAGTTTGAGAACAAACATTTTTATTCGAGGACCTCTTTCTATTAGTACTACCATACCTCCCAATTCTATTGTACCAATTGCTCCCACTATTTTTGCCACTCTATACTCTACTAATGGATCTGATCCTCTGGTGCCTCCTAACTTCTCCTATATTGTTCAAAAGTTGGATCATTCTTTGCGCTTGAATCAAGCAAATGTTGTAGCTGTAGTTAAGAAGTTCTGGACCCCCCCATGATGTGTCATTGATGGTGAAATAGAACACTCACACCCTTTAGTATCACGCTTTCCATGATTTGGCCAAGGCTATGATGGGTATGTTTGAGTGGTTGAGTCATATGGAGGACCACATTTGCACAATTGGGACTATTCAGGAGGCTGCTGCAAAAGCTAAGAATGGTATTTGGTCCTTGCAAGAGAAGGTCACCAGGTTGGATGGCGCTAACATGAAGATGAGTATGAAACTGTTGAAGGTACGAGATGAATAGAGAATAGGGTTGAAGGACTTACGGGTAATGAAAATAGAATTGGTTGTTTTAAGGGAACATGAGGAGAAATCAGAGAATAAAAAAGACGATTATAGGGTCAAACTAAGGAAAAAGGATAAAGAATATAAGAAGGCCAAGACCGAGCTGAATGGAAAGATTTAGGACCAGTATGAAAGCCAAGTGTTAGAGTTGTAGGAGGAGGCATACCATATGGGTTATGACGATGCCGAGGCTAGCTATAATCGCTCATTTCCTCCTCATAATTCTCTAGTGGATGAGTCACTTCCTATTGAGCATATAACTACAACTATCGAAGTAGTTGGCAATGAAGTTGAAGTTGATGACAAAATCTTGATCATTGAGAAGGTGATGTTGCTGGCTTTAAAGATGCTAACCTTTAGCTTTTTCAATATTTTGGTTCGTTGTCTCTTTCATTTTTGTATATGGAACTTTTTTGTACCCCCATTCTTTGTTTAATAAAGCCTTTGCTTCCTTTAGTTTGTGTGTAAACTTGTGATGCTTGTGTTTAGGAAGTTTTTTTTGTATTTAGAGAATTTATCTAGGAAATAATAGTACATAGGGCGTATCTTAAGCACTAGATAAATTTTTGGAAAGGATTGAACAATGCCCAAGATTGATCTAGACATTTAGGATTGTCAAGGGCAACACCCGAGGTGAGCCTCCGGTACCATACCCCTACCGATTGCAGCCAAGGTGGCAAAACATTATAAATCCTACTTAGAGAAACTATAACGAATCTTAAACTTCCCCCCTCCCTAATGCTATAGGCACAACCATCTTAGTAAGTAATAGGGTACGGGAAAAAAATTCTAACTAATAAAATAAAGACTAGTGGTCTTTAACTAGAATTCATAGCCCCGAGAAATGCTAAAAGTAGAGTTGTTTATGGTCTTTAGGATATCCAGCCTAAGGATTGCCAACAAGATGTTGATAAATGGCATAAAGCATTGGTTGGGTATGTTTTAGGAGCAATGTTCCCTTTCAAACTAATGAAAAATTTCAGCAACAACAGTTGAAAGGCCACTGAAGGTGTGAATATGTATCTCCTAGATACCGGGGTCTATATATTTGACTTTGCTAGTGAGGAGGAAAAACCCAATATAATAGAAATGAGCCATGGATCTTTGATAGTAAACCTTTTATCATTAAACCTTGATCCTCAAACCTCACTCTTGTTAGAGAATAAGTCATTAAAGCTCCTATTTGGCCCAGATTTTCTGACCCCAAATTGTAACGTTGATCTGGTTTAATGCTCAACAAAATTACCTATAAAGACCTGATTTTTTTAATTTACAAATTATAAAATAATAATAATGTAAAATTTATTTAGAAAATAAAAAGTTAAATGAAAAGACTAAAATGGGCTTGGGATTTAAAAGAAGAGTAAGGAAACAATGAGGGGCAAAAAGAGAATTTCAACCCTTGTTTTACTTTTGGCTTATAAAGCCAAAATTCATACACACTAAAAACACACACACAAACAAGCATTTATGTAAAAAAGAGAAAAAGAAAGAAAGAGAGAAAGAGAAAAAAGAGTAATAATTGAGAAAAATTGAAGCTTTTAGAGATTCTTGAAGGATCATCAAGAATTGAAGCTTTCTTTTAGAAGATTGAAGGAAGAACAAACTTCACTCCACCTACAAGTACCATTGGAGTTGCAGAGTTTGAAGATTCTAGCCAAAATCAACAAGAACAAAGTTAGGGTTTCTACTACTACTTGAAGGATTGAGGTAGGAGATTTCTAAACCTAGGTATAGGATTTGCATAGATAGGTTCATTATGTCATGAATTTATCTTTTGCTATAGAATTGTTCATTTTTGCATATTAGGGCATATTTTGTATGTGTATTGAAAATCCATGTATTGGTTGTATTCCTACCATGAAATGACTTGCTTTTATCTTGTTTTTTTATTGAATATACTCTCGGTTGAATGTGAAAAGGTTTGATTGGTTAAATCATAAAATGTGTTTACTTGTACTATGCTTGATAATTCAAATTGCACACCAAGTGTTTGTAAAAATGCCTCAATGCATGTTTGATGCAGATTTATGATGATTGAGTGGAATTACTTTGAATGTTTATTCTTCTTGATGAACATATGATGAACTGTGAATATAAATGTGAATGATAAGCCATTAGAAATGTGAGAATGAGAACTTGAAAAGTAATGAACATGGGTTAGAATTGGGACACGTTAATTGAGCGTGGTGAGATTGCGCTTACCCGGGGTTTTGATTAGTGTTTTGAACAGTGTCTCCCTTCGGCTTGGGAGCCGTAAACCTGTGCGGGTGGTTGTATGTCTTCATCAGGTTAGTAGCCCGTAAAATACACAAGGCTTACCGGGGGCCGACTAGAAAATTAGTCTTGGGATTGAGATTTGAGAATTGATGAGAGGAAAGATTAAGAATTAAAAGAACTTAAATAATCGTGAACTCCTCTAATTAACTTATCTTCGATTGATTTACATAGTGCTCTCTTTTGATAATTATGAATGTGATTGTGTGATAATATATTTTTTATCGACTTATTGTGCTTGTGATGAAATATATGTTTTGAAACCACTTATGTGCCATGACATATGGACAAGCATACACTTGACATCACATTTTCTTGCCTTTATTTAGATTTCTCCTACTGATATTGTTGTACTGACCCCTACTAGATGTAGTAGTGGGCAATGAGATAGCCCCAAGTTGAAGAACACCCTTGAAGCTATTTTGGGAAAGACTCCACTTTTGCATGCACTTGGTTGATCCCCCATACGTGGAGACTCGTAGTGAATTTTATTTTGAACACTTTGAACATATATATATATATATATATTTATATGTATGTAATTTTAATAGGTCATGTTTGGGGTAACACTTAAAGAATAATTGAAATCCTCTTTGGAGTGACTAATTTTTTTGTGTAGTTGAATGTCATGAACTCTTAGGAAACTCTTGATTGTATATTTCTTGGAATAGATCACGTGAATTGTATCTAGAATAGGTATGAACTCTAATGATTATGTTGATGTAATTATGGTAGGGTACTTGACTATCTTTTGATTCCTTTTGGATTATGGAACATAAAATTTGCATAAGACTTTGTATATATTTTGTTATTTTTAATGCATGAAACCTCATGAAATTGATACCAAAAATATGAAAAAATATTTAATATATACTTGAAAACCATTAAAGTTGAAAATGGAACCAAAATAGCTTGAAAAAGTCACAAGAAAACAAGTAATAGGTCAGCTCGACCAGTGCTATTCATCGGTTGACCGGTTATTTTGCACTTATAGCATTTTAATATTTTGAGCAGATCGGTTGATCGGTACAATTCACCGTTGACCGGTCCAACTATATTTTTCTTTGTTTTCTCATTTCTTTTCAATCTTCATTTGTGATTGTTTTGAGGAGTTTTTCGGGCATTCTTTTGGGACTTTAAAATATGATATTGAAAGACTAAAATATCATTAAAAAGATGATATTTTTCAGTATAGTGTGACCATTAAAACACTCAACTTAAAGAATAATGATCTCGGGTCATAATCGGGTTTTAGAAACTGGGTCGTGACATTACTAGTTATCATAGCATAGGTATAGAAAATGTATGGACGATGGGATATAGAAACAACAAAAGATATTAATTAAATCTAAAGAACTTAATTTCTTGAGCTATATTTTAAAAGTTTTTCATTGTTTAAACTATAAGATGTTTTGTTTATGTCTTTGTGGATACATGTGATTACCTTGTGAATTCCATGCCGATATGCTATAATGAATTACATAAGTTTGTGTAGAGATTGGTTTGAAAGATATCATATCATATCATATTGGATTATCTTAATGTCTGTGTTTATTTATTCCAACACTTGTAGGGTTATTTGATACGTCATTAAGACATGAACTAAAATACTAAGAGTGAACTCGAAGGAGATTTTAGCTGTAAATTTTCTTTATGCCATTAACTTGTTAATGTACTATACATGCTATATATATATATATGTGAGGTTAAATGCATAGGTTAATGTGATAGTTTTGTGCAAGTATATAGAGATACACATATAGATATATTAGAATCTTTTGTAAATTTATACATGATTTCTTGACTATTTGATACATGTCCTAATGCGTAGTATATATATAAGGTGGAGTTACAATTTCTTGACTTAACATATAATGTGAATACATATATGTTGCCTAGGGATATTGCCACATATTTCATGTTAGATCGAACACGGACATTAAAGGTTATAAATAGACATTGTGTACATGTCAGTTCTTATTTGATTACATAAGTGTGACTTGGTGAAATCGCATATGTATATTGGTTGTAAAAAGAGCTTTTGTGCATTGTGTTTACCACCTTGGTATTATTTGACTGAGACATATGTTGTGCTTGAATGTAAAAGTAGCTAAGTGGTACAAGTAGTATATTAATGAAAATTTTGTGACATTACAAGTGTAGGACATTGTGTGCATGATCAAATATATGATTGTTTGTTAAATATTAATTGTGCCATAAATTAATTATTCTATGTTTTTTGTTTAGCATGTGAAACATTATCATTAATTGAAATCTATGAGCATGCATGAGTAAGGAAAAAAATGAGGCATAGCGGTACATGTCATGTAACATCCCGACTCAATTAAATGAAGAAATTAACGATAATGACAGTTATCATAAGTTTATTTGCTTATTAATCAAAGAAAATTTTAATTAAGACTAATAGTCCGTAAATATGAAAATAAAAGTATGAATAAGAACACCTAGTTCTAAATTGGAGACGAGCAATTTTAAGAAAGTGATTTAATGCCAAAGGTCATACCTTGACAACGAGTTACGATTAAGTTATGACAATGAGTTACAATTAGTGTTAATCAAAGATTAACACATGAATAAATATGAAAAATTGGTGCACGAAGTGCACTCGAGCAAGATTAACGCAACACGTGAACAAAGTGAGTTTAATCAAAATTATTTCAATAATTATAATAGGCTTTTGAAATAATTAAAGTACATTAAAATATACCAAGACAAGACTTGTAATGCATGGAATGAAGCATACAAAAATCAAAGGTATTGCGAGAATTCCAAAAGACTTTTATGAGAATTAAAATACAATTTTAGGAGTTCAAGAATTTCATTAAGTATGCAACATAATGCATAAAAAGAGAAAGGATGAGGGAAAAGGAGCAAAATGCTTCCACCAAGACTTGAACCTTGCACTTGTGCAAGGTAATGATAAGTCTTTGAAAAGAATACTCGCTAGGCTACAAGCACTTTTGTGCTATATATCCCACAAGATATGTATATAACACAAAAAAATATACATGTTTGCATGAACAAGAGCTGAGGGGTCAATACCCCATTAGACCCTCATCTTACCCAATCAAAATTCATGCAAAATCTGATTATATATATATATATATGTATATGTGCTATATGTATATACATTATATGTATGTTACATATGAAAGAAAAAATAGACGTGTGTGTGCATGTGTGTGTGTAGCTAGAGAGAGAGAGAGAGAGAGAAAGAGAGAGAGAGAGAGAGAATTATAGAGAGAGAAAGTAGAGAAGAAGAAGAAGACGAAGAAGAAGGAGTTGCTTGCACAATTCTGGAGCTAACCCCTAAGGAGATCAGGAGCTCAAAACCAAGCCTAAGAAGAGGAGACCTACGGTTTGAAAGTAAAACCCTCAAAACCTAATTTCTATCTCTAAGAAAAAGGTAGAATATACCACTATTTAGTGTTGGTAATTGGAATTAAATGTACATGCATGTGATTAAAATGAAAATTGGAAAGAAATGGCACAGTTTAGGCTTAAGAAACCCTAAGAAACACTATGGTTGAACCTAGAGAAAATTTGGGTCATGAAAAATACTTGAGTAAAACTTAAAACAAGTTGCATGGCTCAAAAGAGCATAAAAACTGGAGTGTTTGGCACTTTCTAGCATTAAAAATAGTTAAGGAACCATTGAGAAACAATGAGTTTCAGTAGGGGGAAGAAAAATTGAAAACCTAATTTGGAGCTTGTTTTGTTGTGTTTTAGGAACGGAAAAATATTCCCTAAGGTTTCAGAAATCGAATCTAGAAAAAATGGAGTGAAAACACTCACTGTAACTCAACGAAATAGGAAAATAAAACCTTGCTAGACAATAGTGACTCTCTGGAGCAACCACTATAATGGCCTATTTTGACGGCCTAACTTGAGTAAAACCAAATTGTTAAATTGGATATGGAATCCTCAAGGAAATAGGGTTTGAACCATGTCGGAGTTATCGTCGAAAGTGATCGACGACGGTCGCCGGTGCCGGGGAGGGTGATCGAAACCCTCGCTGAAGACTTGGGAAAGAAGGTACTGCGCGGGTCAGGTCTCAGGCTGGATCTCGTGTCGGGTCCTGACCCATTGTTTAATTGGATTTGGACTTTAATTGAAACGACGTCATTTTGCCTAAAGAAATATAAAAAATATAAAAATAGGGCTGACGTCATGCTGACGTCCACATGACATCATGGACCGGACTGAACCGGTTGGTTCACCTCTGTTTTGGATCAGTTCACTTGGAACCTAATTGAACCGAATGGTTTAGGGTTTTATAGTTTCTAAAATTATGTTTTGACCGCCAGACCTTTTTGTCAATAATGAAATGACCTATAATAGTTTCGGCTAATTACAAATTGACCCTACAACTTTTTATTAATTAAGAAATGGCCTAAGAAATTAATTAAATATTAATTTTAAATCCTTTTAATTATAAGAAAAATTATCAAAATACCCTTGAGTCAAAAATAGGCCAAATGAACGCCGAGTAAAATAAAAAAATAGTGTAACCTAATATTTTTTAGCATTCCAGACTCAACGGCGGAGTCTGATTTGTGAAATTAAATCCCAAAAAATATGAACAGGCAAACTCTAATAATTCAAATATGTCCTAATGATAAGGGAAATTACTAAAATACCATTGAGTAAAAAATAGGCCAAATGAAGGCCGATTAAAATAAAAGAATAGTATAACCCAATGTTTTTGGGCATTCCGGACTCAACGGCAGAATCCGATTTGTGAAATTAAATCCCAAAAAATATGAATGGGCAAACTGAAATAATTTTAAATATGTCCTAATGATTAATTAAACAACCAACTGAACTCCGATGACTATGAAAATACATACTTTAACATTTTGGGACATTTCGGACCTAATAGCGAATCTATTTTGTGAAATGAAGTTTCAGAAATATAGACACGTGAAATGTCATAATTTCCATTTTACCCTTAGTAGTCCAAAAGCCAATTAAATGTCAGTGGTGACATATTTTGACTTTCTTTGACATTCCGAACTCAACGGTGGAGTCCGTTTTAGCAAACAAAGTACCAAAAAAATGACACGTGAAAGTGTAAAATTACAAAAATGCACCTAGGCTTAATGTAAGTCACAAATAAGCTAATAAAGATCCGAAAAAGCCTAAATTAATTATATTCAATATTTCAGACTTAACGGTGACGTCCTTTTGAGAAAAATAAGAGTCGACAATAAACTAAAAAATAACGAATACGTCTTTAAGACTTAATGAAGTTACCAGAAGTGTATATATGAAATTAAAAGGTCTATGTAAATGTTATAAGGACCAATTAGACTTAAGAATAAATAAAATCGTGTAAGAAGAAATATGAGATATTAAAAAAGGTAAATTACCATTATGCCTTTGAAGGGCCAAATAAGCCATAAAGCATTAAGAAACCCTAAATTGGGAATTTCAGAACCTCTTTGTCACGCCCCGAATTTCTAAAAACCGGGGAGTGAATGGAAAAGAATTAAGAAACATTAATAAAAGACCATTAAATGGATTTAGTTGATTCACGTTTATTTTTCCATGTTTCTCCAAAATTAAGAATGAAAATTCGCTACTAGACTTACCCAAGATGGGTTTCAAATGCCAATCAAATATCTCCCCCAACCAATAGTCAAAATTAGTCTAAGTCATGTTCAAGCATGGTCTCCAAGATAGCCCAAAATGCCTCTAAATATGCCTTGGAATAATGGCCCAAATGGGTCCCGAATGCCCTAGGACATAAGCCAAGAATAGGTCAAAAAGTCCACCAAGCGTTGTCTAAGGAGGTGGCCAAACATGGCCTAAGGTGATTGGCCAACATGGCCTGAGGCAAGTGGCCAAAGCTGGTAGTAAAAGAGTGCAGGTGGCATAGGCGCGCAAGGCGCAAGGCGCAAGCAGTGGGCGCCCAAGCACACGTGCGAGCGGCAGAGGCATGGGCATGGGCGTGGATAGCTCGGTAGGGGGTGCAGCGTGGGCTGCTACAGGCTCGTTCTTGTAGCTATAATGTATTTACTTAACCTGATTTCTTCCTTTTCTGAATTTCTTTTCCAAAGTGCTGCAAGCTAATTTTTTTCAATTTTTAACCTACTCCCTCAAGGTTTTTAACTCTCACTTTTTGGCACTCTTCCCACCTATATATGGGACATTTTACACACCCAATGACTCCTTTTAATTCACAAAATTTTGACATGGTCTCCTTTGTCCATTAACCTATTTTACTCATCCCATTCCTCCTCTTCATCCTCCTCAACACCAACACAACACCTAATGAACAATCATTTATACAATTGTGTAATTCTAACATTCGCAAGCATATTTTAAAAACAAGTAACTACATGGAGCTCCATGCTCTTCATTTACATTCAATACTTAATTTCATACTATCTAACATAAAATTTAGTTCATTGCTTATACAAGGTCTAAGTTTTTTAACATGTAATAAATGTCATGGGACTTATGCCCTTACATACAAGATATAGCCCTTAGGCCAAATATACATCAAAATTCACTTTCGTCCTCCTCCATGCTCCTAGACTATTTCAAGTCTCAAGTGTCGGGAGTCTTATCTGTAATATGTAATCCCATTTATAGGGTAAGCACGATGGCCCAATATGACATAATGCTAATATAAAGAATAAAATTATGGCGTGGCATGTGTAAAGTGAACATTTATAAGGTATATGCCTTCCAATTCATCAATGCAATGCAATGGCAATATACATGACACATACATGCAACTCTATGCCACACCCATGTCTCGCTTTACGGTCCTTCCCATTGGAATGCAAGTACCAATCGTATGTCTTGCTTCACGGTCCGTCCCCTTTGGAACGCGAGTACCATGGCCAATTTTGGGTTTTTCACCATAGGATCGACACCCTCATAATGCATAGCACCAAAGTGCTCAATACACGCCATGTTTCCAAAGATTCACGTATGCCAAGATGCCTTGATTTTTCTATGCAATTTCAATGAGACATTTATCAAACCCATGGAGTGAGCCTTAAATAATGCATCATACATAAAGCAAACTATAACTTTTAAACCACAAAACTTTGTCTACATGAATATAACATATAATCCAATCGATTACACATATAATCATGTTACATGTTCACAACCTTACCAAATTCTCAAAGATTACACAAGTCCACAAATACCAATACATTGAGCAAACCATAACTTTTAAACTACAAGATTTTATCTACATGAACATAAGCTAGAATACAATGAATTATACATATATTCATGTTACATGTTCATCACTTCACCAAATTTTCAAAGAATACATAAGTACACAAGGTACCAACCCTAGGTTTTCAAAGTAACTATATTCTAGGTGGTTTTCTAACAACAGGTAAGCATGTAAGTCATACAATCAACATATAAAAACACTCCTAAACTTAACTCTATTCTTTACTTAGCAAAATATCATACTTAAAAGGGTTTTTATCAACCCTAGGGAGTTGTGCTCGCTTTGCAGCCAAACCAATCAGTAGGAATGTAGTCCTTGAGGTGGGGAACAACTTCCTAGAAGGAAGCCTTGTGAAATTCCAAGGCTAGAGATGAGTTTTGGAAGGTAGAAAGTTAGAAAACCTAGGTTTTTCTCACATTTTCTCTCCAAGCACGACCTGCTGTGTTTTCTTAGACCAATTCTGAGAAATTTAACTCTCAAGGGCTGTATTTATACTAAAGGGAATAAGGGGTGAAAAGACTCTTTTGCGCTTAATGAGTCGCAGGACCCCGTTACACTACAACCCATCTTGAAATACCTCAATTCGATATTCTGCTTTAACCAAAGTTCTTAAAATTATTTTAAATGATATTTTTTCAAAAAATTTATTTTCTTCTGTTGGCGGTTGCAGCCGGGCCCACCCGGGATGCTCTTTTCGAATCTATTTTTCAAACTATCTATGATTAGGCTCAAATTCTTACAAGAGGTGTATTTTAACATTCTAAGCATATTTATTTTCTATGGAATACTCAAATTATGCTTTTAAATATGAATTTTTTTTAAATGATGCATGTATAATGCCCTACCGGCAAATAGTGCGTGAAAAGTGTTCTACCAACAAAAATGAAAAATTTATCCTTATTTTTTAGATCTTTACATCCTTCCCCCCTTAAAGAAACTTTGTCCTAAAATTTAGAAATGCACCTCTATGAACAAAAAAACTCTAGATACCTAGCGTGGACCTCAACCTCGCGCTCCCAAGTGGCCTCCTCGACTTCGTGGTGGCTCCAAAGAACCTTGACCAAAAGGATGGTCTTGCCCTGCAAAACCTGGTCCCTCGAGTCTAATATCAATACAGGCCTGTCATCATAAGAAACATCACCCCCACTTCAAGATTAACCCAATCGAGTATATGTGAAGGGTCAGGCTCATACTTCCTTAACATCATTACATAAAAGACATCATGAACCCAGATAACTGTGGCGGTAACACCAACTGATAGGCCACTTCTCCAATACCTTTTCCAATCAAGATCTTGCAAGGATCTACAACACTCATGTTGAGTTCTCAATTAATTAAAAGAACCCGTCAATCATATGAAACTTATCACATTAGTTTCAAATCTAACTTGATTTAGTCACTATAATCAACACAATCAGAGACTATTCTACACATCAGATTCATCATTTAGTCATTTCGTTATAAGTCCTCAAATTGAGTTTTTAACTCATATAATTTCACAATATCACAAGATACATTATCAAACCATTCTATGGAGAATTCACTCCCCTTACAAAAGTAATTTTCCAAGTGAATCATCAGAATGTCTCAAACTAATTCATCACTATTAGTGTTCACTCATTATGTAAATTTATGATTATAATCTATCCTCCATCAACTAGGAAAAAAAAAACAAAACAAGCATGCATAAGCCCTACTAACAAAATGACTTTTATCATCAAAGAAATATAATAACAAACCTCACCCTTGAAGATCAATCCAACCATAATGTGGCCACAATAGAAAATAGTCATAAAAAAATTTATAACATTTTCATACTCCACTAAAGATCAAAAGCCATCAAATACACTATTATAATTCTCAATAGCCAACCAATGTTCAATATTCATATCTATAAGTAACTTCATCCCCCAGAGACGTACTATCTCTAACTAATCATTACATTCCAAGAGTATCCACCAATAATGATAGCAAATCATAACACCAATATTAACAATAATTTACCATTTCTGTTCACGAGTCATTGAACTTTCACAAGATCATTCCATTTTCAAATTAAAACTTCCATTCCCAAATTACATGTTAAGAGAAAATTTGAAATCATCCTCACCACAAGCTTGACCTAACCATGCCATTCATAATTCATTCTCTATATCAAACAACACGATCATTTTTTTTCCATCAACTAATAATTCAATAATCTAATTCCTCAAAGGATAATTAAAATCTTTTACTCTGTATCCAAGGTATATTCCATACACATTCCCACATATACAAGGTAATGTCAAGCGTTCATCTCTACATTTTCTTAGTCATCTTAACTATTTCATCTTAGTATAATTCCTTTCCAGTCATAATATATATTGTTAAAAGTTTTTTATCTTCATCTTTTTAAGTTTTCGAGCTTTCAATTTCATGCACTATCTAATGATATGTTCCAAAATTCAACATAACCATGCAAGCACATATGTACCTAATCCATAGGTGTTATAAAAACAAAATATGCACTACATGTGTCTTACACATCAAAAAGTTTTGACATGCTCTATCAACACAATAGCCAGGCAATACACATACCATCAAATTAACTCATTTCTAGCAATCTATGCTCTTAAGCGACATATTCTCATCACACGTATCAAAAAAAGAAAACATGCAATAGATGTATTTCATCCACTACAAGCAAACTCACATGCTTTATCCTTATGAGGTACCTTGGTGGTAACTAAACCATATAATCAATTCATCTCTAGGTATTCATACCTAAATATATATTTACATATACATAAACATGATATATCTCGACTTTCGTCAACAATATTTATATAAAACATACTTTATTTATATCCACATTCCTTATATATACATTAAGTGAAAAATCTTATACTTAACACATACAACAAACCAATCAAGCCATGACAAACTTATTATACCATAGATATTAAATTTTTTTTTCTTCATGCATATACTAAATATTCCTTACGGTTCCATCATTTATTTGGTACATACTTATGCAAGTTCGCATTAGTTATTTTCTTTTCCTTGCTGCCTTCAATTGTCTTATTAGGTATCTTTTACCTTTTTCCTGTATGTAACTAGGTGATAACCCTTCATGGATCACAACTCCTTTTGTTACTAGGTGATGGATTGGCCAGTCCATACACTTGTAACTCAAAATCTGATACCAATTCAATATATTCATAGTACAATTACAAGTGATCCTAACCACATGGGTTTATAACCTAGGATATACACTTTATATCATATGCCCATAACAAGTAATATTCATTCAACCATTTATATATACATAGCATGGCCATTATATACTATATAATAATGAAGGAATAGATCTTAAGCATGTAATCATGTGTACCAACCAAAACAATCTATATGCATATTCCAAACAAGAACATACTCAACACATACTTACTGTATATGTATAAGTTTTCAATCAGCTATTCATGTCCTCATAATCTTATAATTTTTCAAGTAATTCTAAAATACAAAAGTCGATTTAAACCATAACCATGTTAAGAATATTATGTAATTTATACACATAACCACTCTATTAGGCATATTATTCACTTCATCAAGTAGTCAAGCATATTAACGGATATAAGCATACAACATGCATCATGATTAAACAAAATCATGCAACACTTAATCAAGTAAGTCTTCTAGAAAGATATTCGAAACTCACATACAACTTGTGGTAACATTACTGATACCACCTCGCTATCATCATTTCTATGACTCGTATTTTGGTTACCCCAACTAAGTGAATCATACAGTGGTGGGACAAGGCAATCATCACAAGCCCCTAAATAAAATAAAGAATCTCCCAAGTATAATATTTATTATCTAGGTCCAGATAATACAACCATTTATAACTTTATCCAATCCAATCAGATTCATTCATAACTTTTTACCCACATATTTTTAAAATGACAAGCGAAAATCACCATTCACTCATAAGTTATATAACAATCCAAGTTCTCATATTGCAATACACATATCGTGTTTGTACATACCCCCATTTTTTTTTTCTAGTGCCTCAACCACAATATTTTCACTCCAAGTATATTCACACAATTCATATTTTAAACACAAGATTCATATTCAAAAATTTGTATCATCCAACTCTTAACCTGATAAAAAATTTTCTCCAAAATAACAATCAAATTTACCGTTTATTCAATCATAATTCTAGAATCAAACTTATAAACTAAGCTAGAACTATGTTCATAACTCACACCTCAATTTTGCCCATTTTATGCAACTCATTATTTTTTTAAGGCTTATATTCATAAGTTCATTTAATCAATCCATTATTCTTATCACAACTAGTATCGATCATCTTATAGGACTAGGTAAGACAATAGTATTCATCTCTAGGTTACCTCCATAGTCCACCACAAGATAACATATTCTAATTCAATAAAAGAATCATTACAACCCGTAACTTTCAAATTCACATCACTGGAGCTTATCAATATTCATCCTAAGCACGAAATCAAAATTTAATTACATCATAACCTGGATTAATCCACAACAATAATTTTCAAACTATTCATGTTTATACCATTCTCCTAACACAAGAGATCATCAACCATCACCTAATAATCTAACACATCCTACAGGCATACTTGCTTAATCATAACTCATAAAACTCACGTCAACTACCTCCACCCATTGTTTACAATAAACAAATAACAAGTTTTCACCCAATTCAAACACAGTCTTTCGCCAAGAAAAATCCATTTAAGCAATACAACATATACATGCCCAAGTCATGTTAGTATTCAACTAGCCCAACTAACTTGAGGTCTAAATCCCATCCACTGTTCTAAGGCATTAGATCCTAGATCTCACGTCAAACGGGGCTACCGGGGTTGATAGAGGTTCGAGAACTAAAGTTCTCCTTCTCCCTCGACCTACTCTACCTCAATCCAGTGTTTTGGATGACATCCTATAGTAGGAACAAATATTGTTTAGAAATTTAGCTTCTACTCATCTAATGCATTCCACATCTCATGGTATTCTCCCATAATGCTACATGATATCATGAAGGAAAACAAGTATCAATCTATCATGTATGTAAACATATATCAAGTTACCACATACAGTCATGCCAATACACACATTACCCATATCATGCACCTCACTGCACCAAATCACGTAACCATGCATCATAATATAACATCAACTAACATATAATCACACATGTGATGCGTCAAGTATAAATAGCCACATAATGTACACGATCCTATCACATACCACTGACAGTTCATACTAAGTCACACGCTTTCCTCTAGAGTCCCATGGTGTTCAACAACACCCCATGGTCCCTAAGTATTCGAACCTAAGCTTTGATACCACATTGGTATACCCCAAATTTCTAAAACCCGAGGAGTGAATGGAAAAGAATTAAAAAAAGTTAATACAAAACCATTAAACAGATTTAGTTGATTACACATTTATTTTTCCATATTTTTCAAAAATTAAGAATAAAAATTCACTACTAGACTTACCCAAGATGGGTTTTAAATGCCAATCAAATATCTCCCCCAACCAATAGTCAAAATTAGTCTAAATCATGTTCAAGCATGGTCTCCAAGATAGCCCAAAATACCTCTAAATATGCCTTGGAACAATGGCTCAAATGGGCCCCAAATGCCCTAGGACATAGGCTAAGAATAGGTCAAAAAGTCTATCAAAAGTTGTCTAAGGAGGTTGCCAAACATGGCCTAGGGATTGGCTAAACATGGCCCAAGGTGATTGGCCAACATGGCCTAGGGGCTGAGCAAACATGGACCAAGGAAAGTGGCCAAAGCTGGTAGTAAGAGAATGCAGGTGGCACAGGTGCACAAGGAATAGGCAGTGGGCGCATAGACGCATGCGCGCGAAGGGGGCGTGGGCATGGACGTGGCGTGCGCGGTAGGCACGTGCATGGGTGTGCAGCAGGTCGTGTGGTGTGGGCTACTACAGGCTAGTTCTTGTAGCTACAGTGTATTTATTATAACCTGATTTCTTCATTTTTTGAATTTTTTTTTCAAAGTGCTGCAAGCTAATTTTTTCTAATTTTTAACCTACTTCCTCATTTTTTGGCACTCTTCCCACCTATATATGGGGCATTTTACACACCCAATGACTTTTTAATTCACAAAATTTTGACATGGTCTCCTTTGTCCATTAAACTATTTTTCTCATCCCATTCCTCCTCATCATCATCCTCAACATCAACAAAACAACTAATGAACAATCATTTATACAATTGTGTAATTTTAACATTCACAAGCATATTTTAAAAACAAGTAACTACATGGAGCTCCATGCTCCTCATTTACATTCAATACTTAATTTAATACTATCCAACATAAAATTTAATTCATAGCTTACACAAGGTCTACGTTTTTTAACATGCAATAAACTTCATGGGACTTATGCCCTTACATACAAGATATAGCTCTTAGGACAAATATACATCAAAATGCACTTTCCTCCTCTTCCATGCTCCTAGACTTCTTCAAGTCTCAAGTGCCGGGAGCCTTATCTGTAATATGTAATCCCATATAGGGTAAGCACGATGGCCTAGTATAACATAATGCTAATATAAAGAATAAAGGTAAGGCATGGTATGTGCAAAGTGAACATTTATAAGGTATATGCCTTCCAATTCATCAATGAAATGCAATGGCAATATGCATGGCACACACATGTAACTTTATGCCACACCCATGTCTTGCTTCACGGTCCTTCCCTTTAGAATACAAGTACCGTTCGTATGTCTCACTTCACGGTCCGTCCCCGTTGTTACGCGAGTACCATGGCCAATTTTGGATTTTTCACCACAGGATCTATACCCTCATAATGCATAGCACCAAAGTGCTCAACACACGCCATGTTTCCAAAGATTCACGTATGCCAAGATGCCTTGATTTTTCGATGCAATTTCAATGAGACATTTATCAAACCCATGGAGTGAGCCTTAAATAATGCATCATACATAAAGCAAACTATAACTTTTAAACCATAAAACTTTGTCTACATAAACATAACATATAATCCAATCGATTACACATATAATCATGTTACATGTTCACAACCTTACCAAATTCTCAAAGATTACACAAGTACACAAATACCAATACATTGACCAAATCATAACTTTCAAACTACAAGATTTTATCTACATGAACATAAGCTAGAATACAATGAATTATACATATATTCATGTTACATGTTCATCACTTCACCAAATTTTCAAAGAATACATAAGTACACAAGGTACCAACCCTAGGTTTTCAAAGTAACTATATTCTAGGTGGTTTTCTAACAACAGGTAAGCATGTAAGTCATACAATCAACATATAAAAACACTCCTAAACTTAACTCTATTCTTTACTTAGCAAAATATCATACTTAAAAGGGTTTTTATCAACCCTAGGGAGTTGTGCTCGCTTTGCAGTCGAACCAATTGGTAAAAATGTAGCCCTTGAGGTGGGGAACAACTTCTTAGAAGGAAGCCTTGTGAAATTCCAAGGCTAAATATGAGTTTTGGAAGGTAAAGAGTTGAAAAACCTAAGTTTTTCTCACCTTTTCTCTCCTAGCACGACCTGTTGTGTTTTCTCAGACCAATTCTAAGAAATTTAACTCTCAAGGGCTGTATTTATACTAAAGTGAATAAGGGGTGAAAAGACCCTTTTGCCTTTAATGAGTTGCAGGACCCCGTTACACTACAACCCGTCCCGAAATGCCTCAATTCAATATTCTACTTTAACCAAAGTTCTTAAAATTATTTTAAATGATATTTTTTCAAAAAATTTATTTTAACCTGTTGGCGGTTGCGGCCGGGCCCACCCGGGCCACTTGGGATGCCCTTTTCGGATCTTTTTTAAACTATCTCTGATTAGGCTCAAATTCTCACAGGAGGTGTATTTTAACATTGTAAGAATATTTCTCCTCTATGGAATACTCAAATTATGCTTCTAAACATGACTTATATCTAACTGATGCATGTATAGTGCCCTACCAACAAATAGTCCATGAATAGTGTTCTACTAGTAAAAACAAAAAATTTATCCTGATTTTTCAGATATTTACACTCTTAATAAATTAAGACTAAGTTCAAAGAAACTTAAAAACACTGAATAAGAATGTTTGAAATTAGAATGATCAAATACTAATTCATTATGCAATGTGTTTTTTATCCAAGATTATAGGATCACCCAAATCAAGAAAAAATGGAACAAGGCTATGGGATAACTACTATGGTACTAGTATGGGAATGCTATGCTAAGAACCCAGTGTAAGTAAACCCGAACTCTAAATTTTGGTGTTCCTTAGCCATGTTACAATTATGTTTTTTTCGATGCTTCCAATTTGTATTCTTTTAATCATACTTTTTAGTTGTTTGATTCCACAATTTGACACTTGTAACTTCCTTGTGGATATATTGGAGATTCTTACTGCCGATATCTTGATGTGATTGCTTGTATATTGCTATACCCCTTGATTTTGAATGTTGGAAAGCCATTGTATTCTCACTTGTTGTGAACGTGAAATTCTGTATATATGTATATTCCTTGTGGAGTTCATCTGATTATGACATCATTATAAGTGCTGGGAGTTGTGTCTATCACAATGCCCATCCTAATTCTTTAGATGTTGATGACCTACGGGGTCGGTGGTCGGGAATGATACGCAACACTTAGTCCAATGAGGACATGATTTTGATAAGAGCTCTTGGTGCTATTCAGGGAAACCCAAAAATGAGTGGTGAACCTGGATGGGTGCTGTTTGGTAGTAGCTGGGCCCTATTTTTGATAGCATCTATTAGACTCAATCTGTATATGTTAGATTCCACGTTATTTATTAATCTGATGATCTCATCTTTAAATGTGAAATACACCTTTGAGGCTTATCTTTTGTATTCGAATGAATCTCTTGATTTGGGCAGCTAAACATCATATGTTGATACATTTGTGCTTGTTGACTTGTTTAGTCATTCTTAATACATTTGTGAACCCCTTATGAACTGTTTTATTCTGGCCAGATGGACAATCCCTTTGAATTGAAAATCCTATGACTATTCTTTTATTATACACCCTTGTGTAACCCATGGCAGGGTGAAGGATTTACTTACTGAGCTAAGTTAGCTCACTCCAGATTTATAACAAATTTTTAATTAACACAATATGGAAGAAGGAAATGCAATGATGACAACTAGTGGAGCTAGTGATGTGCTTATGGGTAACGTCGATGATGTATAGCTACAAGTCATAATTTGAATGTATATATCCTGTAAGGTTAATGCTAATATCAGTTATTTTGTCATAGTGACACTAAAAATGATATTAGACTTGAATGGTGAATTATGATAATGGAAATTGTACTTAGAGATAATCCTATTGATAATTATTAGAGTTCAATTTGTTGTCATATAAGTTGCATATGTGTAGCTTTCATATTTAAATTAAAAAAAAAAATTATCACTCTTGTGCAATTCATTTGATTTTGTACGACCTGTCCCAGTGACAGTCTCGGTTACCAATCCCTAATTCGCATAGGGTGGGTTTCGGGTCGTGACATGTTATGTGATATAGAAGTTGAACCTTAAATTGAAAATGAGATTCAAGCACTTAAAACTCATGTTGTGAGGGTAGAGAAACGTGTTCAAAATGATTAATAATTTAAGGGGGACCCACTAAATTAAACTTTGGTTGGTGTTGATGAGAAGGGTATCTATTTGAGTGGCACCATATGACATCGAGGGGAGTTTGTTTTGAAAAAAAAAAATTAATGAGAACGATTAGCACAAGAAACAAAATAGTAAAGAGAGTTTTTTTTTTTTTTAAATTATGATCTATAGTGTTTTTGGAAGGAAAACTGAATTTCTCTCAATTTGAATAAGGGTGAACTTAGGATGGTGTTAGCTATAAGAGAGTTCCAATGGTTGGAACTCCACTATTTGGTGAGGACATGAGCCTAGTAGTCACAAAAAGATGGATAGGATGGAATGTAGAAATCCTTAAAGTTTTTAAGTTAAGAGAGAATAACCGTAGAGTGGTACTTGTTTGTATTGTTGTGAGAAGGATATACAACACGGTGGTAACATTATAAGTATTCGAGTGACGTAAGTCATGACTAGTACTAGTATATACCAACAATGTCATGTAGTGGACCCTATAGGCAAGATTTTGCATATTTATGTCCTAGCATCGAGATTATACAAATATTGTGAATATATTAGAGATGGAAATGGTATCTGGTAAGGATATGGTAAGTGTTGGATTGGTGTTAGGTTTCATGTTATAGATAGTGGATGAGATCCTACCATCTAATAACTAAAGAGTTGTAATCCATGAGAAGTACTTCCTATCTGAGAGGCTGAGAATGTTTTAACTAGGACGGAACTTGAACAGATGACGGAAAAAAATTTAGTTATAATATGATTAAAATTAGGAAGAATGAGATAGAGTTATGTTTAAAAGAATTCTATGGTCTTACGAGACCAAAATAGCGGATTCTATACTTGTACTCTATTTTATCAAACCTAATAGGACTTGATCATCACTCAGTGTGTCATATCAAATGCTAACGAAGTTTGTCAATAAAAAGGATAATTATGTCCACCTTAAGGGAAATTAAATTATTCATTGGGTGACTAAAACGAAGTGACAATGTATATTTTCTCAACTCGCACTATATGGGTTAATTTAGTAAAAATAAAATAGATGAATCATTCTAATTATGTATCAATTATCTTATGTACGACCAAGTGATTATAATGAACGAGAACTCATTGATGCACATCGATGACTTGTTTGATTAGTTGAGGAAATCAGCGAGCTTTTCAAAGATTGATAGTGATCTGGTTATCATCAGTTGAGAATTAAGAAAGAGGATATTCTAAAAACCTCTTTTTGCACACAATATGGCTATTATGAGTACTTAATCATGCCATTTGGGTTGACTAATGCTCCAGCGATATTTATGTCATTGTCTTCGTTGACGACATCTGTATCTACTCACCGTCCAAGGAGAAACACGAGAAGAATCTTCGTATTGCTTTGCAAACCTTACAAGAACACCAGTTGTACGCCAAATTTGAGAAATGTGGCTTTTGGTTAGCGAAAATAAAGTTTCTTGGGCATGTTGTTTCATAACAAGAGGTATCCGTGGATCCTTCAAAGATTAAAACTGTCATGACATGGGAAAGGCCAAAGAATGTATTTGAGATCCGTAGTTTTTTTTGTTTCATAACAAGAGGTATCCGTGGATCCTTCAAAGATTGAAATTGTCATGACATGGGAAAGGCCAAAGAATGTATTTGAGATCCGTAGTTTTTTTGGGTTCAACGGAGTACTATCGTAGGTTCATTGAGGGATTTTCGCGCTTGGCTACATCTATGACGAGGCTTACTAGGAAATAAGTTTGATTTGTATGGGATCATGCTTGCGAGCATTCCTTTCAAGAATTGAAGACTTGTCTTACCACGCCACCGATCCTTACTATTCCCGGGAGTGGAAATAAATATTACGTTTATTGTGATGTTTCACAAGAAGGGTTAGGTTGTGTCATGACCTAGAACCCACCTTATACTGATTAAGGGTAGGTGACCGACACTGTCACTTAGACAAGCCGAACAAAAAAAAATGAATTGCACCAAAGAGTAAGAAATTTATTTCTCTTTCATTTTATCAAGTGCGGAAGCTACGCACATGCAATTCAGCTAATAACCAAATCAACTTTAACAACCATCACTAAGGTTATCTCTAAATACAATTTTCATCATCATTGATCATAATTCAAATCTAATGACATCTTTCAATATCACTAAATCACAATGTCTAATATTAGTATCATCCTTACAAGATTAATTCAAACTAAGTCTTGGAGCTATACAACATCAACATTACCCACAAGCACATCACTAGCCCCATTAGTCGCCATCCTTGCATTTCTTTCCATATTTTGTTACTTGGAAAATTGTTATAATTATGGGGTAAGCTAACTTAGCTCAGTAAGTAAATCCTTCACTCTGTCATGGGTTAAATAAAGGTGTATAACAAAAGGAGAATCATAGGATTTCAAGCTCAAAAGGATTGGTCATCGGGCCAAAATAACATAGTTCACAAAGAGGTTACGATTGCAATAGGGATGACTGAACAAGTTAACAAGCAAAATTTATCAACATATAATGTTTAGCTACCCAAATCAAAGAGATTCAAATTGAATACAAAGATAGGCCTCAAAGGCTTATTTATCATTCAAAGATAATATCATCAAATCAATAAATGGTGTAGAATCAAACATATACAAATTGAATCAAATGGATGCTATCAAATAGGGCCCCGACTACCCCCACACAATACTCATCCAGGTTCACCACTTATCTCTGGGTTTCCCTGAATGGAACCAAGAGCTCTTATCATCATATCAAAATGTCCTTATTCGGACAACGTGTTAGGTATCATTCCTAAACGCCAACCCATAGGGCATCAACATTCAAAGAGTCAAGATAGGTCTTGTGACAGACACAACCCCGAGTACTCACAAATAATGTTATCAGCAAAAGGATTTCACAAGGTATGAGCATATACATAGGTTACAAATGTCCACAACAAAAGGGATCATAATGATCACAAAAACCATATATAGTTAATGAGTCAAAGGACTCATAGATATGCATAACAAATAGAATCTCAACAAATCACAAATTCCACATCATGGAAACATGCTAATCAATGGGTTGTGGACTTGAACAATTACTGATGCATAATTTTAAGAAGTAAAGATTAATAGCTATACAAGTAAGCCACATTGGCAGAGTAGAAATTCACATATTAGAGTTTGGGTTTACTTAAATTGGGTTCTTAGCATTGGATTCCCATATTGGTACCATAGTAGCTATCCCATAGCCTTGTTCCATTTTTCCATCATTTTGGGTGATCTTATAATCATGGATAAAAAATACATTGTATATTAAATTAGTATTCATTTTAATTCCAAGCATCTTTATTCAGCGTTTTAAGTTTTTTTGAACTTAGTCAAATTGATTGAGAGATCCTCAAATTTCCAATTTAGGGTTCCTAATACTTTATAACTTATTTGGCCCTTCAAGAGCATAATGATAATTTACACTTTCAATGTCCCATATTTCTCCGTACACGATTTACGTATTTGAACTTCATTTTTGGGTCCAGTTGGTCCTTATAACATTTACATAAACCTTTTAATTTCATCTACACACTTCTGATAGCTTCATTAATTCATAAGGACATATTTATCATTTTTTAGTTTGTTATCGAGTCTTATTTCCCCAAAGGACGTCAACGTCTGGTCTGAAAAATTGAAGATAATTAGTTTAAGGCTTTTTCATATCTTAATTTGCATATATGTGACTTACATTAAGCCTAGGAGAATTTTTTATAATTTCGTGTCACATTTTTTGGCACTTTGTTTGCTAAAATGGAATCCACCGTTGAGTCTGGAACATAAAAAAAGTCAAAATATGCCATCTTTAACATTTAATTGACTTTTGGATTACTGAGGGCATAATAGTAATTATGACATTTCACATGTCTATATTTTCAAGACTTTCTTTTATAAAATGGATCCCGCCATTGGGTCTAGAATGTCCCAAAATGCTAAGGTATGTATTTTCATAGTCATCAGAGTCTAATTACTAACTAACTGATCATTAGAACATAATTGTAATTATTCTAGTTTGCCCATTCATATTTTTTAGGGTCTAATTTCACAAATTGGACTCTGTCATTGAGTCCGGAAATCCAAAAAATATTAGGATAGACTCTTCTTTCATTTTAAT
Organism: Nyssa sinensis; assembly: GCA_008638375.1. Taxonomy (NCBI): domain Eukaryota; kingdom Viridiplantae; phylum Streptophyta; class Magnoliopsida; order Cornales; family Nyssaceae; genus Nyssa; species Nyssa sinensis. Next base: position 17,681,691 of record CM018032.1, on the reverse strand, counting down.
TGGCCTATTTTTAGCTCAAGGGCATTTTGGTAATTTCGAAGATTTAAAAATAATTTATAATTTTTTTGGGCCAATTCGTAATTAATAGAAAGGTTTGGGGCCAAAACATAATTTTAGAAACTTTTAAAAAAAACCACTCGGTTCAATCCCAATACAAGTGAACCGATTCCATTAGGTTAAGAACCAAACGGTTTAGTCTGGTTCAATACATCATGCTGACATTAGCCCTTTTATTATTATTGTTTTATTCTTAAGGGTTCAAAATGATGTCGTTCCACTTTAGCCCAAACCCATTTAAAACATTCGGCTAGGACTTGACCCAAGCCTTGACCCGAGACTCGAGCCGAACAGTTCCTTCTTCTTTATTTTTTCGGTGAGGGTTTAGTTCGCCTCCTCCGACGTCGGCGATCGCCGCTGACTGTTTTTCGACAATAAAACCAATGTGGTTCAAACCCTTTTTTTCATGAGGATTCCAAATCCAACTTCAAAATTTAATTTAGATCACTTTAAGCCCTTTGAAAAACGGGCTACAGGCAGCCTCCGATGAACCCCCTGATTTTCTCGTGAAGGTTAATTTTTCTATCTCTTCAAGTTTTAGTCACTGCTTGCACTTCATTTTCTTTCCATTGTGTTTCTGGAACCCCTAAGGACCATTTCCATTCCTAAAGCTAATCAAATCGAGCTTAACTGTAAGCTCTCAATTTCGCTCTCTTGATTGTAAATCACGATATCTCATTGGTCGATTGACCATTTTTTGTGACTCGAGTGGCATTGTGTCCCATTTTACGTGCTTTTGTGAGCCTTAGAGTCCGTACCAAGTTTGATTAATTTTTTATCGTAACCCAATTTCTTTCAAATTCGGTCACAGTATTACCCTAAGATTCCTTGCGCTCAAACAATACTATCTCTCCCCTATTTTGATTCATTCACTATACTAAATTCATGCATGTTTTCTAATTTCATTTAAACAGCAAGTTAATGGTAAAACTTTATTAGAGAGAGAAAATTTAGTTTTTTAGTGTTTATTTTCTAATGGTAGTATTTCCTCCCTCTGGTCCAGTAGCTCTAGACCTCCCTTCTTCTCTAAAGCTTCTATTTTGGACCATGCATATAAAGCATGGAGCATGCATCACTTTCACCCTTCTTCATTTTTCTTCAAGTTCTCTCTCTATCTCTTGTTTTTCTTTTATTTCTCTCTATTCGAACTCTAAAATGAAGTGTCTGGATTCCCCACATGCATACACTACGTAGCCTATATGTAATAGGGGAAGGGTTTGCATGAAATCTGATTGGACAAGGGATTGGTGCTATAAGGTGATGACATTTGTCTTTCTTTTTTGAATTTCCCTACTCATTTTCATGTTATATACATATCATGTGGCTTATATAGTATGAAAGTGTTGATAGCATAGTGGTTATCTTTTTGGTATAAGTCCTTCTTTGTTTTTCTTAGTCTTGGGTTCAAGACTTTGTAGGAGATTTTTAAAGCTCTTTTCTATCTTTTTCTTTTACACATGCATCATATTACATTTTAGAGTATTTCACTAATTCCAAACTTTGCATTTTAAATATAAAAAAAGTCTCATATAACTTTTGCAAAGCTTCTCGATTAAGCATACTTTATTCATGCATTATTAGTCTTGCCTTAAGTGTATTTCATGCACTAGTCTTCCAAAATTATTCTTGTGTTAATCCTCGATTAACGCCAATCATAATTTGTTATCAAGTTATAACATTTGCTATTAAATCATATGCTTTAAAATTGATTGTCTCAAATTCATAGCTAATTGCTCTCATTTATACATTTGTCTCCATATTCATAGACTATTAGTCTTAAGTAGAATTTCTCATGATTATCAAGTAAATTATCTTATGATAATCATCATTATCCTTAATTGTCCTAATTAATTGGGTCGAGATGTTATAGGTTGCATCTTTATGCAGAAGGGCAATGTGGCAGCATATGGATCACGACAGTTAAAAGAAACCTCATGAAAGGAATTATCTGACGCATGATTTAGAGCTAGCCACCATTGTCTTCGCATTAAAGAGTTAACAACATTATCTTTATGGCAAAAGGTTCGAAGTCTTTTCCGACCACAAGAGTCTTAAGTATCTTTTCTCTCAAAAAGATTTAAACTTAAGGCAAAGACAATGGATGGAGTAAATGTATGTAGAGACTTGAAAAAAAGAAGAAGTTATTATATATATATATATGTATGCATGTAAGTATTGAAATACAAGTAAAAAGAAAGAAAAAGGAAAAGAAAAAGAACAAAGGGAGTAGTATGCGTGTGTACTGATATGTGAGTTGTGTGTGTGTGTGATACTCATACAATATACATATATATATACATATAATATCTCAAAGTGAGACAAAGAAGAAGGAAAAAGAGAAAAAGAAAAGCAGGAAAGAAATCAAGAAAAGAAAATAGAAAAGAGGAAAGAAAAGTCAAGGAAAGGGGTTGCCATGCCATGTGCGTGTGTGACTAGTGTGTGTGTACTTAGTGTGTGTTTTGAGTGTAATATGGAAAGATTAACACACAATGCGTTGAATGAAAATTAGAAAGAAAAGAAAGAAAGCAAAAAATGAAGTTATGAAGGGAAGAAAAGAGAGGGAAAACCGTGGGCTGCAAGTGGGAGGAAGAGAGAGAAAGTAGAGAGAGAAAGTGATATATATATATATATATATATATATACACACGGTTGTGTTAAGGTGGAAAGAAAAATCAAAGGAAGCAAAGAGAAACGTGAGAAGCTGAGAGCATTAGAGGATTCAGAAGAACAAAGTAGGAGAAATAGAAAGAAAAAGGTAAGAAATTTATTGTATATTCAAGTTTTGAATTTCTGGCTTTTTTATAAAATTGATTAAAGCTTAGAAATAATTACATGGTTTTAAAGAGCATGAAAAATGGTAAATTTAGGAAGAAATTGCAGCCCATTTGGTTAAGAAATGAGTGACAAAAATCAATTTAAATTTTGAAGGGTAATTTCGGGTCATTGAGTTTTTGAAGATAACTCCGGGCCATGAAAAAGTGAAAATTCAGTTCACCGAAAAATTGGGACAGCTCACCAGAGTTGGCTGCAACTCCATTTTTCGAGGCCTTCCGGTGACTGAAACTGAATTCCAAGGGTAGATATAGAAATCTCATGAGGAGTAGAAAAGAACCCAAGTGGTCGAACGTCGAAACTTCGTCGAAAAACGGCCGTCGTCGACGGAGAAGGTGATCGGCACACAGCTGGTCAGCTTGCTGCGCGCTACGTGCGTGTGGAGCTTATGGGCTTTTGGGCCATGGGTTCGGGTCGGATTGACCCACCCATCCACCCATGGGTTAGACCCAATACAGGTGTAGCATGAGGGATTTTTAAAAGTTAAAAAAAATGGTGATTTGGGGCTGTTTGGATACAAGCAGAGTAGATAGAAATTTAATTGAAAATGAGAACAAGGATAGCTTATCCAAGGTTTAGGAGATATCCGTTGTTTGGCTATTCCAAATTGGAATAGGAATTTATGATAATTAGACATTGACCCAGAATTTTGGATAATTATATTTTGACCCCAAGTAATAAAATAATAATTAATTTAAAGAAAAAATTACCAAAATACCCCGAAGTCGAAAAGTAGTCAAACGAACTCTGATTAAAATAAAAGAATAGTGAATTTTCATTATTTTGAGCATTCTGGACTCAACGGTGAAATCCAATTTACAAAAAGAGGTCTCGAGAAGTAAGAACCTGTGAAAGTGCAAAATGACCATTTTGCCCTTTTAGTACAGATGTCCGAATTAAAATCCGCGAAAGCCTAAATCGACTTTGTTTGACGTTTTGGATTCAATGGTAGAGTCTATTCAAGTAAAAGAGATATCAATAGTAAAGAGACATAAAATTTGATGAATAGCATAGACTATTTATATAGTAGACTGAGGTGTATTTCTTGAATCACAGGTACATGAGAGGAAAGGAGAAGACAGTTTAATCTTTTAGACAGATACAGTAAGAGGTGAGAAAAATCCATTCTCTACATGTGGTGAAGTTCAAGCCATGTCACAATGTTTCTTGTTCCACACGTCAAGGGCTGCGTTCTCACCGATTGGTTCGACTACACAGCGGACAAAACTCCCTAGGGTTAAGAAAAACCCTTTTAGATATGATATTTTGCTAAGTAAGGAATATGATTAAGTTTAGGAATGTTTTATATGTTGACTGAGTGATTTATATGTTTATTTGCTGTTAGAAAATCACTTAGGATGTAGTTGCTTGGAAAACCTAGAGTTGATTGTTTATGTACTTGTGTGTGTTCTTTGTGTTCTTTGAGAATTGTTAAGATAGCGAATATGTAACTTGAGCATGTGTTTAAATTAATTGTGTATAGCATATATTCATGTGAAATAAGTTTTATGATTCAAATGTTATAGTTGTTTTGAGCTTATTGCATTGTTTAAACTATGCTCCAAGTGTTTGATGAAATACTTCATTAAGATTGCATAAAAAAATCAAGGCATGTTGACATATTGTGATTCTTTGAAAACATGACGTGAGTTGAGCACCTTGGTGATATGTATTATGAGGGTGTAGATCCTGCGGTGAAAAACCCAAAATCTGGTCAATTTCAGTACTCGCGGGCTGACAGGAGGACTGTGAAGCGAGACATACTATAGTACTCGCAGGCTAATGGGGAAGGACCGTGAAGCGAGACATGTGTTGGGCATAGAGTTTGCATGGGTGTGTCACGCATATTTCCATTGCATCGTATTAATGAATTGGAAGGCATGTAGATATAAATGTACACTTGCACATGCCACGCCTAATCTTGTTCCTTGCATTAGTATTATGTCATACTAGTAGGTGAGCTGACCCGTCGTGGGATATCATATTACAGATGACGCTCTCGGTACTTGAGACTTGTTAAAGTCTTGAAGGAAGGAGGAGAAAAGAACTTGGAATGATATTTGGCCCTTAGGGCATATTTTTTTATATAAGGGCTTAAGCCCAAATGACAAGTAGGATATATTTATTGAATGTGCCTTACATGTGTATATGATTGAAGGAAATTAATATATGTTTAATTTTCATGAATTGTGGCTATCGAGTGAGGATGGATTGTGATGTGTTTGTATATATGAATTATTGTGAATATTAGGGGGAAAAAGGCTTGGAAAATAAATGAGGTTATGCTAAAATTTTATGAAAAATTAAAGAACTCTAATATTATAAATGCAAAATTTATCAAGTCTTCCACTGTATGTTAAATTATTGATTGCATGTTAATAACTCACATATAAATGACAAGTTAAAGTTAAAAAGGAAAAATCCGGTTCGACAATTGGGTTGGATCGGTTTCGCGATGAAGCTTAAGTTTGGGAAAATCTATTTAATTATCTTTTAATTAATTCCTTTTAGTTCATTTCCAGTCATTCCCTGGGTTTTATGGAAATTCAGGTCGTGACAATGTAAGACTACGATTTTGATTTGTAATACCATCCGGGAAAGGCCAAAGTTGTAGCCGATGCACTTAGTAGAAGATCTCGTTGGAATTTGGCTAGTATACTCATTCAAGAGTGAAAATGCTAGAGGCAACATCAGAGTACGACCTATGTCTTGATGAGACTGAAGGGACTGTTACATTATTCTTTGTCGTTTGACACCTTAGCTTTCTTACTCGAGTGCTTGACATACAGTTGCAAGATTTAGAAGCAGAGGCCATTCACATTGGTATTACTAGTAAGGACACAATCGATGGTTGGACACTTCACATCAACCAAGGCTTGAGATTTTAGGGATAAGTCTAGGTTCTAGAGCCCTGTCACGAGTATGTCATGCTAGAGTTTCACCATTCTAAGATGACAGTTCAACTAAGAGGCATGAAGATGTACCATAATATTCGCAGACAGTATTGTTGGAAAGGCATAAAGATTGATGTAATAGGATTTTTTAGTAGATACTTGACGTGTCAGTAAGTTAAGGCTGAACACCAACGACCCGCAAGATTACTTCAACCACTTCCAGTTACCGAGTGGAAGTGTGAACACATTATTGTGGACCTTGTGTCCGGGTTTCCTAAAATACCACATGGACATGATGCTATTTGGGTTATCATAGATCGACTGATGAAATCCGCCCACTTCTTGCCCATTCGAACTATAGATTCAGTGGAGTCTCTTAGCCGCCTATATATACAGGAGATTTTTCATCTCCATAAGGTTCCGGTATCTACTATTTCTGACAAAGATGCACGATTTACTGCTCTATTTTGACAGAGTCTATAGGCTGCCTTGGGTACCAACTTAGCACTTAACATCGCATTCCACCCAGAGACAGATAGCCAGTCCGAGCGTACTATTCGAACCTTGGAGGACATGTTACGTGCTTGTGTTATAGATTTCAAAGGTCGTTGGAAGGATCACTTGCCACTTGTTGAATTTTCCTATAACAATAGTTATCAGTCGAGCATTGAAATGGAACCATTTGTGCCCTTGTATAGTAGGCCATGTCGATCACTTATTTGTTGGACCGAAGTTGGGGACGCTACAGTTTTGGGTTTGGGCTTAGTTCGAGAGATTATCGAAAAGATAAAGGTTATCCGATAGTGGTTACTTATGGCATAGAGTAGGCAAAAGAGTTATACGGACAAGAGACATACACCTCTAGCCTTCAAAGTTGGAGATCACATTTTTCTCAAGGTAGCATTGCGGAAGGGTTTGACTCGATTTGGAAAAAGAGGAAAGCTAGCACCATGGTACATTGGGTCATTTAAGATCCTTGAGAGGATAAAAGAAATTACTTACCGACTTGTATTGCCACCACAATTATCCGAGGGTGTATTTCATGTGTCTATGATTCACAAATATCAACAAGGTCCTTCACATGTGTTAGAGTGTACGGAGTTATATATTGAGGAGGATGCGTTTTATAAGGAGTGTCCTATCCGAGTCTTTGACATTAGGGAACTAGTTTTGAGGGGAACGACTATTCCTTTAGTTAAATTCCTATGGCAATACCATAGCCTTAAGGAGGTTACAAGGGAGCGTAAGGACGTAATTTCGAGGATGAAATTTTTTCTAAGAGAGAGAGAATGTAAATACCCGAATTTTTTTTTAATTTAAAAATTTTAAAAGAATAATAATGGAAATAAGAATGTAAAATTTATTAAGAAAATAAAAAGTTAAATGAAAAGAATAAAAAGGGCTTGGGATTTAAAAGAATGGTGAAGAAACAATAAAGGGCAAAAAAAAAATTTTAACCCTTGTCTTACATTTGGCTTTTAAAGCCAAAATCCCTACACACCTAAAACACACACAAGAAACACACACACATAAGCATTTATGTAAAAGAGAGAAAGAGAAGAAGAGAAAAGAGGGAGGGGGAAAAATTGGGGCTTTTGGAGATTCTTAAAGGGTCATCAAGAATTGAAGCTCTCTTTTAGAAGATTGAAGGAAGAACAAACTTCACTCCACTTGGAAGCACCATTGGGGTTAGAGATTTTGGAGATTCTAGCCCAAATCAACAAGAACAAAGTTAGGATTTCTACCATTACTTGAAGGATTGAGGTAAGGGATTTCTAAACGTAGGTTTAGGATTTGCGTAGATAGGTTCATCATGCCATGAATTTATCTTTTTTTATATAATTGTCCATTTTTGCATATTAGGGCATATCTTGTATGTGTGTTAGAAATCCATGTATTGGTTGTATTCCTACCATGAAATGACTTACTTTTATCTTGTCTTTCTATTGAATGTACTCTCGATTGAATGCAAAAAGGTTTGATTAGTTAAATTATGAAATGAGTTTACTTATACTATGCTTGAAAATTCAAATTGCACACCAAGTATTTGTGAAAATGCCTCGATGTATGTTTGATGTGGATTTATAATTATTGAATGAAATTACTTGAATGTTTATTCTTCTTGATGAACATATAATGAATTGTGAATATAAATGTGAATGATAAGCCCTTGGAAATGTGAGAATGAGAACTTGGAAAGTAATGAACATAGGCTAGAATTGGGGCACGTCAATTGTGTGATTTTGAGCGTAGTGAGATTGCGCTTACCCGGTTTTTGATTAGTATTCAGGATGGTGTCTTCCTTTAGCTTGTGAGCCATAAAACCAGCGTGGATGGTCGTATGTCTCCATTAGGTTAGTAGCCTGTAAAGCACACAAGGCCTACCGGGGCCGACTAGGAAATTAGTCTTGAGATTGAGATTTAGGAAATTAACTTATCTTTGATTGATTTACATGGTGCTCTCTTTTGATAATTATGAATGTGATGGTGTGATAAGATATTCTTATCGACTTGTTGTGTTTGTGTTTTGAAACCATTTCTGTGCCAAGACATATACACAAGCATATACTTGACACTATATTTTCTTACCTTCATTTAGATTTCTCTAACTAGGGTTCTTGTACTGACCCCTACTAGATGTAAGAGTAGGAAATGAGACTGTCTCGAGTTGAAGAACACCCTTGAAGCTATTTTTGGGAAATACTCAATTTTTGCGTGCACTTGGATGATCCTCCATATGTGGAGACTCTTAGTGACTTTTATTTTGAACATATATATATATATATGTGTGTGTGTGTGTGTGTAATTTTAATAGGTCATATTTGGTGTAACACTTGAAGAATCATTGAAATCTTCTTTGAAAGGGTTTTTTTTTGTATAGTTGAATGTCATGAACTCTTGGGAAACTCATGATTGTATATTTCTTAGAATAGACCATGTGAATTGTATCTAGAATAGGTATGAACTCTAATGACTATGCTGATGTAATTATGGTAAGGCACTTGACTATCTTTTGATCCCTTTTGGATTATACAACATGAAATTTTCATAAAACTTAGTATACTTCTTGTTGTTTTTAATGCATGATACCTCATGAAATTGATGCCAAAAATATGAAAAAATATTTAATATATACTTGAAAACCATTAGAGTTGAAAAGGAAACCAAAATAGCTTGAAAAAGTCACAAAAAAATAAGTAATGGGTTAGCCCGACCGGTATTGTTCATCGGTTGACCAGTCTAGCCATATTTTTCTTTGTTTTCTCCTTTCTTTTCAAGCTTCGTTTGGGATTGTTTTAAGGGACTTTTAGGGCATTCTTTTGGGATTTTAAAATATGATATTAAAGGACTAAAATATCATTAAAAACATGATATTTTTACTAGAGTGTGACTATTAAATCACGCAACTTAAAGAAAAATGATTTTGGGTTATAATCGGGTTTTAGAAACCGGGTCGTAACATTACCAGTATTATAAGAACTTTTTTTTTATTGATAGATTGACAGCTACCCAAAACAAGCTCTAATATGTTAGAGTCTGTATAAAAATTGAAGCTATAAAAGACTCGCCCTCACAAATTCCTATCTGTAATAGGGATAGTGATACTTTCTTTCAAAAGGTGGATTATGAATGGATGCCCAAAAAATGTGAAGACTACAAATTTTATGGTATGACATTGAGAGATGCCCAAAAGCTACTGTGAATAAAATCTATAACCAAAAACCTACCACCTATAAAACTACTAATCAACCTCTTACTAACCCTAATACACCTTCTAGCCACACTACCTCCTCCACTTCTTTACCATATCTCCATAATCTAGATGACATCTAGAAGAATAAAATGCTAGTTGAACCTCCTATGCAACATTTACCTCCCTCCTCCTAACCCCATACACAAACCTCCCCACATTGATATTCCCTCATCTTCAAAAAAGGTTTATCTATGCTCCCCTTAGTGATCTTGTTCAAAAAACCACCCACCCTACCACCAATACCCCTAATCCAAACACCAATGTTGGGCATAACGGCAAATGAAAAAGCAAGAAGAATAGTGGCAATACTCTTAGTAATGCCTGCCATAAAGGCTCTAGGGCAGAATTAACCCCAAAAACCTAATGATTAGAATTGGTTATTAGAACATCAATGGGATTAATGACCCCCTGAAACAGAAAGAATCTAAAATTCTCTCTAATAAACATAAGTTGGCTATTTGTTGCTTGATTGAAACCAAGCTTAGATTATGTTCTTTTGACTCTGTTAGTAACAACATCAACAATAGATGATTTTTTGTTCCTAATGCTTCTTGAGACTTTGATGGGAGAATCATGATTAGTTGGAACTCCCTTGGTTGCAACTCACAATTGCTTAGCTCCTCTAATCAAGTATCCACTACAAAGTGGATATTCAAGACAGTAGGAACTCTTTTTTGGCATTCTTTGTCTACGACGGTAACTACCATATGCAGAGAAATGATCTTTGGGGTAGTTTAAAGCAATTCAATTAGTTTTCCAAATTTTGAGAAGTTGATTTTTCTAGGTGACTTCAACACAATTTTGCACCCTCGTGAAAGATTTGAAGGTAATGGAATAAAATACAGAGTTGTTCAAGATTTTGGAAAAGCTTTTCTTGACTGTGATCTACTAGAGATGAACACTAGAGGGTATTATTAAACTTGGACCAATAAATGGAAAGGTCCTTCCTATTAGGATGTATGCTCTCACATCCAAGACATTTTGTTATTATTTAATAAATTTAATTTATTATATTAAGTTTCATATTATCATACATGTGGATGTTGTTATTTTATACCATAAGATGTTTAGTCCTTCAATCGTTAATGGAAATAGTTCATGTATATAAATGAGATTTATGTACAAGAGATATAAACTTATGATGAAGCAATTCTAGAATTGTTCGCTGTAATTGATGAGATTGGCATCTTGTCTGGAAGACTGTAAAACACTTGAACCTCTATCTGATATGGTGGTTTATCTCAACCACTAGATCGAGTAGTAGACTTTGGGTTATTGTATTGATGTATTTGGAATACACTGAACTGGTTCACTATAAGAAACACGTCATATAAAGCTATCATCTTTGATGTGATTCTTATATTCACTATTCGCAGTAAGCTCTTAATCCTGAGGGAATAGTGAACTCAAATTCTTAATGGTATTGACTTTGAGTTACCATTGAGTGAGGTCTTTTAGATCAATACCTCAGTATCTTGGGAAATCATTGTTTAGACTATGGGAACACATATTCTCAAGATGGAATCTACACTCTATATATTATAAAGAATGATATCACTAATTTATTAATTCAATTGATTAATCACTGAAATCCGGATTCGGTCTTTCCAATAAATTATTTATTGAGAAGTTGACCATTTTATAGTGATTAACAATTGATGAATTAATTTGTAAAAATAATTAAGAATTGGTTTGACGGTATATAAGCCAAAATCTTAATTATTGATATCCAGGTAGAGAGGCTCACTATATGTTTAGTGATTATGGGTTTTTCTATATTTCACCAAATTAAAGTACAATTTTAATTATTTAGTAAAATTAATTAGAATTAATTAGTCATTAATCAATTAAGAGTTAATTAGAAATTAATTGACTAATTAGAGCTAATTTGGTGGGACCTTAGATCCCTCATTTTGCCCTAATTTTGCAAACTCCTACAAATATGTGATTTAAGGGGATAGCCGTACACAAAAACAAAAAGTATTATTTTTCTGTGAGAGAGTAAAAGAGGAGTTTACTCTCTTCTCTAGTATACGACTTGCATAAAGGGAAAAGAGGAGAAGACCTAAAGGAGTAAGAGAAGAAAGATTACATCAATCTCTTCAAGAAGGCTTATTCAATAATCAAGATTATCAAAAACAAGGAATATTACATCAATCTCTTCAAGAAGACTTCTTCGATAATCAAGATTATCAAAAATAAGGTAATTCTAACCCTGTTTTCAAGATTGTATGATTCATGTAAAGAAAGATATACAAATAAATTTTTAAAATTGCTTCCGCTATGGTTGTGAACCCAATAGTTGGTATCAAAGTAACTTTACATGAATCTATCAATTTTGAAGATTATATTTATTTTGTTCTAGACCTATTCATGGATGTCAATTAAACAAAGAGTTGTTTTGAGTATATCAAAATGTGATTTTGTGATATAACCTATTGATATAAAGACTTAATCCTTGTTTGATACCCATATAGATGAATTAATTAAATATTTTCATTTTTATTATGATCTCACCCAAGTAATGAGATTGTGGTTGAAAAATTGTTGGTATGAGATACCAGTAGCATGCATCAATGGAAAATGAAATTGTGATTGCTCCATATAGATGAGTTGCGGCTACCTTTAGTTATTCATACGACTACACATTTTTTTTTGGAAACTAATTGAGCATTTTCCATACTTGGGTAATGGCTTGTGGATGAGATATGCCTATAGCCATATCATGAGTTTAATGAACGAATTCTCCACAATAATAGCAGTTGGAATTTTGAAACAAAAAAAAGGAGTTTTTTCTATCAAATATCAAGCGGCATAGTGGGTTTGAAGTTAATATATATTTGTGTATATTATATATACAATTTAATAAAAAAAATTATTAATTTTTCTAATCTAGTGTTTTAATTAGGTATTAGATACCCAAATTTATTAAATTGTTTGAGTATATGATACCAAGGGCTCAATTATTTTATATATCCATCTTTTTATATTATGGGTATATGATCCACATGAATATTTGATACCCAAATATGTTGGATTTAAAATTATAAGTTAAGTGGGACTTGACTTTTAGGTGTTCTTGGATACATGGATTAAATCTTAGTATACTTTTGGATATACATATATGATGTATATGATTATTCACATGTTTAAATGGTTTAACATTTTATTTCTTGTATTTGAATGGTTCATTTATGTGAATGGATGTATCCTATCTCTCATGATTGGCCATGAAGAATTATGTAATAAATTTGGTTTTGAGGCAATTGTAAACAGTAATGGACTTGAAAATTTTACCTATGAAAAGGCAAGTTACATTGGTTTTCCTACCCTATTTAATTTTTATTTTCTTCTAGATTTGATATAAACTCACTCATGTGGGTATAGGTTCTTCATGTAAACAAATTTTTATTTTATTTCAAGAATGAAAAATGTACTACAAAGTAGATGACACCAAGAGGATCAAGAAAGACTCAAGTTTGCTACCAATTTTAGTTACCTTGTAGGTTAGGCCATGAGAGATATGAGATTATATTTGTTATTATTTTTAGATGCATATGATTTCTCTTTATGCTTAAAATCTTAATGCATGATTCCATGAATAGGTAGATCTCATTTGTTAATAATATCCATTTTATTTTTATTCAAATGGAAGCATATTTAGATTATTATTAATACATGAGATATTTGTTTATGCATGAGATGCGTAATGAGATTATTATTTATACATGAAATGTGTAACATCATTATTATTAATAATTAAATATTTAATTATACATTAGATGTATAATAAGATCCTCAATTTATAAAATTAAGTAGAAGAGTGATCCTTTATGAAATGTCCCATGGTGTTCCATTATCAATACATAATAAGACAAAAGTAGGCACCTTGTGTTATCTTTGAGTAGCCTCCATAAGGAGGGTGCACATTTTTGTTAGCTACAAGTATGGACCTCTTAGGATAAAATTAGAAGAGACGTTGTGTGGGTGATCTTCCTATGGAGACACTACTCACAACGGTTGTCTTTTAATTCGAGATGATGGTGTACACTTGGTCAAGAGGAAATAGTTTTCTCCCCATGTAGTTTATTATTTTCTTTTGAAGACTAAAGGATATTAGAAGTTATGGTTTTATTTGACATGAGATGTCTAGGTAATAAAATCAGATAGGATATGATGGTCCTTCTAATCATATGAATTGCATTGTCATCCTTACAGAGCATGTTATTTATAGGGTTAGGTTCTAATGCATTTATTGATAGTGGCTTGAGGATACCACTATATGTTTATGAAAGCAAAAGTAATTTATTTTTTATTTTACATCCATGTTAATGTATGCTTGTATATGATTCTTAGATGTTTATTTAATCCACTTGCTATCATCCTAAAAGAAAATAAGTTGATTTGGTCTAAATTAAGTGAACTAGAAAATAACTTAGACATTATACTCAAAATTGAGAGGTTTAATTATGTGCTCACTATGAATTGCCTAGACCTGTGCTAATGCATCCTAAGAGGACATTGACACCGATGATAGGTAGGTCAAGGCTAATGAGGTGGCACGATGCTATATTCTGGCTTCGATGTCTAGTATGTTATAACATCAACATCAAACTTTTCAGAGTGCTAAGGATATAATCCTTAACCTCAATGAAATGTTTGGGAATGAGGGGCATTCTACTAGGCAGACTGCCATGAAGCATTGCATGAACACTAAAATGATAGAAGGAACTCTAGTAAGAGAACTTATTTTAAAAATGATCGAATTTTTAAATGTACTGGATGTTTTAGGGGATGAGATTGATGCTGAGTCTTAGGTTGATATTATCCTTGAGTTGCTGTCTGACTCTTTTAATCAGTTTAAACTTAATTACAATATGAATAAAATCAATTTGAATTTAGCTAAGCTTTTTAGCTTTTTACAGGCAACGGAGGGTATTATCAAGAACCATCGTAGTGCTCATATGACTGAGGGTTAATTTTTCTTTCAAGCCTAATCCTAAGGGAAATGGAAAGGGGAAGAAGAAAAAGAAACCCTAAAACTCCAAAGTAAATATGAATCCTACAGGGGGTATAAGCAAAGGAAATAAAAGGGAAATCCCAAGCCCAAAGGAAAGTGTTTCCATTATGGGCTCATGGGACAATAGAAGAAGAATTGTCATGATTATCTAAACAATAGGAGGAACTAAGGTGTAATTGAGTCACTATTTATTGAAGTAAGATACATAACGGGTATTTCAGATTCTTGGTGTGTTAACTCTAACGCAACTAATCACATATATAATTCGTTGTAGGAATTTGAGGAGACTAGGAAGCTAAGTGATGGTGAGATTACCTTACACTTGGGGAAAGAAGCAGATGTTGCTATAGTGTTAGTATGAGATATAATACAAAGCCAAAGAATTACTAAAGTTAGTTTATACAGATGTATGTAGACCCCTGACTGACAAGACTAAAGTCTAGAAGAGAATATGAGTATTTTATCACCTTTACCGATGGCTACTCAAGATTTGGTTATGTTTATCTGTTACACCATAAGTTAGAAGCTTTTGAAAAGTTTAAAGTGCTTCGTACAAAAGTAGAGAAACAATTAAACAAAAAACATTAAATCACTTCCATCAGATCGCGGTGGAGAATCTCTCTCTAGTGACTTCAAGTAGCATTTGTTGAATAATGAGATTCTATTCCAATTGTCTGCACCTAGCATGCCTCAATAGAATGGTGTAGTTGAAAGAAGAAACAAGATTCTTTTAGATATGGTGAGATCAATGATGAGTTATTCAGATTTACCTATATTCCTCTGGGGATACACACTCGAAACAATAATATATATTTTGAATGTAGTTTCAAATAAGTCTGTCCTTAAGACCCAAGTGGAGCTTTACACTAGGCGAAAGTTAAGTCTGGCTCACTACCAGATCTGCGAGGTATCCAGCTTATGTGCTGAAAGGAAAGACTGGTAAATTGGAACCAATATTAGAATTGAGTTATTTTGTGGGCTATCATATGAGAACAAAGGGTTGGCTATTTTATAATTCGAGAGAGTAGAAAGGGTTCATTAGGACTAATACTGTCTTTCTGGAGGATGATTATATTAAGGCCAAAAGCCCAAGAGCGAGTTCGCCTTGAAGGAGATAAAAGATGTCTTTTTTGTTCCTTAGACAGATATTTCTAATATTAGAAAAAATATTCATTAGACCACTACTCCAACACCTTCTATTACACAAGAGCTACGTCGTAGTGGGAGAATTGTGAGGCCCTTTGGCAAGAACATGTTCTTAGGAGAGTTAGTCTTTAATGATATGTTTTAAATCCCAGTAGCTATGATAAAACTATCTTTGATAAAGATTCGGGACAATGGTAAAATATTATAAAAGATAGTTTCGTAGCTAAGGACCAAGGGTATGCAAGCTGTATAGGTCTATTTATAGACTTATGAAAGCTTTCCGAAGATGGAATATCTATTTGATCAAGCAATCAAGTCTTTTAGTTTTGATCAAAATTTGGATGAACCTTGTGTGTATAAGAAATGTTAAGGAAGCATTGTGGTATTTCTAGTTATGTATATGGATGACATTCTACTCATTGGGAATGATATAGGAATTCTCTCTAAGATTAAGATTTGATTGATTAATGCATCAGTTTGATATGAAAGACCTAAGACAAACTAGTTATATCCTTGTATACGAGATCAGAAAATAAGATATTAGGCTTATCTTAAGCTACATATATAGATAAGATTCTTGATAAGTTTGCAATGAAAGACTCCAAGAAAGACATGTTTCCTTTCTGACATAGAGTACCTCTATCCAAGAATCAGTGCCCTTAGACACATAAGGAAGAGGAACACATGAAGGCGGTTCCTATGCTTTAGCCATAGGAAGCATTATGTACGCTATACTTTGCACTAGACCAGATATATGTATTGTAATAGGCATGGTCGGCATATATCAATTTAATACTGGACCAAACTATTAGATAGTTGTTAATCATATATACTCAAGTACTTGAGAAGCGCTGGTGATTATATATTGATTTATTAAGATAGTGATCTCATTCTAGTTGGATACACGATTTCAGACATTATGTTAGATTATGACTTTAGAAAGTCAACTTCAAAATATGTGTTGGCTCTTGTTGGTGGAGCTATCAGATGGCAAAATTCAAGAAATAGTGTATTGTTGACACAACCACTGAAGCAAAGTATGCAACTTCTTTAGAAATAGCTAAAAAAGCAGTATGGCTCAACAAATTCCTTTTGGAATTAGGAATGGTGCCATAGGCAGATGTACCTATAACCATTTATTATGATAATAGTGGGGCTATAACTTAATCAAATGAGCCAAAAAAAAAAACAAGAATGGGAGACACATACAACACAACTATCATCTCATTAAAGAGATCGTTTTGTGTGGAGACATCATAGTCACCAAGATTGCATCTGTGGATAACCTTGTTAATCATTTTTAAGTTGATATGATAGGATGGGTATCAGGTGTAATGGGATATGGATGTGAACGCAAGTGGAAGTCTGTTAGGATGTATGCTCTCATATCCAAGACATTTTGTTATTATTTTATAAATTTGATTTATTATTATTAAGTTTTATATTATCATACATGTGATTGTTGTTATTTTATACCATGAGAAGGTTAGTATTTGAATTGTTTTTGAAAATAGTTCATGTATATAAATGAGATTTATGTACAGGAGATATAAACTTATGATCAAGCAATTCTAAAATTGTTTGCAGTCATTGATGAGACTGAGCATATTGTCTGTAAGACTGTAATACACTTGACCTCTATGTGATAGGGTGGTTTATCTCAATCACTAGAGTAGTAAACTTTGGGTTATTGTATTTGTGTATTTAAAATACACTGAACTGAATCACTATAAGAAGCACGTCATATAATGCTATCATCTTTGACGTGATTCTTATTTTCATTATTTGCATTAAGTTCTTAATCTTGAGGGAATAATGGAGTCGAGTTCTTAATGGTGGGAGTTACCAATGAGTGAGGTCTTTTAGATCAACACCTCAGTATCTTGAGACATCATTATTTAGACTGTGAAAACACATATTCTGAAGATGGAATCTACACTTTCTAAATTAGAAAGAATGATATCACTAATGTATTAATTCAATTGATTAATCACTGAAATCCGGATCTTGTCTTTTCAATAAATTGTTTATTGAGATGTTGATCATTTTATAATGATTAATAATTGGTGAATTGTTATAACATGAAATTTTTTTTTTATTATTATTTTATTTTTCTTTGTTAATATTAATTATTATTATTATTATTATTATTATTATTATTATTATTATTATTATTATTATTATTATGAAGGATGTATGTATATATGTATAT
This sequence comes from Nyssa sinensis, assembly GCA_008638375.1. Classification (NCBI taxonomy): domain Eukaryota; kingdom Viridiplantae; phylum Streptophyta; class Magnoliopsida; order Cornales; family Nyssaceae; genus Nyssa; species Nyssa sinensis. The sequence continues at coordinate 17,663,776 of CM018032.1, read as the reverse complement.
ATATACATATAATTTAAATTATTTATTGTGTATATGTGTATACATGTGAGTGTGTGTATTAAATGTGTAAATATATATGTGTATATATATATATATATATGTGTGTGTATAAAACAGTGTGTGTGTGTGTGTGCCGTGTGGGTGCATGTGTTGAGTGTTATACACTCAAAGAGGAGTGGTGTAGCAGGCAGTGGTTGGTGGAGTGTAGAAGGAGAATTCAGAGCATGGGAGGGCAGTTCTGATGCAGTAAAGCTGGTCTTGGAGAGAGAGAGAGAGAGAGAGAGAGAGAGAGAAATGATAGAGAGAGAGAGAGAGTGAACTTGTGTAAGTGATTGTGTGTCTCGGTTGGAGAAGAAAAGAGAAGGGAGGAAAGACTGAGAGCAAGGGAGAAGGAGTTCTGAAGAAGCAGAGGTGACCAAGAGGAACAGAAGGAGAAGGGAAGCAAAACCAAAAGGGAAAAATCCAAAATTTTAGGTAAGTGGGTGTTTCAGTTTTAAATTTCAAAAGCATGATTCGTTTGATTTAGATTATAGGGTTTTATAAAGCATGATTTTAGCTTTCAAACGCAACAAGAATGATAGAAAACGGTTGAAAGATGAGGGAGAGAAAGGGATGTGCAGGTCACGGCCATGGGGGGGGAGTCTAGGCTTTTCATTGTGATTGGGAGCTTCAAAACAGTGTTAAAAGGTTACAAAAATGTTTTAGAATGATTTGGAATTAAAAGAGGCTTCAAAAACAACAAGAAAAACAATTTTAAAAATTTGATTTTCTGAAATTCCGGCCACCGGCGCCGGAGAAGGCGACCGGAGCTTCGCCGGAAAAACGGGGGACGAAGGGGGCACTGTTCTAGACCTGGGTCGGGTCAGTTCGGGTCGGGTCGGGCTTGGGCCGGTCCGCCCCTGCCACGTGTTGCTCACTGGTTTTAAATTAAAAACTAAATTGGGGCGTTTGGTTACGGATATAAGGAATTAAAAATTTTAAATTAAAATAGGAACAGGGATATCCTATCCCTGTTCTGGATAAGCCCTTGTTTGGTTAACTTGATTAGGGATAGTAAATTAAACTAATTTCAATTTGAACCTTGAACCTTTTGGAAATTGAACCTTGATCCTGAACCTTTTGGAAATTGAACCTTGACCCTGAACTTTCAGAAATTACATTTTAACCCCTGAACTTTGAAGAAATTACAGTTAGGCCCACCAGAATTAAATATTAATAAAATATCAATAAAATATTAATTAAATTAATTAATTAATTAATTAATTTAATTAATTAAATATTCTAAAATATCCCGGAGTCCAAATGGGACAAGTCATTAGTGTATTTTGACTATCTCGGCCATTCTAAGACCAATGGTGAGGTCCGTTTTATGAGACGGGATCACGAAAAATAAAAGACACGTAGCAACATATAAAATTACCAAAATACCCCTGAATTGAAATACAGTCAAATGAACTCCGAATTAGGTAAACAAATAGTGAAACTTTATTATCTCGAGCATTCCGGACTCAACCGTGGAGTCCGATTTGTGAAAAGAGGTCACAAAATGTAAGGACCCATGTAAAGTGTAAAATGACTGTTTTGCCCTTTTTAACCTAGGTGCCCGAATTGAATTCTACGAAAGCCTAAACTTATTTTCTTCAACGTCCCGGATTCAATAGTAGAGTTTAATTTAGCAAAGTAGAAGCTTATAAGATAAAGCGTAAAATTTGATGAATAACATAATTCAAGTGACAATTAAACTGAGTTTCATGTTATGAATTTTAGGGACACGGAAAGGCAAAGAGAAGGTGACCTGACCTTCGGTGTTCTTACGGTGGTTTCACTTTACTACGAGTATACTTTTCCGGTTTGAGATCGATTACCAGGTACGATATATTGTGCTAAGTAAGAAATAGAATTAAGATTAGGAATATTTGATCTGCTGCCTTGATTGTTCACTTGTTGCTTGAATGTTTACATGCTTATGTGTTCCATGCTATCTTGCTGATGTTGGGTGATGATGTGGAAGATGATTATGTGTATATTGAATGTGTTAGTGTAGTGTGTGAATCACATGCTTGGAGAACTGTTAACATTATGAAATATGTAATTGAAAGCATGTTTTATGTATGAATGAGATGCATCATTGAGATTGCATTATGACATGATGAGATCAGAGCATATTGGCATAGTGTGATTCCTTGGACATGGCGTGGGTAAGCACTTGGTGCTTTGCATTATGAGGGTGCAGATCCTGTGGTGAAAAATCCAAAATCGGCCATTAGGTACTTGCAAGCCTGACGGATTCCGGACCGTGAAGCGAGACATAAGTGGCGGTACTCATGCCAGCGGAGAATGACCGTATCATGAGACATGGGTGGCATAGAGTTGCATGGGTGTGTCACGCATACTATTCATATACTATATACTGTTTATATACTGCCATCATGATATCGAATGCCATATAGAAATAACTGTACACTTGCACATGCCACGACCTTAGTTTTGTTTCTTGCATTAACATTATATTGTACCAGCATGTTGAGCTGACCCCTTTAGTGGGGCAAACATTTCAGATGATGTCCCAGTTGTACGAGACATAGAGACGGTCTGATTGAGGATTATGTTGGGCCCAAGGGGCTCTTTTGATATTGTGTAGGGGCATAAGCCCGAGATTGTATTTTATTTTGTATGTTGTGAACCAATGGACCAGACTCTATGTATGTATCAGAACAGTGTACGGAATGTATGAGAATGTCATTATTATCTTTCATTTCTTTATTATTTTATTTCTTTTTGTCTCGTTACTCGCGCCTCGGGTTCGCTGGAATTTGGGGCGTGACATGAATTGAGTTGTAAAAATAATTAAGATTTTTTTGGACGGTGTATAAGCCTAAATCCTAATTATTGATATCCAAATAGAGGGGTCCACTATATATGTTTAATGATTATTCGTTTTCTCTATTTCACCAAATTAGAGTGCAATTCTAATTATTTAATAGAATTAATTAGTTATTAATTAATTAAGAGTTAATTAGAAATTAATTGACTAATTAAAACTAATTTGGTGGGACCCTAAATCTCTCATTTTTTTCCTAATTTTGCAAACCTCTAGCCGTACACAACAAAAAGATTGTTTTCCTGCGAGAGAGTAAAAGATGAGCTCACTCTCCTCTCTATATGCGGTTTACATAGATAGAAAGAGAAAAAGAATTAGAGGAGTAAGAAAAGGAAAATTACATCAATCAATTTTGAGAAAACTTTTTCAACAATCAAGATTATCAAGAATAAGAAAGATTGCATCAATTTTTTCAATAAAATTTCTTCAACAATCAAGATTATTAATAATAAATAATTCTAATATTTTTTTAAAATTATATGATTCAAGTAAAAAAAAAATCAAATAAATTTTTAAAATTAGTTTTGCTGTCATTGTAAACCCAACACTTTTATCCCTAGTAAGCTGGATAGGGTCTAATCAATGAAGCTTGGACTTCTTTAATAAGGCAAAAACTGAAGTTTCTGCTTCTAGATATTTCTGACCATGCCCCTTGCCTTGTCATTATTTACACATTTGAAAAATATAAAGCTCCTTACTTTACTAATCCAATTCCCATTTTTCTCTCCAAAAAATTGGTCAAATATTTTCGTTAAAATCATAAGATATGAACTTATGTAGTACTTTGAAGAGTTAATTTTTATCTAAAAAATAATAACACTTTTAAGAAACTCTTCAAATTTTAATATTTTTATTTTTTAATATTATTAAATTTTGTTTCATATTTTGACTTTTCATAATTTGTATCTTTTTAACCAAAATTAAAATTTGAGTGCCTCGAATTCTCTTCTAATCTTATTTATAAATTTAAAATTCAAATTCTATCTAATTTTATTTAAAACTATCAACATTTGATTTTTCTTTTTTTTGGTTTTGGGATTGATTTGAACAAAGGATATAAATAAATTATTTTATTTATAAAAAAAAAAATTACTGTTTTTTTTTTCAATACAGTGGGATTTGTCACTGTTGTAGATTTTTTACTATTGATTCATTGGTTGTCAGCTGTGGAACTTTGAAAATGGAGTGCATTAAATTATATTAAAATTTTGGCTGCCGAGTACCAAATGGACGAGTCAAAGGAAAAATTTGATCACTCTTCAAAAGAAAATTCTGACAATTGAAGAGTCTGTTGGAGCCTTCTTTTCACTGGCGTGGCTCTTTATTATGGTTTCAACATCAAGTTGTGGACTCTGTTGGAGATATTTTTAGATTGTTTGTTTGGAGTTGATATTTAAAAAGTTCATGTTTTTGTTAAGTCGTGTATTCTTTTGTTATTATATAATATTATTTTTATATGATTCAATTGATAGTAATACACGTAATATTTCATCACTATCATCAAATATATATATATATATATATATATATATATATATATATCCTCAACCTTCCTCATCATCATGTTCCCATTAAGGCATTTGCTGCATCCTCATAGCCAATAATATCTGTAAAAGAAAATTAAAATTCAGCTCAATCAGAATAAAATGGAGAACATTAGATACGTATTATTTACGCACTCTAGCTCTAAAAGTTGTTCTTGAAATGATTTGAATTAAGAGGGTTGCTATCATCGTTTGGCAAAGCATTCTTTTAGTAATTTTTTTCTTCACACGCATTTCAACTTTCAACTTTCAACATATGCTCTTTCACATGCATTTTAATTCCAACTAATGCATGTGAAAATTTGGACTTTGTTTAATTTGGTTCATTGGTTATATCTAATAACTTTTCCAAGTTAAAAATAAACTTTTTTTTTTAATTTGAATATTTGATTCGACAGATGCCCCATACTTAATGAATCAACATTTAATATAAAATAGATTTTTTTAAAAAGTAGCTCAGTAAAATATTTTTTCAAAAAATAGTGCAGAGATACTTATTAACAGCTCATTTAAATACTAAAATATTATTTAATCATTTTTCAAATATATTCATTAAAACAATTAATAACTTAACTCAAGTAATACTTTTTCACAACTATTTATTCAATCTGCAAACCTAACTCAAATCTCAATTTTTTTTCAATTCATCCAAAGAAGGAGTTAATCGAATTCTTGGGTGTTTAATTTTTATTAGTACAACGCTATAAAGAAGTCATTTATGTGTGAAAACCGTACTCTTATCCGTTAAATGTTTTAATCCTCCCCAAATTTTTATTTTTTTTATTCCACCCTTACTGCAGCCACCAAATTTAAGTTGTCGTCTCCCATGGTTAGACCACTTCTCCACAAATTTCATCACAAGAATGCAAGTGGTGGTGAGGCCCCAGCTCCGGCCTTCACCATGGACCCCAAAACCTTTTTAAAGTATATTTAGCTAAAATAAATAAATAAATTAGGAATCACTCCGAGGGATATACATATATATATATATATATATGTATATATATATATATATAATCAGTGAAACCAATGCCTTAAGAGTGCCATTAAAAGGAGGGGAGAAGAGGTCTTAGTCCTTAGCAATTAATTCAATAATGAATCAAGTGGTCCATGCAGGAACCGCACACATCTCATTAAATTTTGTGAGAAAGCATCGTACCGTGTTGAATAAAGGAGCAACGGCATTGTCACAATAAAATCATTATTAAGAACCAAAAAACCATCTCAATCAAGAGAGCAAGTTGTCACAAAATGGAATTAGCTTTGTGCTACTTGCTACTTTTCACAAAAGAGAATGCATGAGTTACACTCTAACTCTTTCACCAAGAGTAAATGTGAGGTCTTTTTTATATTTATTCCTCTAGTTATGATTGGACTTTTTGTTAGATAGTCGTTTCATTTTTAAGATCCAAAATGAAGAGACTCATTTAATCGTGTAAAATAAATAGTTATATAATATATCTTCCAGTGGTAAAAAAAAAATAATAATAATCATGTGTCTTGTCGATTTTGGCCTTTTAAATAGGATGAATGATCACTATTTTAATAATTAAGTTAACATATAAATTAGTAATTAATATTTTTTTGGGAAGGCGATATTTTATTAACAACAATGGAACAAAAATATCATTTTTTAGAAAGTAAAAATAACATTCCCAACTCAACTTATATACACACACACACACATAACATATACAAAAATAAAAATGTTACTAGTTTGACAAGAACTCAATTTTAACTTTGATTAAACTATAACATAATTTCAAATTATCATAAATTTTCTAACGTATCTCATCTCAAAAAGATGTTCTAAATGAAGATTTAAATTTTTTATTTTAATTATATAAGTAACCATAATTAATGAGTTAAGAACTCAGTATTCTTTTTAAATATGTCCTAAATGAAAATTTAAATTTTTTATTTTAATTATGTAAGTAACTATGATTAATAAGTTAAGAACTCATATTCTTTTAAAAAATGATTATTCACCTTTGAGAAGCAAAAAAGTATTAATTTGAGAAGAACTCAATCTCTAGTTTCAGTTTACTTTTTTTATATATATAAACAAAAATTTAGATTTTTTACCTTAATTATGTAAGTAACCGTGATTTATGAGTTAAAAATTTTAATTTTGGTTAAACTCTAACAAAATTTCAAGTTATCTAAAATTTTCTTAAATATAATATTGGGACATGTATGAGTTAAAAATTTTATTTGCTTATTATATATATAATATAATATAATATTGGGACATGTATGAAATATGAATGCATGTATGTATTCTTTCTTTAATGGACATGAGACTATGCCGGCCGTATAGATGTAGATATGTTGGGACGATCGACCTGCAGATTAATTGAGAAGTAAACATGGAAAGCACAGATTGAGAGGTTTATTCATTTCCATGCATGCAAAATATTTATAATAACCCAAACTTACATCTCTATACACTACATTTTTACGCTCTATTATAATTAATCACATCACCATTACCGTGATGATGGTAGAGTCGGCAGCTATATATATTCTTCTCTCAGATATTTCTACTAATTAACGGCAATTTAAGCTTCAGAGGTGGCTGTGGGTGGTGAGTGGCTGTGATGGTGTTCATCTTTCTTCGAAACCGCCACAGAGCACTTCTCTTTTCTCTCGTCTTGCTTCATCTGTTGTTCCCTGCACTCTAGACTACAAAATGCTGCATCACCCCTGAAAAACACAGTGCAAACTATATGAATATATACATATATATTATTTGAAAAATGAACAATATAAAAATAATGCAATAAAATCAAACATTAATATATAATAGAGACGGTGTATCTGATTAACCTTTTTTTTGGTTGGGGTTCCCCTTTTTTTACCCCTTTTTTCTATGAAGAAAAAATACTCTTTAGATTTAATGGGTTCATATTCTAGTCATTTTTTCACTGTTCTTTGCTTATTATTTTGAAGTTTTAATATCTGCAAATATTGATTTCTGATAATATTTTCGATCTTACATATGTATGATCTGCTCAAGATTAAATACACACACACACACACACATGTATATATGAGCAATATCGATCGAGTCAACATGCTAGACAAATCAAAACCCATCGAAGTATCACTACATCCCTGTTAGAACCTAACATGAGAAAGAGAAGGGAGTGGAGCTCTACGGTACCTATACATGTAGATGTCACGACCAGGTGCCAAACGGCGTTTACAGAGGCCACACTTCCGCAAGAAATGAGCCGTCTCTATATGATCGCCAGGACTCCTCCTAAGGTATCTGGGCGACACCACAGTGGCCATCAAACCGTGATCGAATCCACTCCCCCCAACCACCGCGCTCTGTCTTGCAGGCCCTTCTGGGCCCCCGAACATTCCCTGATCGGTCATGATCATAGGGTTCTGAGGATCAGACGGCACCGGTCCTTCCACGTTGATCAGATCCACCTCGATCCCCGTCATGCTAGTCGTCCTCCTTATCGGAGGGCGTGGACGCTTTCCCAACATCTTCTCCTCTAGAGAGAGAGAGAGAGAGAGAGAGAGAGAAAAAGAAAAGGAGTCTGGACAGTGGGTGTACTGGAAATGGATGGTGGGAGTGAAGATAAACAGAATGGGAGGAAGCTGAGATTGAATCTGGACCGTTGAATGGTTGCACAGATTTCAAGAAGTCCACGTCAGCCATCACCTTCCATCTTATTAATTTTTTCTTTACCTTTTTTTGTTTTTGTTTTTGTTTTTTTTAATATTAGTGGTGATGACGATAGGGTGGTAAAAGTGTACCTGTTCCTTAGATTTTGAACAGTTAAATCAAGGAGGGAGACATCAACGGTGTTGAGTGGGTTGACCCCACAAAAAATTACTCATTCAGTGGACGGTGAATATTCCAATACTTGTGCATTTTTGCTGTAGATTTTCCAAACTCTCTGGGAAGTCGTACGGGTGAAAGAATCTGAACCCTCACAGTTGGAAGCTGACTCTTAGACCATTTTCAAAGCAAAAAAACATTATTAATTGCACCCGATTTAATGGGCATAAGTTATATCAATATGTAGATTATTTTGCTAATTTGATTGACATTCATTTATTCATACTTAGATCAATTAATAACAGCAATTTTAAAGGACTAATTCTTTTAACATGTATATAAATTACTACATACATTTGTAAAAATAGTAAATTTTGTATTTTTTTATATTTTATATTAATAAAAAACAAGAAATCCTTAACATTATAACATTGGATCCCACAAATTTTTAATAAATAAAAGTACAATTGTTTATTGATTAAAAACTAACAATATTTTTTTAGACAACCCTATTTTCACTCTCTATTTCTTCATGAGTAATGCTATTCTTACTTTAATATTTTATCAAAAAATTTACTTGCTGACGTGACTGTTTTGGTGCTAGTGAATTCAGTTTCTTGGTGCTCATTTATTCAGTCTCTTGGTGCTAGTCATATTAGGTAAGTCCAAGAAGTTTAATTGACTAGTACTAAAAGGCTTAATTGACTAGCACCTGCATATACCAAGAGGCTTAATTGACTAAGACCCGAACAATCACGTCACCAGGTAAGAAAATTTGATAAAATTTTATGATAAAAATAACATTACTCATTTCTCCACTTGTGCTTCAAAAATTATAACTTTAATTATTTAAAAAATATTATTCTTGAGTACAAGTGTACAAATAGAAGTGTGAATAATAATTTCTCTTTTTTTTTTTATGAGTAATTAAAAAAGAAAATTAAAACCACTACGTCTCTTTTCAAACCTGCTTGTGTCATATTTAATCATATCTTTAATTGATTTTTTGACATAACTTTTAAGTTTAACCCTGTGGATGTCATATTTAATTATATCCTTACATAATTAACTTTAAGTACAGAACATATAAATATTTAACAATAACTAGTAAAAATAAAATCGTTTAAATAGTTGAATTTGTCTCACATCTATAAAAAATATTACAATTTGTGATTTTAATGGAATGATCGCTTAATGTTATCATTCAATGTAATGTGTGACTTTTTGTTAAAATTTCTATGACTTTCATGATTTTTAATAAAAATATTTCCCATAAAATTCTAGAAATTAGAAGAAAAAAATGGAGTTTAATATAGAGTAGACAGGATAAGCCGGTCACCAGGTTGTGGTTGTAGTGACTCATACATCAGCAATTATTATGAACACAAATGTGTCAATTATTGGATCCCTGGAGGTGCAGACCCATAGTGCCTTTTGACATAATAAAAAAGGTATAGAAAGCATAAAACTAATTTTTAATGTATAATTTTTGTAACATAGGCGGCCCCACTAAAGTAGCCTGTGCTGTATCGTCATGCGATGGGCCCGCCCACATCATGCCCAACTTCACATTTCCAGGTGGTAATTCCTCATCGGGTGGCCGGTTTTTATCTCTTTTAACTTTTAATTTTTCTTTTCGTTAATCCTTTTATAATTTTTAATAATTCTCCAACTATTTCTTTCCAAAAGAAGAGTAAATATAAAACTATATTGTTCCATTTTCACAACGACTCATGTTTAGAGTTTAAATAGTTTTCTCTAGCTGTCACATTTAATGATGGTTTCAAGTTGAAATGATAATTTTTTCCTTTATATTGGAACTCACTCATTTTTAATAAGATGAGTACCAAGTCTTTAAAAATAAAATTAGGGTGAGGTTTTCAAAATGTAACTAATTTTAATATGTATAAAATTTTATAACAAAATTTAAAAATCATCTCCCAAAATTCTTTATATTTGTATAAGAGATCGTCTTAATTTATTTTTGTCCTTTCCTCTCTCACTTTTCAAAAAGTGCATAGTATAGGTTTGCCTCCGGTCACATCTTATTATTGAGGAAGGTTCAATCTCAAATCTTATTAATATATACAATCTTGAACAAATACTTTCATATGATGTGACTTGATGATCACAACAATATTATATTTTGATGTAGAATAAATAATAAAAGAGTTTTAGAGTAACGAGAATGCAAGAAATTTAAATTGAAATTAATTATTTTAAAAATGACATGATTGGATAACCTCAACATACACATTCCTAAAACTCCCGTATTTTGATTTTTGAACGGCAAACAAATTCTTCCATAACTAATTTTAATCAAATTAAATCATAACTGTTGGCGATGACCCATAACTAATTTTAATCAAATTCACTTATTTAAGCTTTCAATTAGATGTAATTAGATTTTTATTACCAATTATGATAAGTTCAAGTTTTTCAATTAATTCACATAATAAATTCAGAATGGAGTGTTGTTTGTGACTACTTTTCTCTATATTTTATCTAGCTTCCAATTTTGTAAAAAACACCAATTTGATTTATTTTGAATTTTTGAATTTTTTTAGGATTAGTGTAAAATTAGTAATTTTTCATTCGAATTAGTAGTCTTATAACTCATATTAGAATTTTATTAGATAAACTTCACCAATAATATTCATATTTCAAATTCTAGAGATTTTGCTATCTTGCCTGGGTGAGTATTCCTCTTTTTTTTTTTTTTTATATTGGAATTTTCTGTATCTATTGTTCAGGTTTTATTCTGTGTCACATTTTTATATATGTAATCAATGATCTCATTATTGAGAGTACGATATTTTAAAAATATTTAAAATTTGGATAGAGTTTTGGGACAAATTCATGTAATTTGAGATTTTCTTTAATAAAAAAAATACTTCTAAAGTTATTTACTAAAATCATTTAATATTTTACAAGCAAAACTAACATTTTAATATAAAATTGTCACATCAAGTGAGATTTTATTTTAAAATAATCAATTCAAGTGATACTCTTTATATTTTAATATATTTTTGTCAGTCTTTCTCTCTCTCCCTTCTAATCGATCTATTTCTCTTTCTTTCGACTAACTTTTAGCTCCTCTTTTTTTCTTTTGCCATGAGATTCATATATAAATTAGTTGGTCATTGTTTAAAGACCAGATCTATTTTTGGTTCAGTGATGACTCCTTCGTTGGAGGTCAAATAGTGCTTCACTGGAAGCCAAAATAGTAGTAAAGGTGAATGACTCTCCTCTTACATCCATTCTTTAAAATGCTTTTTACAATTTATCAAATCATTTAAAGTATAGTTGAGATTTTTTGTCACATCCCAAAACCACACTGTGCAGAGTAGAGATAATGACTTGGCCAATTAGGCACTTTATCAATATACTAACTCTGTTGTATTATGTTAATGAGGTGACTAACCGAATGCCTCTTATCTGATATATATATTCTATGTATTCATACTTCATAAAGTAGTGAAAACTGAACTATGATTAAGCATAACTAAACATTACATTATACAATAGTGTCTGAATATTACAACTTGCAAATTTCTTCTAGCTATTCTTACAAAAGGTACCGAAATTATCAATCTTTCAAAATTACTATAATTAAATTATCTCCTGTCAAGCTACATTATCTGAAACTCCACTTGAAATATACAGGATAAAACTCTGTGAGCTTTATGAAAAGTTGGTGAGTAACTCGAGTTCCCTGTTATGGTTTTCAGAAAAATCTTTCATAAACTTTCATAGATTATAGGTAAAGGATTTGTACAGAAGCTACTAATATTTATAAATAATATACATATAACTGATCATAAGATAATTAAAGAATTATATAGGCTCTTTTACTAAACAATTTTGCAAGAGTATAATATAGTAAGTATAAAGCTGTATCTGTAAATTGTGCAATGAAATCATATATGCCAATCTTTCTTTGACTTTATCTTGAGTAGTCACCTCAGCGACTAAGTGTAATCTAGAGCTAAGCTTACACAACCTGGCTTAACCCCCAAATCGGGCATGACTGTATTATGAATATGACTTAACCCTCCAACTAGGCATAACTATTTGTCATGAAGATTTTATGGCGTATAATTTTATGTTAAAAATATGATTGCAAAACATGTTAATTTGAAATACGTTAATAAGCTGAAAAAAACTACATATAATATTATAAAACTTTAAGGAACTATATTTAATGGAAAATCTCCATTTCAAAGTTCAGGTTACTCACATTCGCTTAATACTTAACCAATTAGTTCATTTTGGATGCTCCTTATCCTTTTCAGATCCTATAAAGGCAATTAACACTTATTAAATACTATTTTAATACTATATTTCTTAAGAACTCATATTTATGAGCTTCTTTTAATTAAATGGGTCTCATCATTGAGTTTGTTATACTCAATAGAATCTCAATGTATAACATACATATCCAAGGCCACAAAAAATATGTTTAGGTTCTGTTTAGTATCCTTAATTATGTGTGGTTATGACGTAAAATAAACTATCAGGAAGGTAGAAGAAAAAATGAAACAATCTCGGGTAGATAGTAACCTTGAAAGTTCAGATTTTCAAAATTTCCTAAGTAGTACTCTTGTGTTCAAATTCGATTTCCTTCCATCTCTTTTGTTCAAATTTAATGAAAATTTCCAGAAACATTAAATATGGAGTCTAGTTTTATTGAGATCTAGAATCACTCAAAAATTCTACCGACAGCTCAAGATATGAGCCAATCGATTCACTAAGGTCAGAATTTGGACAGTTTTGATAAAATTACTATAACCATCCCATCGTATGGCCAAATGATTCTTATAATATGTCAAATTAAAGCTAAGACATAAATATACATCCATACAAAATTTCAAAATTTAATTCAAAGAATTGGAAGAGATATGATAGTTTAAAGTGGACTGTTTTACATCAACCTAATTTTCAATTTTGACCACCTTACTTTAAAAATTCATAAATCAAAATCGGCTTGGAGTTTACATGTTAAACCAATTTTAACTGAAATTAGACATCTAGAGCTTCAATTTAAATTCAAATTTCACTTGATTTGGACTTAAATTGATTAAGTTATGACCTTCCAAAATTAAACTCGTTTTGTTTGTGGTATCCAGATTAATTACGGAACTCATTATAATCTCTCCAATCCTTATTCAAATCACTTCTATATATCATCATATATACATAAAATTAACCACAAAACTATATAGACTTAAAGAAATTTGAAGAACAGTATTCTTACCTTATTTGGATAGATTTCCTCCTTTCTCCTCCACTTCTCACTATCTATTCTTGCAAGTCCTCCTTTCTTCACCACTTTCACTCATTTCCTCACTTAGTGTGATTTTCTAAGCTTGCCCATGCATGTATTTATAGGCCAAAGTTTTCGTTGTTGAGGCATCTTTTCTAGACAAGATTTAATGATGAAGGATGATTATTATGGTAGACTTGTCTTATTCACATGGAGTTTGTTGAAATCTTATATTCAAAGCTCCTCACTTGTATATGTCTTCATTCATATGTCATTATTGAGAGAATATTTTCTAGACAAGATTTAATGGTAGAAGATGGCTACTATAAGAGTGATTGTTGGAATCTTATGTTCAATACTTCTCATTTGTATGTATTTATATGCATTTATATGTATACATGTATTCGTTTGTATATATACACCTACATGCACACCTAATGTGTGTGTTTTTCCTTCCCTCATCATGTGTAAATCACATGATGATAAGTGGTAAATATTTTTCATATATTTTCATATTACATTTTACTTTATTCTAGATATTTATTTATTAATCATTTAATTAAATAATTCATAATATTTACTATGAGATTCTCCCTACCTCATTAGCTTTGGTTGGATTTGTTTTACGTGTGGTTTAATCAAATTTTAACTCTACATTAGGTCGTAATCTTAATCGGAATATTGGCCTAATTTTCGATTAGTTAATTCCTAATCTTGCCATATTACCTATGCAATTTTTCTATAATGGTCTTTTGTTAGGATGGTTCTTATTACATTACATAAACTCCATCACATGCTGTTCTTGTGTACATAAATAATGATATTTGTCCAAAAATATTTTCATATATATCACCCTATTTATTAATCGCGGGTATTACATTTTTAGTCACGTGAAAATAATATTCCAAAATAAAAAAAAAAAACTCCCACATTGATCGATGTTACATTTCACACGTGCACTCATACGGTCCGTGTCATTCTTCTAATAGACAATAACAGTTATCATGTATTACTTGAGAGGAGAGGTCATTGAAGCCAGATTTCTTGAACACCATACATGATTTGTGTATGATGGTTGCATTTATAAAACAAAAAATTAGTCTGACACTCTGAATTCACACAACATAAATTTGACAGACCATAACATAATAAAAAAACTAAAGAAATTAAGATATATATATATATATATATATATTCTATGATTTCTTAAAACTGACCATTTTCATGATTGTTGATGAGATTAATTTGCAAAAGTCATTATTGGTTTATAAGATAGAAAATATTAAATATAACAGATTTTTTTACAGCATATATAAATAAAAAGATGATAATACATGTGCCTCTCACCAGCTTATATTTAGAAGTGATAAAATGATGTAAAAAAAGTTGTTATATTTAGTATTAATCTTACAAAATATGAATCCATTTTTCATTCCAGATACATCTTAATTAATATAATAATGATTGGACGTTCTTAAATATCAAGCCAAGGGGACCAGCTGAAGAAAAGTAAAGTAGGTAGTCTTTAATCATTTGGTGTCAAATTTTCATTCAGCTGCCAAACCACCACTTCATCCATTGGAAAAAGATGGCACATTTAGAAGTTAAATACTGAAATAGCTAATAACATTGATACCTCAATGAGTAGTTATTGCCAGCAAGAGTCAATGATGAAAGATGGTTCTTTAATTTAAAATTATTTCATGTTATTGTCACCGTGTGACATTTATTGTAATTTTATAATTTATAATAGAGATATTTGCATTGTTCTTTCTTTCTTTCTTTTTTTTTTTTATCATCACATAAATTTTCTTTATTTTTTTTTGAAATTACACCGATTGATTATTTGTTATATTAATAATATACAAATTTTCTTATTTATACAAAATCTATAATTAATGATGTTAGGATTTTAATCAATTTTTTTTATATGACTAAAATAATCTTGTATATTGCATTGACTTCTCTTATATTTTCAAAAATTATATCGGAGGTCTTTGTAATAATAAAATATTACAGAGATGGTTAGTGTAATTTATTTCTAAGAGTAAAATAGTAAATTCATACTTTCATTTCTAGACAATTTTAATAAGAAAAGTCAGTATAGTATTAGAAATTATAAAATTTTTTTTTGTAATTGTCAAATATTCACAAGAGAGACCTATATAATTACCACTTTATAATAAATATTAACGCAATTTATATATATATTTTGTAGGGAGCGGGGCCAATAGAGATAAGGTAGGCCTAGGCCATGCCTCCCCTAAATTTTAATTGGGGGTATGAATTGAGACACATCTTATGTTACAAGAAAAGTGATGTAAAATAAGTGGTCTTTGATTTTATACATCAATGAGAGCATTTCAAATCACATTTTAAATTAAAGTACTAGCTGGATCTTGATGACCCGATATAGCCAGTTTTTTTTTTTGATATGACCTTTTGACCCATTTTTGAGATATTCTAGTTTCCTAATTTTGTTGGAACTAATATTAATAGTTTCTTGTTCTTAAAAAATTATGTTACAAGAAAAGTG